>JAVANC010000027.1:44954887-45344887 GCA_033319125.1 Parnassius glacialis | reverse complement strand
TAACATCTTATTACTTAACTACTTTTGCGAGAATTCCAAACATTTTAAAATTATTTTCAGTTTACTTATGGATAACGGACGATTCAATACTCTTCATTTTTGGCATCTTTATTCTTTCGCCAATCATAAAATTGTTTTGTGTGTTTTATAATTTTTTTATGGTTTATACATTTCTTTCTACAGATTTCGTGTTTATTCCAAATTCATTAAAAATACTTTGGCGACATCTAGTGGCTATTGTAAATATTAATACAGAATTTACTTGCTTACTTACTTATCTTCACGCACAATCCCTGACGGGGTAGCCAGAGAGAACAGATCGCCAAGTGTCACGATCCTTACATACCTCTTTCGCTTCTTTCAGATACATTATCTTCTTCATACATGCACGTCTAGGTTTCCGAGTACTCTTGACCCTCCCCTCTTCGAGCAATTTGCTCACATGGTCTTCGAAAGTTAGTCTCGGTCTACCTCGACACCTTTTAATATTAACTTTCGCGCTATATATTTTCTTCACCATTCGGTCTTCACTCATTCGCTCAACGTGCCCAAACCGTCGAAGCACGCCCCTATCAATTTTTGTGATAAGGTCATCTTTCAAACCTGCCATATTGCGAATCTCTTCGTTTCGCTTCCGGTCGGCCACGGTAACGCCGCACATTTTACGAAGAGATCGCATGTCCACTGCATTCAACTTGCTTTTATGCTTCTTCTGGCATACCCATGTTTCGCTGCCATATAACAAAGTCGGTACCAACATTGCGTTATGTATTGCAAGGCGTGCACTTACAAAAATACAGAATTTGCATGAATTTTATATATATATAGTTTGTGGTTCAGTTTCATTTTTTATCATTAGCAGTATATTCCATTAAAAGTCTGCTTGACAGAAACAGTCTTTTCAGATCGGTCGAAGACTACCGAAGAAATGCTAATTACAATGATCAACCAATTCACTGTGGTATATTTGGAATTCGTGTCTTACGTACATACATTGGCAACAAAATTCAATATCTTATTTCAATCAGAAACATCCCTTCTTCACAAATTGAAACCAGAGCTCGAAAACCTTTTGAAAACGTCTTCTAATTTCATGAAAATTAGCTATGTCAAGTCCTGTGTTTTTTTTTAAACGCAGAATTCAAAAATCCAACACATTTTCTAAGTTTAAACGAAACATATATTGGATCAAAGGCTGGAGAAAGTATGGAAAATTTAAAAAATGATGAAAATGTACCTCGTGCTGCTATTGCAGATTTCTATAGAACCTGCTAGGAGTTTTATATTGAATAGACATCAGAATTACCAAGCGATTTGATTTTAGGGATCTTTATTTTTTATTATATCCGCTGTAAATCCATCAGAAGCTCAACAGCTTTTGTGTTTTATAAATTTGTGACCGCACAAAAATTAGATGAATGGCGAAATCACGCTTTGTTAGATTTTGATCAACATGAGCTTGAAATTCATGGAGATAACATCGATGCCGAAAGTTACTGGGGTACAGTGTTTCGCCTTAAAATGCTGCGGGAGAATACATGTTTCCAAACATAAAAATTATTACGTCTTTGTTGCTCATACTGCCATTTTCAAACGCATCCGTCGAAAGAACATTTTATAGATATTTAAAAACAGAAAACCGCAATCGGCTAAATACAGATACTGTAGTATCTTTAATGGCAAAAAGAGAGAAGATAAAAAAATTGGGCGGCAGTGTCAAGATTAATAATCCTTCGAGCAAAATGGTTGCATCAAACGTATGAAAAAGGCTAAAAATAAATATTACTTTAATAGTTGAAACTTGTTTCATTGTTTAAAATAATATTGAGGGGAATTTGTGGGGAATTAGCGGATTTTTGTCCCCAAATTTGGGGAATTTTATTCGGTTTTTTGGGGAATTACATATATTGGTATTGGCAACCCTGCTCTCCGAGTAAGAGTAACTCAGTATTCATTCAACGTAGATCTTTTAAACATGGATGACGTGCATCTCGCTGTCACGATTTTATGTTTACTTGATATTTATAGACTTACAAATATTTATTTGGAGGTGTGGGGTGGCCGCCACTAGATGGAGTGACGACATGGCATGATATGCAGGAAGTCGATGAATGCGGATGGCTCAGGACCATGCTTTGTGGCATTCCTTGGGGGAGGCCTACGTTCAGCAGTGGACTTGTGACGGGCCGTAATGATGATGGTGATGATGAAATATTTATTTTTATAAATATTTATTTAAAACCGATTTCTAGAATCCCAAATCACGGGTTCTCCTTAAGAGGATTGTGAAGCTGTAAATTTTCATACAAAAAGCGATAATGTTTTCCCTCCCGTAAATATAGTCCAATTTCAATAATTTTTGGAAATGTTGTAGATATGACATAAAACTAGGCCCGTACGTGTTTATTTTAAAGAAATATTGTATACAATATAAGTTATTTGCATCTAAATATCTATATTTTTGACTTAAAAACTTCCTCCAGCGTTTTTATTTTTTTTAATTAAACTAAATTGATTACTAAAAAAGTAAAACGTACAGGCCTAGATTAAAGTGTACTGAATCGAATAAGACCAAAATTGTCTTATTTTGAAAAGTTTTAGGGGGGTAAAAACGTTATCGCCGGAAACAATATTTCAAAAAGAAAATGTAGGCAATTGCCTTCAAGACTTGCAACTCTCTCTATCGCACGATACGGGTCGGGGGGCAGGGGCATATTGTAGTGATGTTAGTGGTGGTGGGGTGTGAATACCAGTATTTTACGATTATGTTGTAAAAATAAAAGTTATATTTGTAAAATGAGCCGTGGTAGCTCAGATGGTTAGCGCTCGCTATAAGTTTCACAGTAGATACGCAAGAAACCCGGGTTCGATCCCTGTCGGCACCAATGAAATTTGCAATTTTAAGTGCTGATTTACCACGTGCTCGGCGGTGAAGGAAAACATCGAGAGGAAACCTGCATGTCTGACAAATTAAAAAAAATATATTTCGAAGACATGTGAAGTTCGCCAACACGCATTGGGGCAGCGCGACGGACCTTTCCTTGCCCTAAAACCCTCTCAGAAATTAGAGGAGGCCTGTGCCCAGCTGTGGGACATGTATAATATAGGCTGTAACTTTTAGAGGTGTTATCGATGTTATTATCGCCTAGGGAAGAGAAAATAATATCGATAACCTAGAAAGATGAAAAAGTTAATGTCTGTGATTATTCAGTGTTTATCGATTATTTAGTTATTAATTTAGTCTTTATTGAATAAGGACATTAAATTAAAAATATTTCGAGTTTACAATAAAGTGGGTAGGCAAATAAATAAAAAGTAACAACTTGAAGAAATTATTATTGTTTATTATTACATATTACTTAATTACACTCTTTCTCGAACTGCTATTTCTCTAGGAACTCGAGGGTCAATCATTTCTGGTAATAAACATTAAAACTGAAATGAGTAAAGTCTTGGCTGCATTTTTGTTGCCCAAAAATGATCATGGTTTCTTAAATTAAGTACGAAAACATGAAAAAGTTGTGTCCATACTACAAAAAAACAAAATTGCCTACCAGTGATATGTAACTATCCCTGGACCTGATAATACTAATCATGGTTTCTTTTTTCTTTTTGTCCTTCTCGTATCAAACGAAATTTGATCTGTTTTTAGTTATGGCCTCCAAATGTAGCATATTAGAATCAGAAATAAGACATTTTCATTTAGAGAATCATGTCCAATAAACCCATCGGGAGTTGTCGACAGTCGAAGACGTGTGATGTATACATATATATATATATATATATATATATACATGACTTATTATTATTGTATTCTTTTTGATTCTCTTTGTCAGATTCGATTCCTTCGCCAACTGAAGCACATCGTCCTTGCACATTACTGTCTGGTAATTATTTGTCTATCTCGGAGTCGCTGAAAAATAAATAGAAGCATAATAGTTTAAATTATATTTTACGGCTAACTAACGCGGGCGAAGTCGTGGGTGAAAAGCTAGTTTACCTATATAATTCGGTTCATCGTTTAAATTTCTGTGAGAGCGTAGTCGTTCCCCGGTCGAGCCTACCCACTCGTGCTACAACTATACTACTAATATAGCTGCAGCATGGCTATACCACGTATAGAAATTTTACTAATCAAATCTTTGTATCTCGAAAATTTTAGCATTTTCCTTGGAGTCATCGGTGTTCCACAGTAACAGTGATATGAACAACTTCTTCTAACGGACTAATATTATTACTGGACAAGTGGTAAAATTAAAAATTTTGTACAACCGATTTCAATAAAACTCAATTACAACATAATATATATGTAATGGATGAAATGATTTCCATAAAATTTGTATGAGACCAACTGTGAACAAGAAAAGAATAGGTAAGTATTCAAAATCGGTCCGGAGAAATCGGTGAACATATAATAACATATAAAAATAAAACAAATATACATACAGCCGAATATAGAACCCCCTCCGTTTTTGTAGTCAAATCAACATCAGCTATCCCATACTATTATATTTTGTGGAATAAATTTCGGTCTATCTCCTACCAGTCAACCAATGTACATACAATAGTATGTAAGGTGGTAAGGTACGCGATCAAAGTAAGTATAATTTATTATAAGTAAGTACGCCTACTTACCTGTTGCCCGTCCTTTCGATTTACGAAGCAAATTGCATATTTTTAGTTTTGTCTCTAATCTTTCTCTTCTATTCTAAAATATATAAAATTATTTTAGTTGATTGAATGTAATACATTTCTTATAATCACTCACATAGTATATAGGTAGATACTTACATAAAAAATACAGCCCACTTCTATAAGTTATATGTAGTAAGTCTCCACGTCTAAATAGACTATGCAATATAATAAAATTGCAAAGTAACACAAACAAATTCATTATGTAACTTGTCGTAAATGTACGCAAATATAGGCTATGAATGAATGAACGCGCCTCCTGCTGGTATCGTAGTGTGCATAAGAATTAGTGTATGTATTTGTGTTCTTCGCGCCCGGAGCCCTTCGGGAGGCAGACCGTGCGTTATGAAACAGATAGCATTTTTGAAAATATCTACTCGCGTCGCGTATCGGCACTTCACAATCCTCGTAATAAAGTTCTATAAAAATAGTAGATTCGTTACTCCATTCCATCACAGTAGAATAGTATATTTATTATTAAATATACTAACACAAATAAATAAAAAATACATGAATAAATAAAGGCCCAACCAGATAAAAGCCCTAGGCAGGGGAGACCAAGCGGCCGGGGGTTAGGGGAAAAGGGAAGGAAACCGGCGGACAATGCGGGCGGTATCGACGAACACCGCTTTATGCATTTGAGCCCGGAGCGGTCCGTCACGGAGTCCCAGTCGCCTCAGATGATCCGAGACGCTTACCGGGATTAGCCCGTTCGCAGAGACGACTACAGGTATAATTTCGGTTGGCAGACCACCCCACATGTCGGTCACCTCGTGACCCAGGCCCAGATATTTTGTCTTTTGCTTTGGCTTTCACGAGGTTCTTGTCATACGGAATGGCAATGTCGACCAAAAATATCCTTGACAATGCCCGGTTCATCGACACAATATCAGGCTTATTCGCAATAATAAGAATAGTCTGTGATGATGGCCCGGTCCCAGTAGAGCCTGGCGCGGTCATTTTCGAGCACGGCTTCCGGCAAGTACTTATAATAAGGCAATTTCCGATCCACGAGACCGTATTTCAGAGCGAGCTCCTGGTGTAGAATCTTGGTTACTAGGTTGTGTCTGTGCAAATATTCAGAGTTAGACAGCGCCGAACAACTGAAGATGACATGCCTAAGTGACTCACCGGGATGGCGACAAGCTCTAAAGATGTCGACGGTGCCGATAGTTGTTGGTCTTAACACACAAAACAGACACAGACAAAACCCTCGGTTTCCCCGAAAGAGGTCACCGAAACGTAGCCAGTGGACAGTGGAGGGAAGCTACTATATCTACGAAAGGCTCATGTAGAGCCTTTTAGAACCTCCTGTGGAGCTCCTTCTCCTTCCATATAGTCTCCCGGTCGGAAATGCTCTGTACTGCCGGGTCTTGCCAATGCTCGTTGACTAAGGATAGAGGGGTAAGCCCTTTATGACAAGAAATGACGTCCTTATAGAATGAATCCTTCAATCTCGTCAGGAAATAATTACTGAGGCTGTGCTCACTTTGCGACTATGCATGGTGAGCGCGCTTAAAAAGTTACGCTCACCATGTTTCAGCGGCAAGTATAGCCTCATTATCCACGATCTCGGATGGTGCATCCTATGGGATGTCATAGTAGTGCAGATTTTTCTATCCAGGGCGTTAAGTTCATTTTGAGTCAATCTGAGTATGCCATATTTAGAGCCATACATTTCTCCAAAATCCACTATACGGTGTTAATGGGAGACTTCAATGCAAAACTAGGCACAAGAGAGAACGGTGATCTGAAGGTAGATAGCTGAATCCAAGGGGCCAGCAGCTGTCCGACTTCATGGAGAAAGAAGGACTCTTTATAATGAACTCTTTCCTCCAGAAGCGGCGCCACAGGAGGTGGACCTGGTCGTGCCCCGACAGTTCGACAAAAAATGAGATTGACTTCATTATGACGACCAGACGACAACTGTTCAGTGATGTCTCAGTGATCGCGAGGGTGAAAACTGGTAGCGATCACCGAATAGTTAGAGGCACAATGAACCTAAACGTTAACTTGGAGAGGTCTCGTCTAATGAAGTCAACGCTCCGTCTCCCTCGTGCTCTAATCCAAAGTCCCGAACATTTCAGCTCGAGTTATAAAACCTTTTCCAGTGCCTGGAAGATTGCAATGCAGTGGACGATATGAATGACTAACTCGTGGAATGGATGTTAGTGTCTTGTATATGTTGAGTAGACACGTGATGGGGCCGATATTTGCTCGGGTCTGTGGTATCCTGGGCTTTAGGAATCAAATGAGTGATCCCAGTAGTGAAGAGGCTCGAGAGCGACTTATGGTCGAGATCCTCTTGGAACTGTCGGGCAAGCACAGCGTGACACACCACGAACTCCTTTAGCCAGTAGTGGTGCAGCCCGTCAAGTCCCGTACTTTTCCAGTTCGGGGCTCTACGAACTGCCTCAGCGACATCGTCCGGCGTTAGGATGACGGGGTTCATGGGCGTAATACTCGCACACTGACTTGCCACAACTTCCGTCCAAGGGCCCTTACTGTGGTTAACGGACTCCGACCACAGACTTCGCCAGAAGGCGACAGTATGGGCCTAATTTGGCTTTTGGTGCGTTCCACATACCGCTGGTCGCTCCAGTGATTTACATAGCCTCTTCTGATCACTCTGGAAGAGGCGATTCTAGTTGAACCGCTTTGAATTCTCGGTATATCGCCGAATCCGCTTCCCCCAAGCAACGATTCTTTGCTTTAAGTCATCTACGCGCTCTATTAGTTTCTGCATGATATCTGGCTGAGACAAAGTGAAATATGCCCCAGCAAACGCCATCCTAACGGTGCGCACAACTCTCGGCCTATTATTACCCAACCTGAAGCTTGTCATTCTGCTGACAAGGGCTCTTGCCCTTGCGATACGGTCTTCAATTCTTTTTCTCCAGACTATAAATGGCTATAGCACTACTTTGTCCAGTAGCGCGTCCAGCCGTGGAAAGCTTGGCGTCAATGATACGTCAGACTCCCAATGCGGCGCCAAAAAAGAAATGAGTCCGTCTCGCACAAAGTCCAGGCTGGCTTCCAAATAGGTCACCAGCATTGCGTTTAGAACCCTCACAACAGCCTGATTCCGCTTGCTTAGGGCTATACGGGGAATTTGTGGTCGATTTTCGAGAGGCGTATTACGCGTTTCCGTAATCACCTCTTCCAATGTACTCCTCATTTTCTCTAGTCCATGGGAGACTATTCCACCATCGCCTGAATCAACCACAACTGAAAGATTCACGGCAGCGTCCACGTGTGCGGCTTGCTCTGCAACTTGAGGCGCCGCATTCCCAGCCGACGCATTTTCATCCGATGAAGGAACAGCCTCACATCGTAGCCGTTTTAGTTCGGCGTCATCAAATATTTTTGAGTGCAGCAATCGACACCCGCCACTGGTGGAGTACGCCGCATGCGTTGGTCAATGAAAATGAATAGCAACGCATTGCGGGCGTATTTTGGGGCGAAAGGGGGAGAAATTGGAGGTTTTGCGTATCGGGCTAGGATGCATCGACTTTTTGCTGAGCTGGAGCCATCTATAACCGTCACCGAGCAAAACCTGGCAGACCGAGTTCGGTACATCATGCGTTCAAAAATATTTGATGACGCCGAACTCGAACGGCTACGACGTGAGGCTATTCCTTTGTCGAATGAAAATACTACGACAGGAGATGCGGCTCTACGAGTTGCAGAGCAACCGGCACATGTAGATGCCGCCGTAGATCTCCTTGTGGTTGACTCAGGCGACGATGGAATAGTCGCCCAGGAACAAGAGCAAATGAGGAGCATATTGGAAGAGGCGATTAGGGAAACGCGCAGAACGCCTCTCGAGAATCGACCGCGACTTCCCCGTATACCCCTAAGCAAGCGGAATCGGGCTGTCGTAAGGGCTCTCAACCCAATGCTGGTGACCTATTTGGAAGCCAGCCGGGACCTTTGCGATACGGACTCAATTCTTTTTGGCGCCGCACTTGCAGTTTGCCGTATTATTGGCGCCATGGCGCCAAACTTCCCACGGCTGGACGCGCTACTAGACAAAGTAGCGCCATCCCAGCCTGGAGAAGAAGGATTGAGGACCGTATCGCAAAGGCAAGGGCCCTCATCGGCAGGCTGATAAGCTTCAGGTCGGGCAATAATAGGCCGAGAATTGTGCGCACCGTCAGGATGGCGTTTGCTGGGACAAACATCAGTTTGTCCCAGCCGGATATAACGCAAAAACTGACGGAGCGCATAGACGACCTAAAGCAAAGAGTCGCTGCTTGGGGGAAGCGGATTCGGCGATATACCGAGAGGTCGACACGGTTCAACCAGAATAGTCTCTTCCAGAGTGATCAGAAGAGGCTCTATGAATCATTGGAGCGACCAATGGTACGTGGAACGGGCCCAGCACCGAATCAGGCCGACACTATCGCATTCTGGCGCGGCCTGTGGTCAGAGCCCGTAAACCACAGCGAGGGCCCTTGGACGGAAGTTGTGGCGAGTCAGTGTGCGAATGTTACGCCCATGGACCCCGTCATCATAACGCCGGATGACGTAGCTGAGGCGGTCCGTAGGGCCCCGAACTGGAAAAGCCCGGGACTCGACGGACTGCATCACTACTGGCTGAAGGGGTTCGTGGTGTGTCACGCTGTGCTCGCCCGACAGTTTCAAGAGGCTCTCGACCAAAAGTCGCTCCCGAGCCTCTTCACTACTGGGATCACTCATTTGGTTCCTAAAGACCGGGATTCCACAGACCCGAGCAAATACCGCCCCATAACGTGTCTACCAACCATATACAAGACACTTACATCCATTTTGAGCGCGAGAATCACTCGTCACCTGAACTCAAATCAGGTGATGTCGCGCGCTCAAAATGGATGTCGGGGCGGTGGTCGTGGAACCAAGGAACCACTCCTTATTGACGCGGTCATTGGCAAAGTGGTTAAACGCAACCGTCGGAACCTCTCCGCCGCCTGGATAGACTATAGAAAGGCATTCGACTCGGTGCCTCATACATGGCTTAAGAGGGTCCTCGAGCTGTACAGGGTTGACTGTACAGTTCGAGACTTCCTTCCAGTGTATGGGACAGTGGAGTACGATCCTTTGTCATCTAGGAGAGCGGATGATGGCTGCGGAGAACCACATAAGGATAAGAAGGGGTATCTTCCAGGGCGATTGTTTGAGTCCAATATGGTTCTGCCTCTCTGAACCCTCTTAGTACATTACTGGAGGGTTCCGGGACGGGATTTCAGCTTCGGAGAGGAGGTACAAAAGTGACCCACCTTTTCTATATGGATGATCTCAAGTTATTCGCCTCCAGTCGCTCTCATCTTATGGAATTGCAAAACATCACTTGTTATTTTAGCAATTCTATTAGAATGGAGCTGGGGACGGATAAGTGTGCGGTCCTCCATGTTGAAAGAGGAAGGGTTGCTAACTCGGAGGGCATAGACTTATCTATGCCCATCAACATAAGGACCCTTTCCGAGGCTGAAACATACCGATACCTGGGTATGTCACAGAACATCGGTGTAGATGAGGCGGGTATGAAACAGTCAGTTTGCGATGTGTTTTATGCACGCTTGACCAAAGTGCTTAACAGCCTTTTGTCCGGTGTGAATAAGACGCACGCATATAACGGTTGGGTCATGCCTGTTCTCATGTATACCTTTGGCATACTCAGGCGGACTCAGACCGAACTAAACGCTCTGGACAGAAAAGTCCGCACTATAATGACGTCCCACAGGATGCATCATCCGAGATCGTCAGTAATGAGGCTGTACTTGCCGCGGAAGCATGGTGGACGCGGCTTTTTAAGCGCGCTTACCATGCATAATCGCGAAGTGTGCAGCCTCCGTAATTACTTTCTGACGAGAGCGGATGATCCATACTATAGGGACGTTATTTGTTGTGATAAAGGACTTACCCCTCTATCCTTAGCCAACGAGCAATGGCAAGACCCGGCAGTACAGAGCATTTCCGACCGGGAGACCGTATGGAAGGAGAAAGAGCTCCACGGGAGGTTCTACAAGGCTCTACATGAGCCTTTCGTAGACACAGTCGCCTCCCTCCACTGGCTACGTTTCGGTGACCTCTTTGGGGAAACCGAGGGTTTTGTCTGTGCGATACAGGATCAGGTTATTAAGACCAACAATTATCGGAGATACATCCTAAAGGATGGCACCGTTGACGTCTGTCGAGCTTGTCGCCATCCCGGTGAGTCACTTAGGCATGTCATCTCCGGTTGTTCGGCGCTTTCTAACTCTGAGTATTTGCACAGGCACAACTTAGTAGCCAGGATTCTACACCAGGAGCTCGCTCTGAAATACGGTCTCGTGGATCGGAAATCGCCGTATTATAAGTACTTGCCGGAAGCCGTGCTCGAAAATGACCGCGCCAGGCTCTACTGGGACCGGGCCATCATCACAGACAGGACTATTCTTGCGAATAAGCCTGATATTGTGCTGATGGACCGGGCACAGTCAAGGATATTTTTGGTCGACATTACCATTCCTTATGACGAGAACCTCGTGAAAGCCGAAACAGATAAACTGACTAAATATCTGGACCTGGCTCACGAGGTGACCGACATGTGGGGTGGATTGCCGGCCGAAATTATACCTGTAGTCGTCTCTGCGAACGGGTTAATCCCAGTCAGCCTCTCGGGTCATCTGAGGCGACTGGGACTCCGTGACGGACCGCTCCAAGCTCAAATGCAGAAGGCGGTGCTCCTCGATACCGCCCGCATCGTCCGCCGGTTTCTTTCCCTCTCCCCCTAACCCTCGGCCGTTTGGTCTCCCCTGCCGAGGGCTTCCATCTGGTTGGGTTTTTATTTATTTATGTATTTTTTATGTATTTATTTTATTTTGTTGATATTTATGTATGTTTATCATTTTCATTTACAATTATATATTTATACAGCCCAACCAGATGAGAAAACTATATAGATACCCCAAAATAATAATAATACACAACAGGCGTAATACCAAATCATCTCCTCCATAGCTTAACACTATTAGACCTAAAGGAAACCCTCTACATTACACTACAAAAAGCTGCTATATTAAATGCATGCAGAATTGTCAGGAAATTCATGCAGATAGAAGAAAATGAAATAGTACCCCATGAAAACACGTAAATATACACACCTCACGCTGCATTTGCTTTGGTTTCGGCCCGTAAATGTAGTTAAATTCCAGTCTAAGGACTGAGAAGTGAAAAATACTTTCCGAAAATAATAATACTTTATTTCGACCATCAATAGTCATAGATTGTTAGTAAAACTTACTTAGCCTAATGTTAGTATGGAATACAATAGAAGTTGATATTAAAATGTTAGTTAAAATAGTACTTATCCTATATTAGTAGCTTAACCTACCCCCAGTCTCACAGAGCGAACTCCAGGTGGGATTCTCCTGGTGCTGGTGTGTGCACCATTCCAAGCCCTCCAGAGCGGGCTATCCAGCTTCACAGCCAATGCGCCGAGAAGGGTGTTTGAGCTCCTCACTAGCCTGCTCATCATGGACGCGGCACGCCTGCGCATGATCGCGTAGAAGTCGTCCACACGAGCATCCGCAAACATAGCCGACGCACTGCAGTGTGGAGGCTTCCTCAACATCACCCTCAGCACATTGTTGTACTGAACACGCAGAGCACTGTAGGCCCGCCGCGTATAGTCAGTCCACAGACTGCACGTGTAAAAGTTTTGGCAATACGCCTTGAACAAAGTTAACTTGACTTGAGTCGTACTACGTGCAAATCTACGAGCCAACATATTGCCCCGGACCGACAGCGCTCGGCGCTCTCGTTCAATGTCACTGTCATCATCCAGGCGTTCAGTTAGAATATGTCCGAGGTACCTAAACTCAGCCACTTGTCTCAGAGGAATCCCACATAGCTGGATACGTGGCGTGAAATCAAGTGGTTTGTTTTTGCCTCTAAAGACAATAAATTCACTCTTTTTTGAGTTGTAACTGAGTCCAGTCTCCTCGGCATATTCTTCACAAATTTTCAACAGCTTTCGAAGCCCGCTGACTGAGGGGCTCAACAGAACCATGTCGTCTGCGTAACTAAGATTATTCATGGATACACCGTCTATTGAGCAGCCGACACCTGCTCTGCTGAGCCTCTCAATCAGTCTGTTAACATAAAGATTAAACAGCCTGGGTGACGTCAGCCCTCCCTGCCTTACTCCGCACCCTAGTTTGTAGGGATCACTTAAGGCGTTACCCCATCTAACTGTGTTAGTCTGGTTACCGTACCAATATTCTAACAGTGAAACCAATTCTGGTCTCAAGCTACTTTCCCGTTTTAATTTTTGCCATAGGATTTTATAAGACACTCGGTCGAAGGCTTTAGACAAATCCAGGAAACACGCATAAACCTGAGTCTTCCTATCCGTGTAGTACCGCACAGTCTGCTTGAGACACAATATTGCGCTCTCCGTTGATAGTTCAGGCCTAAACCCGAACTGAGCATCATGTAATTTAACTGCCTTACTTAACTGTGTATCAAGCAGACTGTCCAGAACCTTAGCCGAGATGGTCGCCAAGGATATCGGCCTGTAGTTGGTTTCATCCGCTGCATCGCCCGTCCTATTCTTAAGGATAGGCACGACCACTGTTATCATCATTGTATCGGGTAAGTAACCATGACTAACACATAGGTTGTAGAGTAACCTGAGGACTCTGTGAAGGTGCACACCCGCATATCTGAGGTGTTCGACGCTGAGGCCATCGTGACCTGGTGATTTCCCACGTTTCATATTGTTAATAGCTGTTTTAACTTCATCGATTGTGAAGCGCAGCGGACTACCCCCCATATTCACACTGGCCACAGCGTCGCCATCATTTACCATAGAATTAAGCTTGCACGGTTCCACCTTAAACTGCGACTTGAACAAGTTCGCTATGTTCCGACACCCACTCACGCCCCCCACTTGATCTGAGAGACTCGACCTTGCATTCAGTCTGTTCGTATGCTGCCAGAACTTACCAAATTGCTTAGCCTCACACGAAGATGCCAGAATATCCATTTAATAATCATAATAACCATAATAATACCATAATAATAACCATTTAATAATAATCCAATAATGTGCTGCTGCCGATGTGTTTTCGTCGTCCATCTGTCAGTAATAAAATTTTGGGCCTCATCCTAGTACGTCATGCAAAACATGACGATATATCGATATTTATCACGCGATATAATGATCGATACATTCTTTTCACTTGCCCATGCCTATTTCGAATCATCGTAACACGCACAAACTATATAGAAACACGTAACACGCGGGGGCTTGAGAGTGAATATTAGCTTGCTACATATTTATTTATCTATGGTGAATATTCGCCGACGGTGTGAATTTACAGAATAGCTGTAATATAGGCTGCGATCGCGTTCCATGTAGAGATGCCGTGTCCCATTAATTTTATACGTGGTAAAGCCATGCTGCAGCTATATTAACCCTTTCGCTGTCCAGTGCACTACATATAGGTCATTGCTATTGTCTCACTATTGTGTTTGAAAACCGGACAGTGAAAGTGTTAAGATAATAGCATGAATGGGTCGGCTCGATCGGGGTAGGACCACACTCTCATAGAATACCAATGTAAATTATTGCTGTTGTGTTTCGTATGGTGAGTGAAGAGAACCGGAAACTCTTTTTACTGGAAACGAGGCATTCCATCTTAGTTCTCAGGGGTGACAACGCATCTGCATTTTGATTCTTAATCGAGGATATATAACTACATAATTATATGTAGATGTCTATGGGCCACAGCATCCCTTTTTCATCAGGAATTATTTGGATAAGGTCCTACTAAAAGTATAAAAGTATTACACGAACACTATAGATTAATCGTTTTTGTATTTGCATTGTTCATTTTTTAGTTAATATTGAACGATGCAGGTTTAAGTCATCGGAGCTAAAATACTTTTATCTGGGCGTCGCAATGCCGACAAACGATCAACAAATAAATAAGACTATTCTCGGAGCTCGGAGTTCCTCTGGTGGATAAGATTCGTAATGAAAAATCCGTCGAGGAACAAAGGTCACCGATGTACCCTTCCGTATTTGCAGGCTGAAGGTTGTTGTTTTAAAGAATTAGGGTACAAACGAGCGCACAGTCCACCTGATTAAGTGGATGCTGTGGCTCATAGATATCTACATTTATCCTCGATTAAGAATCAAAATACTGATGCGTTGATGCGTTTGAATGCCTCGTTTCCAGTAAAAGGGTATTTGGTTCTCTACACTCACCATACGATGTTGTACAATGGTATTCAATGAGAGCGTGGTCGACCTATTCGTGCTAAAACCATAATATTGCTGCAGCTTGACTCTAGCACGTAAAAATGTTATGGCAATGGGCTGGTCACATCTGTCGCAGAAGCGACAACCGTTGGAACAGGCGTGTCATAGAGTGGAGTCTGCGTTTACATAAACGTAGAGTGGGATGCCTCCTGTCTAGTTGCAGACTAGCAAATGAATGCGAGTAGCCGAAGACCGGGCTAAGTGGCGCGCCTTGGGAGAGATCTATGTCTGCAGTGCATGGTCAACTTCAACCAACTTCAACTTTTTTTTAACTCTAGACGGACTCCTATGTATAGAAGCAAGGACGCTTTATATACCACGTATTATACATATATAGTAGACTTTGCTTTAATCAAATATCTTTTACGTAGTTACGGACTTAAAGTACCATTTACTAAAGCACGGTCGCGGAGCAGGATTTTTTTTATTGCTTTGCATTTTTGAACTTAATTCCCATCAGAAAAAGTTTTATTTCTATTGCAGTTAAGATAGTTTTAAGACCTTTCGAAAACAGTATTTGTGATTCGAAAACAGAGTTTATTCTCAAGTTATTAGGGTTCACATTTGTATGAATTGCAATAATTTGAAATTCTTCCTGCTCCGAGATCATGTCATACAAAATCTTTGACTAGAGATAATTAATTTGCTGATCATCACTATAAATTTATTTATTTATTTAACAGTTTATGTACATACATAATTTGATAAGAAAATGGTATTTTAATTATGTACAAAGGCACTGCTTATTCCATGATGAAATTTCTTCCAGCATTGAAGGATAGTTGAAATAAATTGAATTAAAATAGAGGTAGTTAAAGTGTGCACTTTCATAAATATACATATACTATACAAATATATACATACTTATATATACGTATATACATATATAAATAAATATTATATATTATAAAAAATATATAATTCAATATATATTTTAATGTTATTTATATGCATACCAACACATTACGATTTAATAATTATGGAGTGAATGATAGCGCTCTTTAACAAGTCTTTTAAACATAGACACCGATTTAGCATCACGAATCCTAAAGGGTAGTGAATTCCACAATCGTACTGCGTTAACAGAAAAAGAATGAGAATAGAACATGGTATTGAAAGACGGAAATATTAGCTATGTTCTAGTATTTGACCTACATGGTACATCTGGAGAATGAACAAAAGTAAAACGATTTTTTAGATATAGCGGAATAGTAGGATTACCTAGAATATTGAAGAGAAGACAGAGGATACTAGTGTTCCTGCAAAGGCGGATTGGGAGCCATTTAAGCTGCTTGCGATAAACAGAAACGTGATCGAACTTCTTTAAGCCAAAAATGTATCGAATACATAAATTTTGCAAGCGCTCAAGTTTATTAATTTGCTCCTCTGTAGCATCCAGATAACAGACATCAGCGTAAACTAAAATTGGTAAGATAGAGTCTGGACTATAGATATCTTAGTAGACAAGGGTAGAAAACTTTGAAGACGTTTTAGAGAATGAAAGGCATGAAATATTTTCCCACTTACATCCGTAATATGAGCGCTCCGAATCAGATTGCAGTCAAAAATAACGCCTAGGTTCTAGGTTCAGTATCTGAGCAAGCCACGCGCATATCTTTTGCCTATTATCAAGGCTTGGGATTTATTTGGGTTTATTAGTAGACCAAAATATCATGACCATTCGCTAATCTTATTTAAGTCATCATTCATAGGTTCAATCGCCAAGTTAGCAGAAACAGAAACAGAAACAGAAACTTTTTTATTCAATATAGATTATAAATAATGCTTATTGAAAGTCACTCCTTTGTATAATTACCACTGGTTCGAAAAAAAAACCTCTGTCCTGGGAAGAACCAGCAAGAAACCCAGCGGGACTTTTTTTTTTAAATAACAGCTTACAATCATGTATGTTACACAAATTAACAACACAACAAATTAGAAATAGCTTGGTAGCGATCACCTCATTTCCAGGGGTTATTATCATCTATAAATTCTTTAATACTATAATAACCCTTTTTATACAAACTTAGTTTAATAAAGTTTTTGAACTTTGAGCAGGTCAAATTTTGTATATTTTCTGGAATTTTGTTGTAAAAGCGTATACATCGCCCCAAGAATGAATTACTGACTCGATGGAGTCGAGTAACCGGTACTACTAGCTTGTGTCTGTTCCTAGTATTTACAGAATGAATATCACTTATTTTTGTAAAACTACTTTTATTTTTGTGTACGTACATTACATTTTCATAAATGTATTGAGAGGCCAAAGTTAATATATTAATTTCCTTAAATTTTTGTCGCAGCGACTCTTTAGGCTTTAAATCATAAATTGCTCTTATGGCCCTCTTCTGTAAAACAAATATAATTTCAGTGTCAGCTGCGTGTCCCCATAGCAAAATACCATACGACATTATGCTATGGAAATAGCTAAAGTAAACTAGTCTAGCTGTTTCAACACTAGTTAGACTTCTAATCTTTTTTACGGCATATGCTGCAGAACTAAGTCTGCTTGCTAGTTTTGATATATGGGGGCTCCATTGAAGCTTCGCGTCTAGTGTGATTCCAAGAAAAATGGTGGTATCTACAAGACTCAGTTTCTCCCCATTTAAAACTACATTAGTATTTAATTGTTTGACATTTGGAGTCATAAATTTCATACATTTCGTTTTAGTGCCATTTAAATGCAAATTATTAACATTGAACCAATTTACTAATTTAGATATAGCATTATTTACTTCGTCATATTTTAGCAATTGTCGACTTAATTTGAAAATTAAAGAAGTGTCATCTGCAAATAATACTATATCATGGTTATCTCCTACTATGTAAGGTAAGTCATTAATGTATACAAGAAACAGAAAGGGGCCTAGAATTGAGCCTTGAGGCACGCCCATCTGTACCATCGACCCGGAAGAACTCATACTGTTAATGACAACTTTTTGCGTTCTCTTACTTAAATATGAAATAATTAATTTAAGAGCATCACTTCTTACACCGTAGTGTTTAAGTTTCCTGATTAATGTTTCATGGTGAACACAATCGAAGGCTTTGGATAGGTCACAAAATATATCCAAAGCATCCTGTGAATTCTCCCATGCATTAAATATATATTTAATCAGCTCAACACCGGCATCAGTTGTCGAGCGACCCCTTGTGAAACCAAATTGATTTTTATGAAGTAAATTATTTATATTAAAGAAATTTAACATTTGATGAAGAATAATTTTTTCAAAAATCTTACTAAGTGTTGGTAGTACAGAAATAGGTCTAAAATTAGCGGGGTCTAATGTACTACCAGATTTAAATAAAGGTATTACTTTACTATACTTCATTAAATCAGGAAACACACCAGATTCGATACTAGTATTAAAAATAGTAGCTAAATGAGGCGCGATTGTATCTATTATAGACGCAATAACTTTAACGGAAATCCCCCACAGATCCGCAGTTTTCTTAACATCAATAGTTTTAAAATATTTTACAATATCTTTTGATGATACTTTATGAAATGTAAAATTCTTTGTACACGCATTTACATTTTGTTTAAGTAATGATTCGGCGACCGCAGGAGAAGAATTCAGTGACTTAGTGGTTAATATCGGAATATCAGTAAAATATTTCTCAAAAACCATTGCAACGTCCTGATCTGATTCGGTTAATTTGTTATTAACACTTAACTGGTAGTTTGAATTGCGAGAGTTAATCTTACCAGTTTCGCTATTAATTATACTCCATGTCATTTTAATTTTATTAGAAGCCGTCTTAATTTTGTTGCTCAAATGCAAAGACTTGGCTGTGGAGCACACTCTTTTAAATATTTTTGAATATTTTTTTACATATTCCCTAAATTCGACGCTATGATTATATGACCTTTCATGGTAAAAAAGCTTCAGATGCCACAAAATTATGATATAACTGCAAATCGTCAGCATAGAGGTGGTAATTAGATGATATGACCTTAGTGATACAATTAATAAAAACGGCAAAAAGCAGAGGAGATAGGACTCCACCTTGAGGTACACCCGCAGTTACATTATACCATTGGGAGTATATTTCACCTGAACGAACACATTGAGAACGATCTCGAAGATAGGAGTCAAACCATAGAATAACAGATCTAGACACATTAATCGACTTAAGGATACTTATAAGGATATCAAAATCGACAGAATTAAACGTACTGCTGAAATCTAGTAGAACAAGAACTGTTAAAAATCCATGGTCCATATTTCAACGAATATCGTCAGTAACTTTAAGAAGGGCAGTTGTTGTACTGTAACCAGGTCGGAAACCAGATTTATATGGACATAAAATATTGTTACTGTAGAGAAAGGCTGAGAATTGCTTGTGGACAATGTGTTCAAGTTTTAGAAAGAAATGGCAAGATTGAAATAGGACGAAAGTGAGAGGGAGATGAAGGATTAGATATCTTAGGGATAGGGATAATTTGAGCTAATTTCCATGACGACGGAAAACTACAAGAAGATAAAGAGAAATTAAAAATGTGAGTAAGAACAGGTAGAAGAAAAGAGAGGATAGGCATTATCATATTAGAGCATATGCAGTGATTTTCAGCAGCCGTAGACGATATAGCTAAAATTGATCGGTTAGTATCGTCTTCAGTGATTAAAAAAAAACCAAAAGTGGCACACTGCAGAGCTGGGTGCTTAGCCAATTCTAACATTGACCTAGCTTTATCACTTGCAGGGATAGAAATAGGAGGGCAAGAAAAATGTTGGCTAAGAATATTTAAGTCTATGTCTCCACTTAAAAGTGTTTGTGACTTTCCAACGCCAACGATTTTAAGAAATCTCCAGGCTTTTGCGGGATCACATTTAGTTAGGGAGTCATAAAAATAACTCCATTTAGCATCTCTGCACAGAACTGCGATTACGTAGGATCTTATCATTTGTTAAATTACTCTCCAGTGGAAATCGCTTGTATCTTCTTTTAGCTTTATCCCTACGTGCCATGAGCACCTTTAAAGCTGGAGTTATCCAAGGGGCAGGATTATGTTTTATTTTAACGCGTTTAACCGGGGCATGAATATCAAATAAGTTAAGTATGATATTGTTGAAGCTGTTCACTTTGTCATCTACTGTTTGGCTGGCAAAAATCAAGATTATAAATAAAAAAAACTTTAGATAATAATTTTTTCAGAAAAAGGATTTACATAGAAAAGCAACAATTATTTTTAATAATTCTTTTATTCCTTATAATACATACATCTATTACAATATACTATGCTAAGCATTTCTCACTGATGTGTGGTCATAATCATGTAATTTTTCTAAAATTCAAACTAAAAGTTAAATTGCACTGGCACGATATTGTCCTATCGCATGTCATTCATATCGTGGCAGTCGTGGACATAATTTTCGTACGGCGTTTTCACATTCATTATACGATTTCTACTAATGTTTAGTTTCAGTTGGGGTAACCATATGTTTAGATTCATCTGGAATTCATATTTTTTATTAAATTTTACATTATATTTGAACAAAAATGTATCATATAGTCAAAATCCGATAGCTATATCGTATAAAGTTTGTGAAAAGGCACAATATACATAGACAAAATTGTACTAAAAAGTGAATATGGATACCAGTGATGAGAATGAGAATGGAATAAAGAGAGGGCATAAAATAATTGTATTTAGACAAAACCGCAAAACCCTATATAAAATTGACACAACATGGTACAATTTAAAATACATAAAGTAATCAATTATAAGTCATACAGTCTTGAAAACTCAATACCTACAATTTAAAAAAAAAAAATTATGTTAAGAAGTTCTAGGAAGGAAAGTAGGTTATATTTAGAATTATTAAATAAGTAACAAATATTGAGTACCATACCATTGTAGCAGGCTTTAGTTATTAAAATATTCATTCAAATAATTGTTGAAATTCATTTATGTCTTAATATGATATTTTTAAAAAGCGTGTACAATCTAAAATACAATCATATAAAAATAAAAACTTTAATAAAATGAAACAATTCATAACATGTCTTTGCATTTCATCAATTAAAAATTTATGGTGTTTGTAACTGTCATAGAGTTATAAATATTTCTCTGCTCCTAAAACAAAACTCCGCCAATTTTATTTTGGTACCTGTGCCTAAACCGAGCCACGGATGAAAATATGAAATAATTATATATTAAAATTAATTTTTGTATTACAAAAATATAACTTATTCATCTATATAGGTACTATAAGATCTAAGAACACAACACTAATTTTATTACTTAAAATACAATAACTATAATCGCATTATTTTAACATCACATTTTCCTCCACAATATAAATTAATAGCGTTAGTGTTGATATTACTTTTTGATAACAATTTCGAAAATACTGTCATGTGACATTGCTTCTTATTAATACAATTAAAATAATAATATACGTAATTATTTAAAATAAGAAAAATAATTCTGAGCTAAAACTGCACTATATGGTTAAGAGAACAAAATAGTTATTAATGTATCTAGTTACTAGTTTATGAACTGATATTAATGAGTCGGTTTTTATCTAAGAGCTACTTAAATTTTAATTTATATGTGAAGATTTCAATATTTAGGATAAAATTGATTTCTATTTCTGAAATGGCGCGTTACTCAACATCATTGCCAAACGACGATTCGGTAGTCTCGGTCTATGTTGTCAACGTAAAAACCATTCATGTACTGGCTGTTTAGAATTTCGCTGAGCTGAAAAAGAAAAGCCATAGATTAGATTATTTAAAAAAAAAAGAGAAAATATAACGACCACATACATTGTAATAACCATGTTAAAGACGTTCAATATTTCGCCGTTAATCTTTATAATTTGCACTACGTCCATCCACCATCCATTACAGCCTATAAAAGCGCTGCTGAACATAGGCCACCCTCATAGATTGCCTCATGGGGAGATTTTGCCACAGTTGCCACGTTAGGCAAGGGGGTTGGCAACCGCAGTTTTTTATTATTTTCTGTCGACTTCCAAAAAGGAGACGGTACTCAATTCGACGCGTATGTTTTTTTTTAATGCGTGTTACATCATAACTTTGTACTGGTTGAACCGATCTCGATGATTCTTTTTTTATATGAAAGCTGATAGTTCTCGTATGGCCCCATATGAATTATAGAATATTGATCAAGGTCAGACCAATGGTTATTGAGTTATTCTTAAATAACTTATATTGAAGTCGCTTATATTGAAGTCGGCTGTACAAAATTTTAAATTTTTAATTATTATACTTGTTATTTGTTATCAGGAAGATGCTGCTGCCCATTTCCAGTTTCATTTTCCCTCTGTCGCCTCTTACGACACCCTCGGAACGATATGGGGTAGTGGGGTAGTGTAGGATATTCTTACACCGCCACTATACGGTTACACTAAGTATTATACATTTATTTGTAGAATAAGTTGTTTGGAACTTGATCTCTCAACTTGATTACATAGATTATATTGTTGCCGTTGCTGAATGAAAACCTGATGACATGTGCATGGAATGGTCCCTGACTTGTGATAGACTTTAATAATGGTGACTTCTGCTCCTAACCTAGAGATTAGGAGCAGAAGTATTATCAAGGTCACCTAAAAAAATCTATTTTGTATTAGGAACTTATGCTTTTCGGATGTGATTATACCGCCATTATTTAAGTTAAAGGTAAGGACGAGGAAATACATATTTAAAATTAAAAAATTTCTACAGCCGACTTCAATTTAAGTTATTAAGAATAACTCAAAAACTATTGGTCTGACCTTGATCAAATTCATATGGGACCACACGAGATGTACCAGCTGTCAAATAAAAAAAGAATCATCGAAATCGGTTCACCCAGTGAAAAGTTATGAGGTAACACACATAAAAAAATACAGTCGAATTGAGTACCGTCTCCTTTTTGGAAGTCTACAGAAAAGGATGGTAAAAGCGAAGATATTATGGAATATGTATATTAAAGGATCGAATAAAAGGAACAAGTGGTATGTCCGAGATCTATGCAGGATCATTTTAGCGATTTTTTTTAGAATAAGTGTGACAAACGAGCAGATAGTCCACTTGATAGTAGGTAATTGGATGCTATGGCCTAAGGCGTTGCGAGTTGCGAGACGTCTGGTTCTGCTCTAAACAATCCTCCCTTAATGTTGTCTCATAAGGGAGATACTTGGCATGGTGGCCACGCTTGGCAGGCGGGTTGGCAAACGCAGTTTTTTTAATAGAATAAGGGTGACAAACGAGCACACAGT
The DNA here is from genome assembly GCA_033319125.1 of Parnassius glacialis. Classification (NCBI taxonomy): domain Eukaryota; kingdom Metazoa; phylum Arthropoda; class Insecta; order Lepidoptera; family Papilionidae; genus Parnassius; species Parnassius glacialis. The sequence goes on along the minus strand of JAVANC010000027.1, from coordinate 45,321,667 downwards.
CCACCTGACGGTAAGTGTATATTGTGGCATATAGACATCTACATCTCTCTTCGTTTGCAAATTAAAATACAGATGCGTTGTCAGCCGTGAGAACTAAGATAGAATGCCTCGTTTATAGTAAAATAGGTCTCCGATTCTCTACACTCACCTTACGAAACACGGCAGCATTAAGCTAATATGTTACGCTAGTATTCTGTGAGAGCGTGGTCCTTACCCTGGTCGAGCCGACACTTTCGTGCGACGATTCTAGACGTTATGTCGTAAGGAAGAAAATGCTGCCCATCTCCTGGTTTGTTTTCCTCTGTCAGTTTATTAATTAATATTGTAAACAAGACAGCTTATATAAATTATAAACGTTCGCCAGTAAGGAAATTCTTCGACCGTATCTGCCAAGACACTAAAACACTGACTGACAGAGTTAATGATCAATTTGCCAGCCACGCTGGTGCAGTGCGTGTTAACATGTTTTTAAAATATTTTTATTCCTCAAACATACAGGTTTTCTGAAAAAAAAAATCCTTAACTGCCAAGCATTTAAATCAGCACTTAAAATTACAATTAACAATTTCATTGGCGCGGGCGAAGTATTAAGACGATGACTGAAGGCAGCGGGGGCTGAGGGGGATCGGCCCTGCCTTAGGTCGTGCGTCCGTGGAAATAGCTATTATAAAAATATAAAATTACTTGTATTAAGAACTAGCTATCCGCCCCGGCTTCGCACGGGTGATATCTGGATCTCGACAGCAGCGCCTAGCTGGTCTAATTGTCAATCTAAACAATCCACGTACCCACTCAAACACACACAAAGAATTAAAATAAGTAGATTGAATGCGATAAAATCCATAAACATAGTTTTATTTTATTCAATGTGCAGTGTTCGCGTAAAATCATTGTACAGAAAATTTCATCAAAATTGGTCCAGCAATTTTAGAGCTTTTGCGAGACTAACGGACAGCAATTGATTTTTATATATAGAAATAGAAATTACATGTAATTTATATTGAATACAAATGATTGTATTGTATTGTATTCTATTATTATTATTATATTCTTTGATTCGTACACCGACGACAATTCGATGATCGATCTCAAGCACAATCGACTTCAAATCAACAAATTATCTTATTGTAACTACTCAGCGAATAAACCCATTGGAACGAAGTTTTGGAACGAAGTTCCTTATCGGACGGTACGAATTTAGCGGATGGGGGTTAGACGAGAAAAAGTGTAAGATTTTTCCGTCACGACCCCTTCTGACGTAGTGTAGATGGCCTTGACGGCTATAAGCAAGCGAGATGGAATAATATCCATCTCCTTCGCACTTCTTATCTTGCCATGAAAGAAATATTATTTTATTTTAAATGACGCTTCATTTTAATAGACGCTAGTAATGCATTTATTTGTATTTGTTAATCAATAACATAATACATTTATCAATAATAATATACTTACTACGAAAGGAACTTCGTTCCAACCGAATGTACCACGACACTCACACATGTTTTTTTTATTTTTTTACAATTATACAGTTCACCTTTATTTACCGGATCTAACAAATGGTAAGGCATATAACACGAAGTGCTTAAAATCTCTTTATTAAGCATTTGTCTAGATCGAATGCTTCTTTACCAGCGGGCCTATTTACTAACTTTGTTGACATCAAATTGTTAAAAATGCTAGATCGTAAAAAAAAGCTATATAACATACAAAAAAATGTATTACAAAGTGACTAAAGCATTTTGATGTCAACGATGTTACCAAATAGGCCCCTTGTACAAAGTTCGTAAGATCTGTGTACAGAGAACAGGAGACATCCCCGTTCTCTGCACTCACCATAGCAGCATTATGTTGCTATTTAACGCCCGTATTCTGAAGGAGCGTGGTCCTTCTCCATTCAAGCCGTCCCATCCGTGCGCAGCCATAGTTTATGAGAAAAGTAACAACCGAATTCAAATTGCTAAAAAATAAATTATTATTTAACTAACCCAACCCACCCTTAAGTGGGATCACCCTTGAAGTATAATCTATTTAATAAAAAAAATCATCAAAATTGGTTCAAAATCAGCGAAGATATTGCGTAAAATACGTACAAAAAAGAAATTCACTCGAATTGAAAACCTCCTCCTTTTTGAAGTTGGTGAAAAACCTATGTATACTCGCGGCAATCTAAAGTAAAAAGCCCGATTTGACGTTTCTCATTATACATGCCGCGATAACTTTGTATGAACGGTGACGTAAGAAATCAAAAAATCTAATTCACAATCGTAAATAATTACTATGTTATCCATACATTATGACAATGATTATTATTCGTAAGCACCAAGTTTCACTTTATATTCGAAAAATGCTATCAAAAACACGAGTTAATCGTTGATTAATATTCCCACAGGATGTTATTACAATGACATGTCTGTTATATCTTTGGGTTCGTTACCGTAGTGTTGTGATCGTTATAAACCATTTTTTGACCAAATAAAATCGATGTTCTGAAAAATCGATACTTTTCCATTTAGAAAAGAGAGAAACGTATTATTTAATGTTTAAACATATAAAAACAAAATCTGACCACATATATTTCTAGCTTTATTTTGATATTTAATATGTTAATATTGGAAATAGTTTGATTTTGAAAAGATGTATTTTAACCTCGATTTTTTCTCTCTACGTCATTGATTCGTCAATGCTACGCGCGGTCTCTCCCTATCTTGGAAGTTTTTGTGTTATTAAAAAAAATAAAAAAATAAAACAGGAAACCTAAATGAAATCTATCCAGTAGTTTTTCCATGATGCGCGCACAACTGCAAAACTCTATCATTTCATTTATATAGAAGATAGATAAACAAAGAATAAAATCGGGTAACATAAAAACAAAATACCTATTGCTGATCTTGATTTGTGGTAGGTCAAAGCTCGAGCACTCGCCTTAAATTTTGAGCGCGAGCAATCCGAGTTCAGTCTCTGCTGGCAACACTGAAATTAGTTGCAATTTTGAGGTGCCAATTTGCTACAAATTTATAATTTTGAAAGAAAACACGCGGGATAGTGCAACAACTAGTTTATACGGTTAGAAATCATCAGACTTGGGTTCTTGGTCTTATTATTCTCAGGTTTAGGGGGCTATCCATAAATTACATCACACGTTAAGGGACGGAGGGGGGGGGGGGGGGGGGGGGGGTTTAAAAGCTATGTGACGTTACATGTTAAAATCTATTTCATTTATTAAGATTATTTTAATTTAAATTTAAAAAATTAGAAAAAATTCTGAATTATAAAATAGAATAATTAATTAAATAATTTAAAATTAAAAATTTTACACAGCCGACTTCAATATAAGTTATTTACGGATAACTCAAAAACTATTGGTCTGACCTTGATCAAATTCTTCTAACTATCAGCTTTCATATAAAAAAAGAATCTTCGAAATCGGTTCACCCAGTACAAAGTTATGAGGTAACACACACATAAAAAAACATACAGTCGAATTGAGTACCGTCTCCTTTTTGGAAGTCGGCAGAAAATATGTGACGTCACACCAGGGTGGAAGGAGTTTCACAAGTGTGACAAGGACGGGAGGGGGTTGAAAACCCATAAAATATGTGTGACGTGATTTATGGATGGCCACTAAACCAGTGTGTTTCCCGTGAAATATAGAGTATATTTAAAAGCAAATGTCAAATTTGGCAAAGACTGTGGCGCCGCGGCTAAGTTACTTCTTTTATTAGGCAAAGAGTCTTCTTAAACCATAGTTTAAACCCGTTTTGTAATAAGACGGTTTAAGCCACTGCAGCTGAAGGGCTACAAATGAACACAGTCCACGTGAGTAGACGTGCGGTCTATAAACTCCTCAGTTTATCTTCGATTAAGAATGAATATAATACATAAGATGCTTTTCTACATAATAAGGATGACAAACGAGCACACAGTCCACCTGATGGTAAGTGGGTGCTGTGGCTCATACATGTGGCATACATCTTATCACCGCTGAGGACTACAATCCCATTAAAAAGGTTCTCTGGTTCTCTACACTCATCATGCGATGCACAGTAGCATTAACCTGCTATTTTGTGTAGTCCTTCCCCGGTCGAGCCAGATCAGTTGGTCGAAAATAATAATAATGATTAATGGAATACCCATCTTATGGAATTGCTAAATATCACTTGTGATTAACAATTCAATTGGAATGGAAAGTAACTGGCTGGGGACGGATAAATGTGCGGTCCTCCACATTGAAAGGGGTAGGGTTGCTAACTCTGTGGACATAGACTTATCTATGCCCGTCAACATAAGGACCCTATCCGAGGCTGAAACATACTGATACCAGGATATGTAACGAAATATAAGTAGGTATTAATGATGCGGATATGAAACAATTATGTCAATGTGTTTTTTGCACGCTTGATATTTTTGGTCGACATTACCATTCCGTATGACGAGAACCTCGTGAAAGCCGAAACAGAAACAAAATATTTGGACCTGTCTCACGAGGTGACCGACATGTGGGATGGTGTGCCGACCGAACTTATTTCTGTGGTCGTCTTTGCAAACGGGCTAATCCCGGGCAGCCTCTCGGGTCATCTGAGACGACTGAGATTCCGTGACGGACCGCTCCGGGCTCAGATGAAGATGGCGGTGTTCCTCTACACCGCCCGCATCGTCCGCCGATTTCTTTCCCTTTACCCCTAACCCTTGGCTGTTTGGTCTCTCCTGCCGAGGGCTTCCAATTATATATAATATATGTAAATTGAATGTAAGTATATTTATCATTTTCTTTTATATATTTACTAAGTACAAACAGATGAGTATACTGTATAAATACATCAATAATAATGAATGGAATGCCCTGTTAATACAAGAGGTAAAATAAAAAATTCGTACAACCGACTTCAATATAAACTATTAAGCATAACTCAAAAACTACTAGTCCGCGCTTAATAAATTTCCACCACCAGCTTTAAAATAAAAAAAGAAACATCAAAATCGGTTCACCTAGAAAAAAAAGGTCTGAGGTAACACAAAAAAACATGCGTGAGTGTCGTGGAACACTCGGTTGGAACGAAGTTCCTTACGTAGTATATTATTATTGATAAACATAGGTATTATATTTTTGATTAACAAATACAAATAAATGAATTACTAGCGTCTATTAAAATAAAGCGTCATTTCAAATAAAATAATATTTCTTTCATGGCAAGATAAGAAAAAATGGCGAGGGAGATGGATATTATTCCATCTCACTTCTTTATTTCGCCACCAAGGCCGTCTACACTATGACACAAGGGGTAGTGACGAAAAAATCTTACACTTTTTGTCGCCTAGCTCCCATCTGCCAAACCCGTACCGTCCGATAAAGAACTTCGTTTAAAAAAAAAACAGTCGAAATGCGACCCTCCTCCTTTATTTGAAAACAGTTGAAAATAAGTCTTGATTCACGTCAGTGACCGTTTGAAATCCAGCAGAATTATTCTACTATTATACTTTACGTATGCTATACATTATTTTGTATGTTATTTTGTGAGAGCGTAGTCGTTCCACCCGCTAGGAGTAAAAGTATTCTGTGCGTTCCACGGTCAAGTCGGTCTGTTCGTGCGGTAGTTGCTTATTTAAAAACGTTCACACGGCACAGTTTATTCAATCACTCTCTAATAGTTTTACATTATAACCAGTCCTGCTTTTTTACGTCTTCGCGCTATTAGAATTTTAATTTTTAATTTTTTAATATGCAACATCGCAAGTTTATGAATTAAAAAAAAATAACAACTAATCCCACAATAATACACATTGAAGTGGAATAACAATAAAATATATCTTTCTGTAATATATAAAAATCAATTGCTGTCCTGTGAAATTTATTAATAGATTTCGAGATTCAGAAACCACCCGTTTCAAGCCAGGGCGGATCGCTAGGATGCAATAAAATGAGATTATAATATTCATAGGTTATTTATATTACATATCAGTTAGACAATCTTCATTTCTTTAACAGCCTCAAATATATATTACTTGATCAAAGAAAGAAGTCATAGAAGTAATATGTACAACATACGTATTATTTAGAAAAAAAGATGTTTATTATATTTATTTCGTACATATTACTCCATATATTATCTCAACAACCACAAAAATGAATGAACTAAAAAGTTAAGCCATAACCATTTTTATCATATTATATATCAGACCTTTCAAATTTAGTAGTAAGGCACACATTAAATTACAGACACTACTAATTTTGTTTGTGACGCAGACGCACTCGGCGCAAAAATGATTGTAATTTGAAAAAAAAAAAGCAAAGAACAGGATAAAACCTAACTAATTTAATCAATGAACTGCTTGCTTAACTACTGCACTATCTAGTCAGTCAAATATTTTAATAGAATTTTCGTCTTAATGTGATAAAACATCAATCACCAATGCCACATTTATAAATATTTTAATGATTTTGCCTCAGGGTACGATTGATGGTAAATTCTCTTTAAGATGAACTCACAAACAGTCCACTTCAGTACCCACGTCTATAGTATTCCTCATAGTTTTGCCCTAATACCAATTGCCATTGCAAAATATATATTGCGCCGTAATATTATATCCTCTTAAATTTTGTCTATTTTCTGTTAAAACTTTTAGAGTTAGATACAACGAAGCAGGTAGGCAAAATGAAAGACTAAGAATCGGAATTATTAGTCATTTAATTTAAATATTATACATTTAATCTCATTAATATTATTTAACAGTCTTAACATCCAAGTACATATAAAACGACGGAATTAATGCTAAGTGGTAAATGCACAACTAGAGGTGTAGAAAAGTAAAATGCCACGTTAAAGAGCTAAAAATAACACAATAATTTCCACACAATAGCTTCAGAAGTCCGTGGTAAGACTAGAATTTTTTTTATAGGATTTAGGTGACAAGCGAATACATAGTCCACCTGAAATATTGATGGGGAATTTACTAATTATCGATAGTCTAGGACGAGTTTCACAAGGACTAGTCTCGACTAAATAAAATATGGACAATTAGCTGAACAAGTCCGGTGAGGGATAAGCCCAAATATATTAACCATAACTAAGAAGCAGCCGTCACATGTATGACAACAATTTTTTTTTTGGTTCTTTTCTAGGACTAGGGTGACAAACGAGCACACAGTTCACCTGATGGTAAGTGGTTGCTGTGGCCCATAGACATCTACATCTATCCTCGTTTACGAATCAAAATGCAGATGCATTGTCAGCCGTGAAAACTAAGATGGAATACTTCCTTACCAGAAAAATGGGTCTCCGGTTTTCTACACTCACCATACAAAACACAGCAGTGTTAAGCTGCTATTTTACGTTGGTATTGTGTGAGAGCGTGGTCCTTCCCCGGTCGAGCCGACCCATTCGTGCTACAACTATACAATTAATTTAGCTGCAGCATGGCTCTACCAAGTTAAAACCATAACTTCAGAAGCAGTTACATGGATATTATTTTATTCATTTTAGTTAATTGAATTTGGGTTTTACTTAATATTAAAAGTTTTTTTAGCCTCTCGAGTGGACTATGAAAGATAACAACTAAAAAATATTTATAATAGTTACATTGAAAACTTTATACTATATTTTATTATCTTTAGGAGTGGAATTTTTTCTTCAAATATAAACCAAAACCACCCCTGAATATAACCTATTTGATAAGAAAAGAAATTAAATGCGTTCACAATTGACAAAGATATCGCGTAACATGCAGATAAAAATAACACAGTCGAATAGTGAAAGTCACTCTTTTTTCAGTCGGCTAAAAATAAACCAAATAAAAAATAACCTGGTATAAAAACAGATTCTTAAAATCGAAATTACTTATTATTATTCCTTACAACGGAACGATGCATAGCATGTGCGTATAGCGACATCGTTTTGACAGTGAAAAAGATGTTTTATATTAGTGAAATGACACAATGAATACAAAAGAAAAATAAATGCCATCAAAAACATAACTTGTAAAAAAAACTAAGTCTCGCAACTCAGTTCTTCTACCGTAAAAGTAGTGAGATCCATGTAATACCAAGTCGGTTAATTTATTCAGTCCCTACTTAAAGGTCCTTCTGTCTCAAGTTATTACGTAATTAACTAACCTAACAACATCTTATAGTGACCATATCAATATTGAAAATCTTTTATGTTTTAAATACGTAGATTGACTTGGCCATCGCATGAAAACACAATGTATCACAAGTAATTTTTTTTTTTTTTTTTATAGGATAAGGGTGACAAACGAGCACACAGTCCACCTGATGGTAAGTGGTTGCTGTGGCCCATAGACATCAACATCTATCTGCGGTTACGCATCAAAATGCAGATGCGTTGTCACCCATGAGGACTAAGATGGAATGCCTCGTTTCCAGTAAATAGGGTCTCCGGTTCTCTACACTCACCATACGAAACACAGCAGCATTAAGCTGCTATTTTACGCTGGTATTCTGTGAGAGCGTGGTCCTTCCCCGGTCGAGCCGACCCATTCGTGCTACAACCATAATATAGCTGCAGCATGGCTCTACCACGTTAAAATTACACATTATATTAAATTAGGTTGTTTAGTGCGATTTTATGCTTGTCAAGAAAGTTTGAGCAATATTTTTTAACAGCAAAACAACTAAGTTATAATGCAAACGGATTTATAATTGTGTTGACATTTACACAATCTAACCTATGGTGTACGCAAAGAAATTTTGTCTCTAAATGACTTTTGTATGATTGATGCCGCGCACTTCACTACAGTGTCGTGACTACAGATGAAAAACGTGCACTGTCAAAATACTAGAAAACTCTGGACGTACTAATAACACAGAAATCAATCTTAATAAAAACGATAAGTACAGAAACAATAACAGTTCAATTATATTTTTTGTTAATGTCTAATCATATAATTTTAAATTTTGTACAAGCGACTTCCATATAAATTATTAAGAATAACTCAAAAACTATTGGCCAGACCTTGATCAATTTGTATGGGACCACATGAGAAGCACCAGCTTTCAAATAAAAAAAAGAAACAACGAAATAGGTTCACTCAGAAAAAGTTATGAGGTAACACATAAAAAAAACATACAGTCGAATTGAGTACCAGCTCCTTTTTGGAAGTCGGCAGATAATAAATTAAAAGTGTAAAATGTACAAGAAGAGACGGAGTCAAGATTTTTCATTGGAACAATCGTAAAGGAGATAGTCACAACTCTAAATATTTCTTATATTGGAATTTAATCACTTATTAATGTATAAACACTTAATTAAGATCAATAAAACATATATTTATATATCAGGATAAATTTTTAAACCTTTCTCGAATTTAATCGTTCACTGATGTCATTGTCCAGCTTTACAAACAGTACAACCACGTCTTAAGATTAAAAGGTAACGATTTAAATGCTACTTTGAGTCGGAAGAAATCCAACCCTCAGTCCTCAAGAATAACAACAAGGCAAAGTTGACGTAAATTTGACCGAAATGTTCATTCTCCCACTACACGACAAATCTGCTGTCCGAACTTGTCATCGTAGGTGACGTAGCGTCATGGCATGTGAAACAGTTGTCATGAAACGGTCTGATGCATCATAGAGGTGGGTTTCGGCAGAATCAACCAGTGCCATCTCTTCGTGTCAGGGGACAGGTGCTGAGAAAGAGACACCAAGGTTAAGAATGGGGGCAGACATTGCAAAATATAGAATGAATATCAAATTAAATATTCGACTATAATCTTCGTAGTGTAGGAGTAGTACATTAAAGTTGCACATGAAGTTGAGACAAGTTGATAATTGTAATTAACTGTAAAATGAACTATACTTATTTTTTTATAGAATATAAGTATCTGTCACAAATAAGAATTAATGTCATTTACGAAGCTTTTGCAAATAGAAATGTCGCAGACTGTAATTGATTACTGTAAAAGGCAACAATCAAGCCAAAATACGCTCTTAGACGTGGAGTTGCGTAAAACAAGCAGGCTCAATCAATCATGGCAACATTCTATGAAAATGGGTTATAATGTGTAGGCACCATAATTCGTGAATAAAAAAAACGACGGGTTGCACTCCGGGAGTGCCGGCAGAATTAAAAACTTGAATATTAACGTTGTGCATTTTTGATATTTTGGAATGGTTAGGGAATAATTTTGCACGAATTGCTTTAATTATCAGTATAAAAGTACTATCATTTATGTGGTAAAATACAATATTTATTTATTGCGCTATCGTACACAAACATGACAAGATTGTCTGTGTGATGATTTTTCTGAGAGATAAACTTTTTAATGTATTATAGATATAATACATTAAAAAGTTTATCTCTCAGAAAAATCACACACACGAAAGTTCGCGCAAGCGCCGGCTGTCTACTCTCCGTCCGTCTTACGAATTTTCGATCAGGTCACGTGTCCTGACGCGAGTTTAACATGTTTTACCCATTACAAAAAAGTGCACAACGCCGCTAAAGAAGTTTTCACTTCAAATTCAATGGTATAATGGGAAGGACAAAATGTACTTAAACTTATTACTATTTTAAGCTACATGTTTCAATGTAGCATAGAGTAATAAATAAAATAATTAAAATTTAAAAATTTTGTACAACCAATGAGGGCTAATAATCTTCTACTCACCAGATGTCGCTACTAGCGACTGACGTAAAGTTTTTTGTTCCACAGTGTCATTTAATTGAGAAATTAGTTTTAAATAATAGTTTATCATTGTCTAGAGTATTATATTAATATATAACACAATGCGTCAGTGGTTTGATTTTTAATTTTTTGCACATTATAACTCTTTTTTTTTAAGTTTTCTTTTAGTTATATTTATAGTTTGGTTTATTCATTTCTAATGTTATTAATATAAAATATAACTAATAATACAGAAAGAAACCTTTTAGATTACATTTTCCTAAGAAATTATCGTCCCCGCTATGAAATCTGTCAAATATTTAACCTCACTCGAAAGTGGCGCCGCCCTGGTGGCAGAAATAGTCGTGGATGCCCTCATTGCAATATAAATTGTTAAGGATAACTCAAAAACTATTGGTCAGACCTTGATCAAATTTATATGGGACCACATGTAAAACACCAGCTTTGAAATAAAAAAAGAATCATCAAAATCGGTTCACCCAGTAAAAAAAATATGAGGTAACACACATAAAAAAACAGTCGAATTGAGTACCCTCTCATTTTTGAAGTCGGTAGAAAACATTGCGTTTAATCTAAAAGTAACCATTCTCTTGTTTCCTTTTGTCATAAGATTTAAATACCAAGGATTAAAACAATTATTGAACAATTTTAGTTTTGGGGGATGAAGCTGCTCGCGCCCGTAGAAATTATTTGAATCCTGATTCCCTACACGTATCCCCTGGTTAGTACTAAACGAGCAGCACTACATACCGCTGGTAGGTTGGTCCTCTACTAGTGAGAGGCCGAGGGTTAATTACCACCCACCTGGCAAAGACATACCGCCAAACAATGCAAGTCGTGTTCCGGTATGATATTAGGTGAAACCCATTTCTTAGGGAGAATGAGTCTGGACAGTTGCGTTGCGCGTAAGAACCGGTTGCGACGAAGCCGTTTCTTAATGTCCGGTGCCTAGTTATGGAGGTTAGCGGGATAAGAAGCAAGGTTGCACCGCTGGCCGCCCGTACATAGTTGGGAGCCCAATTAATGAGCCAGCCACTCATGAAAGGCTGCTCCGCCATCTTACAAAAAATCCTGGTATGGCTCCACCATGCCGGTTGGCGACCGAATGAGAGGGCCTGGTGGCGATTTCCAGGGGGGCGTCCCCGCGATCTCTATGCTAGGTACCATCTATGTTGTGACTCTGTTTGCGTCCCTAGGTTATATGTGTGACGCCTTTTTTTTACGGGGGGAAATCCTCATGGACTACCTCCGCCTGGGGAAAGGCGGAGGGGCGTGCCGGACTCTTACCGGCTAAAACCACCCCGGTGTCTCCTCGCACGTGCGCGTGGGGCCACGGGAATCCAAATTCTTCCGCAGCCCCACACTAGTGCTGGCCCGGTCAGTCCGGGCCTCGTCTCCTGCACGGGGTAGTGAGGTGTTCAACTACCCCGTGTATCGCCTCAGGGGCGCGCGCCGACACCCACGCGCGCTTCCGCCTCGGGTCCATCGAAAAGAGGTGGCGGGGGCTTCCCCAAGTCCCTCGCCCCTGGACCCATTCATGGGGGCCGGAAAAGGGCGTTGTCCGCCCTTCTCCTGCGCCCGGTGCGCCTTCTGCGGCCGGGGAAGGGAGTCGAGATCTCCCTTTCCCGTTCCGCAGTTTCCTTCTGCGACATCACGTCCTCGCAGAAGGACACCACCGCGTCCCACGACTCTGCGCTACCGACCATCTTCCGCACTAAGGCCGGCAGCGACGGATCGCCTCCTACTTTATTTTTGAGGACACGGCGCTGCTCCTCCCAAGCTACACACTCAGCGAGCGTGTGTTGCGCCGTGTCCTCCCCGCAATGGACGCAGTGGTGGCACCGAGCGTCCGGCTCCCTATCTATGCGGCACAGGTACTTGCCGAAGCAGCCATGCCCCGACAGCACCTGTGTCACCCTAAACGACAGGGAGCCGTGCCTTCTCCCGAGCCAGTCGTCGAGTACTGGCCGGATCGCCTCGACGGTAGCGAGGTCGGCGGTAGGGCGCAGAAGCCTTTACCACCAAGACCTGACGGAGCTCCTCTCGGCGCAGCGCGATCTGCCGCTGCACCGGCCTCGAGCCCCGTGCCCGCTCTTCCTCGCGCCATCGATATAATGACGCGAGTACTTTCGCCTCTAGGTCCCAGGGCGGGGATCCGGCCAGGACGCAAGCCGCCTCGTAGGAAATCATGCGATACCCGCGGACGACTCTGACGGCCATCGCCCTTTGCGGTTTGCGCAGAAATATGTGTGACGCCTCGTCCAACTGCCATTCTTTCAACCTATACGCTCCTACCATTTATGAAAAAAAAGAAGAGTAAGTATGTACAGCGGTTGCACTCCCTCTCCATCAAAGTGCACCTCACAAACATCCAATACCTGCACTATAATCTCAATGGAGTCCACTACCACCTAGAGACTGATAAGCCGCACTTACTCTTCTTGACTGAGACGAAGATCAGATGTCCTCTAGATGCGGCGTACCTTGGCTGCTCTGGGTACACATTGGAGCATAATTTCCATCAGCGCGCCGGAGTATATGTTTACGTCCGCAACGACATTTGATGTAAGCATCTCCGTCATCTTGACGACCCCATGTTTTCTACGATCTGGGTATTGATAGACACAGGAATGTAAATGGAAATTATTTATTCTCGTGTGTACCGATCGCACAGCGGTGACCTGGAGACAACCAGTCTGTCTGAACACCTCAGTGAAGCCTCTGATGTGGCTCTAAATCGGTACCCTAATTCACAGTTGGTTTACCTAGGGGACTTTAATGCTGTCATCAGGCAGGTTTTTTAAATTTATTCTTAGAAAGAGTGTTACATTATTTACATTTTAAATTTTGCCAAACTGTAAGCCAGTTAGATGGCAACTAAGTCCTCGCAGGCAATCGGTTTTTTATATTAAATATATTATATTTAATATTTTGTTTATTAAAACAGCCAGTGCTGTTCCCATACCTGAAGACCGACCACGCTGGGAGAGAGGTGTGGAATTTTACCTTGTCACTGGGGCTCTCACAGCTGGTACAGCAAGCGACTAGGGTACCTGATGTGGATGGGCATACAGCCAACTGTCTCGACCTTCTGCTGACGACCCTTGGGAACTTCTGACCACTGTCTAGTAAAATCTGTGTCGTTATATTCTCCACCTAACTACGATTTCTACGGTGTGCGGCGAGTGTGGCAATACAAGTCAGCAGATTGGGATGAGATACGGCATTTCTTTGCATCTTATCCTTGGCGGCAGGTCTGCTTCTAGTATGAAGATCCGTCGAGCTGCGCGTATGCCATAACCGATGTGATACGTCAATCAATGGAGTATTTCATTCCCTTTGCTTTTTTTTTTTTATAAATCGTTACCCCCACACTAGAATTTTCTCCTGTGTCGTAGAGGCAGTTTACAAACATAAATTGCACAAGGACAAACATCCAGACCCGGAACAATTATTTGTAGGCCATACAAATACTTGTTCCGTGCGGGATTCGAACCCGCGGCCCCCAGCGCAACAACTGATTGCTAGGCCACTGCGCCACGGAGCCATTGGTGGTAAAAAGCTCGACCATGGTCAACGCCGAGAGCGCTCGTGCTGAAAAGCACAAACGTATGGCGTGCTTATCCTGGGTCGATGCTCGAGACCGTAAAGCTCAGGATGTTAGCATTAAGAAGAGAACCTTTAACCAAGTCGCCAAGTCCTGCAAAAAGGCACTACGCTAAGCCAGTTTCGATCGCATTAAACGCATCGGTACAAAGCTCTCTGTCAAACCATCTGGCAGTAGAGATTTTTGGTCTCTCGCCAAAGCATTCGAGACAAACTTCTGTCGATCTACACTGCCTACGCTGGTAAAACCAGATGCCTCATTTGCGCACGCGATAAACTAAGGAGTAAACGGACTTATTATATTTTATTTTTGCTTGCAATTCGCGTCTGGACAGTAGCAACAGCGTACCATCTCAATTACTCACTGCGGTACCTCTATACTAGAGGTCCGTATCACCAAAAGGCGGTTCTTAAAACCTTGCGAAGTATAGACGTGAACAAAAGCAAAAGCTCGTGGACCCGATGGTATACCAGCTATAGTTCTAAAGGTACCTGAGTTGTCTGCTGTGTTGACGCGCTTGTTCCGCCTCTCATTCAGGACTGGAATAGTGCCCGAATCTTGGAATCTTGCCAACGTGCAGCATGTGCCTAAAAAAGGTAGTCGTACCGACCCTGCCAACTATCGGCCAATTTAAATTACCTCCATACTCTGCAAGATTATGGAGCATATATTGAACGCCCACCTCATGATTAAACTTATTTTTTGTGCATGGGAGAATTCAGAGGATGTTTTGGGTATATTTTGTGACCTTTCCAGGGCTTTCGACTCTGTTCACCATGACACATTAATCAGGAAGTTACAGTAATATAGTGTCAAGAACACAACGCTTAAACTTATTATTTCATATTTAAGTAATAGAATGCAGAAAGTTATTATCAATGGTAAAAGTTCTTCCAGGTCATCTGTACTAATGGGTGTCCCTCAGGGATCGATTCTCGGCCCATTCCTGTTTCTAGTGTATATTAATGACTTACCTTCCCTTGTAGGGGATAGTCATGATATAGTATTATTTGCTGATGATACTTCCTTGATTTTTAAACTTAAACGTCAATCATTTAAATGTGACGAAGTGAATAATGCTATATTAAAATTAGTGCATTGGTTTAACGTTAATAATCTACATTTGAACGGAGATAAAACTAATTGTATTCAATTTACAACAACGAATGTTAAAAATCTGAATACCAATGTGTTTTTAAATGGGGAGGAACTGAGCCCTATTGTATCCACTGTTTTTCTTGGCATCAATCTCGATGCAAAGCTTCAGTGGGGCTTCCATATATCTAAATTAACAAGCAGACTAAGTTCTGCAGCCTATGCTGTAAAAAAGATTAGAGGTATCACTAGTGTCGAAACAGCTAGATTAGCTTATTTCAGTTATTTCCATAGCATAATGTTTTATGGGTTTTGCTATGGGGAAATGCGGCTGATTCAGAAACTACTTTTGTGTTACAGAAGAGGGCCATTAGAACTATTTACAATCTAAAACCGAGAGAGTCTCTTAAAGATAAATTTAAAGAAATAAATATATTAATTTTGGCCTCTCAGTATATTTACGAAAATTTAATGTATGTTCACAAAAACAAAGTTAGTTTTAGTAAAAAAAGTGATATACATTCTGTAAACACTATGAACAAACACAAGCTAGTGATACCAGTTTACGTATTAACATTCATTGAAGTTGAATGATATATAAAATTCAAATAAATTTGTTGTTTCGATTCGCGCGCCACCAACATTAAGTTAATTGTACTATGCCTATAGCCTTCGCGCAAGTGCACGCAATAAGTTGACAAAGTTTTACCGTAATCTGATGAACGGTATGGCAGCGCTTAAAATACGAACAAACAAAAATCAATTTTTATATATTAGAAATATACTAACATAATGAAATAAATAAATAATACATAAATAAATAGAAGTCCAACCAGATGGAAGCCCTTGGCTGGAGAGACAAAACGGCCGAGGGTTAAGAGGAAAGGAAAGGGAAAGAAACCGGCGGACAATATGGGTGGCATCGAGGAGCACCGCCTTCTGCATTTGAGCCCGGAGCGGTCCGTCACGGGATCCCAGTCGCCTCAGAGAATCCGAAAGGGTGAACGGTATTAGCCCGTTCGCAGAGACGACTATAGGCATAATTTAGGTTGGCAGACAGCCCTACATGTCGGTCACGTCGTGAGACAGGTCCAGCTGTTTTGTTAGCTAATCTGTTTCGGCTTTTACGAGGTTCTTGCGACATACGGAACGTCGACCAAAAACATCCTCGACTCTGGCCGGTCCATCTGCACCATTATTATTATTATTCTTTATACGTGGTAGACATGCTGCAGCTATATTAGGGTTATTGTACCAACAGGTCGGCTGGACTGGAAAAGGAACCCGCTCTTACAGAATATCAGCATAAATAGCAGTTCCTTATTGTGCGTATAGAGATAAGTGGAGATCCTTTTTACTGGCATTTTAGTTTTCAGATGTGACAACACATCTGCATTTAGATTATTAATTGAAGACCGATGCAGATGTCTGTCAGAAGATGCTGCTGCCCCCCCCCCCCCCTTGACCATGGGTATAGTGATGCTGTATAGTGCTCGAAACGTCGGGAATATAAAATAAGTTAATATACGCGATCAAATCCGTAAAATTATTTTTTTTAAATGCCCACGTCCTTTTCAGTTTCTCTCTGACGCCTCTTACGACACCCACGGGATGATAATTATGGGCTAGTGGATATTCTTACACCGCCACTACAAGGTAGGTTGCTTTACTCTTAAAAGAGGAAAAAATTAATATGAAGGATTTTTTTTATAGGATAGGATGACAAACGAGCACACAGTCCATCTGATGGTAAATGGTTGCTGTGGCCTACAGACATCTGCATCTATCCTCGTTTGCGAATCAAATTGCAGATGCGTTCTCAGCCGTGAGGACTAAGATGGAATGTTTCTTTTCCAGTAAAGAAGGTCTCCGATTCTCTACACTCACCATACAAAACAAAACACTGCAGTGTTAAGCTGCTTTTTTACGCTGGTTTTCCGTGAGAGCGTGGTCCTTCCCCGGTCGAGCTGACCCATTCGTACTACAACTATACTACCAATATAACTGCAGCATGGCTCTACCACGTATAAGTAAGTCTACCAAGTACGTAAGGATGACAATTGTTAAATGTTTTGTTGAATACATACATGGACGTAGCCAACTTCCGTGCTACATCGTAGCTACACCCATGGTGGTATTCTTGCAAAGGATCTTTGCAGTAATGTCTATGCTATCTTTACTTCAGGATCATCTTTCGAGCGTATAGTAAAAGTAAATTAAAAATCTTTTGACTTCATGCAAATTAGTAACCCCGTCATGCTAACCAATCATGCTCATAAACATATTTAATCAATCAAGATGGGACATACCGGCTTCTTTCTGTATCCCCGCATAAGTTAGAAACAGAACCTCGTCTTCCGGACCGTTCCGGACGGGACCTCTCCCGTTGTAGGGTGGAATTGCTTTAATGCGCGCGTCGAAGAGCGCCGTAGTGATTTAGCAGTTGGCCGATAGTTGGCCAACAATTTAGTTTGAAGGGAATCGTGTAGCCCATCAAACTTATTTATCGACCGATAACTAATCGTTACGATATGTGCGCTTGCATACATCAAAATACTGATTAAGAAAACGACTAAACTCTCTCGCTCGTTAGAAAGTCTGCAGTGTGCGGTGTCTCTTAGTCGTATCACTGACGGGCGAATTAACGATCGTAATAATACGTCTCGTAACTGGCGCTACTGTCTGTCGCCACACTGGGTATTAGGTACGTCTGACGTAAACGAAATGGTTATAATGCCATTTATCCGATCCCAAAAGACTTTTCTGGAGTTTCCCATGGTCTCCTCTTACGACACCCACGGGACGAAACGAGGAAATTCTCTAATACCATCACCACACGGCAGACATTTACTTTTTACTGAATTATACATTTTTTAACTTCATGCAAATTAGTGCTCCCGTCATGCTAACAAATCATGCTTATATCTTTTTTAACTCCCGACGAAAAAGATGGGGATGTTATATGTTTAACGTGTGTATCTGTGTGTCAATCTGTGACATCGTAGCTCCCGAACGGATGAACCGATTTAGATTTAGTTTGTTTATGTTTGAAAGGTGACTTGATCGAGAGTGTTCTTAGGTATGATTCAAGAAAATTTTTTCAGCCGTTTGAAGATCATCAGCTCTTTTTGTTTCGAGTTTTATTTTAATTTCAATTTAATATTATATTAATACGTGAAGAGAAAACTTTGAACCTAAAGCGTATTGCGGGTCCGTAGGAAAGTGAGAAGGAGTGCAGAAAGCTAACATTTATATATATATATTATGTATGTATAAAAAATAAACATTCATTGTTTATATATATTAGTTAAATAACTACTGACAGATTTACTCAATGAGCTGTGAATTTTGTGTGATTTCAAATGATCCTTTTTCAATAGTCCATAGTGTATGTCAAGGCAACAAGAGTTTAATTTACATTTTGAGGTTTATGATAAAATTTAAGTGAAGGTTAGGTTATGATAGGTTGATTTTATGTTAAAGCTAAATCAATCTAGGTTTTTGATCAAAAAATTGGATTTTCTCAAGTTTATGATAACATAAAGTAGTAATTTTGTCTTCTCCCGGCTTTTTTTAAAACCCCGAGCATTGCCCTCTCCATACAGACCTTGAGCTTCCTCATATGGCCAGCAGTGAAGGACCACGTCTCAGATCCATAAGTCACTGGCAACACGCACTGGTTGTACAGTCTCGTTTTCAAGTTTTGAGGTATACCTGACGAGAAGATATGGCGTAATTTCCCGAACGCTGTCCATTCGAGTTGAATCCGTCAATAGCCGTCTCGGTCGAAGTTGGACTTACCTAGTCGTTATATTTGTTCCAGGTAAACATACTCGTCAACAAGTTTGAGCTTAGTGCTCCCACCGGCATAAGTGTGACATGGACGTTACACATGACCTTTATTTTGTCCACGATCAGCTTAAGACCTATCCGTTGCGAGACACTATTGAGGTCGTTGAGCATAGTGCTTAGGTCCTCCAGCGATTCTGCCATAAGGACTATATCGTCGGCAAATCAAAGGTGAGTGTTGTACTCGCCATTGATGTTAATACCGTATCCTTT
Source organism: Parnassius glacialis (assembly GCA_033319125.1). Classification (NCBI taxonomy): domain Eukaryota; kingdom Metazoa; phylum Arthropoda; class Insecta; order Lepidoptera; family Papilionidae; genus Parnassius; species Parnassius glacialis. The sequence continues at coordinate 45,302,262 of JAVANC010000027.1, read as the reverse complement.
CCAGTCCAGTGACTTGAAAATGTCTTCCAGTGCAGTGGTGAAGAGTTTCGGGGATATTACATCACCGTGTCTTACACCTCTCTGCAGTTGGACAGGTTTCGTACTATGGTTCTGTACTCGGACAGCCATCATAGCCCTACTGTACAAACACTTCAGCACTTCGATATACCGACAGTCAACTTGGCATCGCTGAAGGGATTGCAGCACCGCCCAAATTTTGACGGAACCAAAGGCGGAAACCGGCTTGTTCGGGAGGCTGGAAGTCGTCAGTCAGTCTGCGTGCGAGACGATTCGTAATGACTCGAAAACAGCACGTAGACGCGGCTCAGAAGGGAAATCGGTCTGTAGTTCTGCAAGAGAGCATTGTCACCTTTCTTGAACAACAAGACCACCGCACTTCTGGTCCAAGCCTCCGGCGTAATGCCACCACGGAGGACGGAATTAAAGAACCTCTGAAGGACTTCCAGTACCAGTTCCAGTCCATCTTCGCCTGGAACCTTGCCGTTTTTAAGATTTTTTTTGTAGGATAAGGGTGACAAACGAGCACACAGTCCACCTGATGGTAAGTGGTTGCTGCGGCCCATAGACATCTACATCTATCCTCTATTACAAATCAAAATGTAGATGCGTTGTCACCCGTGAGGACTAGGATAGAATGCCTCATTTCCAGTAAAAAGGGCCTCCGGCCACCTGCACTCACCAAGCGAAACGCAGAGGTGAACCTCTACTTCACGCTGGTTTTCTGTGAGGTCGTGGTACCACCCCGGTTCGAGCCGGCTCATCCGTGCGACAGCAAAAGCTGCCGCGTGGCTCTACCACCGTTAAAGATGCTGGAGAGCCATTCTAATATCGCTCAGACTGACGTCCGGGATATCTTCGGAATAGTGTCGGATAAGACTCGCTCTTGGATCGTTACTCACACTTGCGTGTGGCTCCAACGATGACGTGTACAGCTGTCCATAGAACCTCTCAATCTCACTCAAAATCTCAGGCGTCCCGAAAACGATGTAACCACACTCGGTCTTCAGCTTCGGAAGTTGGCTTTTTCTGGCAGACAGATGTCTGGCAAAGACTTTGGAGCGATGGTTACGCTTGATCGCTTCTTCAATACGAGCTGTATTGAAGTCGCGTCAGTCCCGCCGTCTGCTATTTGAGATCAGTCTGTTCAGTTGCCCGTATGCTGTCAAATCTGCTGGAGACTGCAGCTTCATTTCCCGTCTAACAGTCATGAGATTAAGAGTGTGATCGAAGAGTTTTTGTAGTCTTCTGTGGCGGGTCTTGATAAACTTAGCTCCGACCGCATGGACAGTTTCCACGAGCTTATCATTCATATCGTCCATTGCATTGTAATCTTCTAGGCACTGAAAACGATTTTGTAACTTGAGCTGAAAAATTTTCGGAACTTTGGATTAGAGCACGAGGGGGCGGAGCGTTGACTTCATTAGACAACACCTCTCCAACTTAACGTTTAGGTTCAGTGTGCTTCTGACCATTGGGTGATTGCTATCAGTTTTCACCCTCGCGATCACTGAGACATCACTGAACAGTTGTTTTCGTTTTATAGTTTATGCATTATAGTAGTGTTTCCAGTACTTAAGGATATATATATATATATATATATATATATATATATATATATATATATAAAAGTGTATTGTCTGTATTATAAATATTACTGTTCTAGAGGTGTTACCTCTTCGCCTACCCAGCGTATTAAGACATCTTAAATCTTTATAGGAAAAATAAATAATTCGCAATTAACCAATTGATCAGATGAAATTGATCAGAGGCTCGTCTGCAAATTAATGTTTACAGATAGTAATCGTTTATATGTTATAATTTCCGTCTTAGATAACATTCATAAAATAAAATAAAACTTATTGGAACGTATTATTGCATGCTTTGTACACCATTTACATGTACTTATCCAAATATAAATAAAATAAACACAAAAAAGTACAAATGTCCAGTGCCCACCTATTTAAAAAAAATTGTCTTAAAATACTTAAAGCCTTAGTATTTTTGATTTATTTTTAAAATTAAATAATACGATGATAGTGGAATAATCTCCATTGTAATGTACCTATTCTGAAATACACGTTAGTCTAAAACATTTAAAATCCCAAAATTTGAAAGATACATTAAATTTAAACTTACCATAGTTGGCACTCTCTTCATCCTTTGTTTCGCCGAAGGCTCATTGTCGTTCTCTTCCGATACACAACCTGAAATTATAAATACTATATTGATAAACATGATCTCAGTTCACAACTGTGAAGCAAAAAGCCTTCTTCTTTTCCCTCCATTTTCCATTGCCTAATTTTCGTTTACCTTTAATAAGAGGAGTGTATAACATCGCACTATGTTTATTTGGGTCTGCCACATTCCTGTTTAGTTGTCCCAGTGGTATGTTCTGAATAAAAATCGCACTGGCATAGCTACTCCTGCTCTCTGAAGTTTGGTTTCTTCCTTCAGATATCAGGATGCAGAGCGTGTAGGTGAGGTTGACATTAAGAGAAAATCTTTATATGTTACCCTCTACACCCTTACAATATTAATCATTAACAATTAATATGCGACAGTCGATCCAAGATTGTTAAAATTACGCGAAAACTAGCTTAAACATACACAAACTAAAGGAATATATTGTGTCCTAGAATAAAACCCTGAGGTAATCGAAAATTTTTTGTGAGTATCTAATATCAAAAGTGGGTACAACCCAATTGCTAATATTTATCACGATTATGGTGGTAGCGCTTACACAGAAGTTAAGCTTAATTTTCATGACATGTTAAAAAGTAAAAACCTTCCAAAACTTCGCTGCCTAGTGCCTACACTTTACATACAAGACTCCGTGTGATGACGATTTAAGAGGATCCATCACGCCACGTTGTCTTGTGAATGTCGTAAAAGGTGACTATGGAGGATGCCAGAAACATCTCATGACCTCGATAGTTTGACGGAGCGGCAGACGGCGAGAAACGTCAAAGAGGTGGTTCATCTGGTACTGTGATCGGCAATTCCCTGACCCGTGGAGACGAGATCCATTTCTTTGTGCGAGCGGCTATGCAGGCTTTGTGCGTGAAAGTTAAAATAATGCATTTCCACACATTTTGAATATAAAAGATAAAAAGAATAAAATGTTTCAGTTCTTTTCTTGTTTATTTTTTTTTTCACCATTCGCTTATGTTATCTATTCTGAACCTCATCTCCAAATTTGGCCGGTTATTGCAAAATAACCCTGTATATATGCATGTCTAATAAGAGCAGTGTCACTGCGGCCAGTAAGATCTATTGTGATCACTGTTATGGCTGTAGTTCGCTTCTAAGCACTATTTTAGCTGTGAGCAATGTTCTTCTAAGAACGTAGTTTCCCAGATGAGTGTTACGTTTGCGCATTAAGGGTCCGCAATCAGTTAGGACGTGCATACGTGTTTCTTTCGTTAAGTAACAGAATCAGCACATCCTTGATTTGCTTAGTCTCAAGAAGGCCATGTGTTTTTTAGAGGAGACCCATGTCCAGCCGTGGACTGTTAAAGAGCTAAAAAAAAAGAAGATATAAACAGTTACTTGACTTTACTTATGGATATGACTTCTATTATATACTATTACATATTACTTTTGGACAATCATTACATTACGTATATACGAGGGGTGATTCAAAAGTACATAAAAATCCAAAAAAAACTTGACTTGCTTATCTACTCACTACACGAGCATAAAAAATCATATAAATAGGCTACGATTCCCGGTAATACATTCAATTGAATACGAATCATCGAAGAGATAAATCAAAATGGAGAAAAACGAAATTAGAGCGGTCTTCAAGCACCTCTGAAAAAAATGTTTACCGTAGACATACACAGCGACTTGTTGGAAACATTGGGGGGCTCTACTCTTCCATATTCCACAGTTGCACGCTAGACCAAGGAGTTTAAGCTGGGTAGAACACCCACGAAAGATGGATATCGCGAAGGACGCCCGTCCACATCCCCCACTGAAGATAACGTGAAAAAAGTAGAAGATATCGTATTGGCAGATCGAAAAGTGACCATCAGGCATATAGCTGAAGTCATACGGCAGTGTTCAAAGATTCCTTGCGAACAAATAGCATAATATGAAAAAGGTATCCGCCTGGATACCGATGGGGATGGCTCTCGTTGGGTATCGAGAATGTTAACCGACGAGCAAAAGAAAAAAAACTAGTCGACATTTCAAGAGTGAATGTCGAAAGGTACTAAGCAGATCAGTAAAAATTTTGTCACTTTTCGTGACCATGGACGAGACCTGGATTCACTATTTTGATCCTGAAACCAAACAACAATCAATGGTTTGGAAACGGGCCTCCTCACTGACGCTGATAAAATTCAAAGCGTCAAGTTCGGCGGAGAAAGATATGGCGTCCGTTTTTCGGGACGCTGAAGGAACAATTACGGTAGAATATTTGGAAAAGGGGGAGATTTCAGACTCTTACTACGCAGGCTAAATAAGAAGATTGCGGAAGACTATTAAAGAAAAAAGACAAGGCTGTGAGCTGGAGTGTTATTTCACCAAGACAACGCTCCTGCTCACAAAGCCGCAGTTGCGATGGCTGCCATTCAAGAAACGGGATTTAAACTGCTCGAACACCCGCCCTATTCACTAGATCTAGTTCCCAGTGACTTCTATCTATTTCCTCGGCTCAAGGAACGCTTTCGATGTATTTCGAAGTGGTGGAAGCTGTTTAAATTTTGTTGGACGATCAAGAAAAAGAGGTTTTTTTTTTCTAAGGAAATTCTGGGTTTTGAAAAATGATGGAGAAAATGCATTGACTTGTTAGGAGAATACGTAGAAAAAAATTTATATGTTATTAAAGCATTGCTAGTATTAAAAAATGCGTTAACAATTATATTATATAAAATAAATAATATACTAAAGATTTAAGTGAAACTTATCACACAAAACGTTTTATGAGAAATGCAAACATGATACTGAAACAATAAAGATAACAAGATAACACTTCCTAAACAAAAATAAGCAAAATTCGCAGTTAAGACAAATAAAACATTATTCGTTGACCCGCTGATAGCTGTTGTTAGCAGTTGGTCAATGCTATAATAAAAAATGTTTGTACTGATAAACCCATTTTGTTTTAGTAAAGGAATTTTTATACTTTAAATCTTAACACAATAAGGCAATTGTCGTGTTGTGATATAAATATAGCCAAGCTATTATAGAGATAAAGAATGAAATCAAGTTGCTATCTAATACCGTCTGGGTGATATTTAGCAATATTTTGAAATGCTGTGACAGTAGTCTTTTTTTTAAATTAAACCGAAGTGACAAGCAAACTTAACAGTCCACCTGATGATAAGTGGCCACTGGTCCATGGACACCTGCGGCCAGCTTCATACGAAGGCTACAGATGCGTTGTCACTGCTGAGGACTAAAGGTCACAGCTCATTAAAGCCACCCGGCACCCGACCCTCACCGCCTCGCCTCGAGCGGTTCGTATTCTTCGTATGGATTTGTATGGGCCTGCGCTCACTACATCAACTCCGTACCATCACCGGATCGCCTCGCTCGCGAAGTGTCCACGCGCGGACTGCGAGTGGACCACTCGATGATAGCTCGCTGCTGGCATGCTTGCCTCGCGTGAAGCGCGAGCTGGCAACGCGCGGTTCACGCGAGTGCGATGCGTCGCTCTCCGCCAACCCATTCATCATTTTCATCATCATCAAGACTTGACAGCTATGAGGGCTAATTCACGAATTGTAAAATTTGACATCACTGAACACACGTGCACACCTAGGGCCAAACGCTGGTAGACTACTCGGAAATTCGTTGGTCACGCGAGGGTCACTCGTTGATCACGCGAGGTCCACTCGTTGACGACGCGAGGTCCACTCGATGACCACGCGAGGTTCACTAGTGACAACGCGGCGTCCACCCGTGGTCCTCCTGTCGACTACGAGTGAACGCCTGGCGATGAGGCGGTGAGGGTCGGGTGCCGGGTGGCTCTAATGAGCTGTGACCTTAAGATGGAATGTCTGTGATTATACTGGTCCTCTATACACTTCCAATCGGAACACAGCAATACAAGCCCAGCTAATTGGCGGCAAAAATCGCTTTGATATATCAGCCGTCAAAATATACAATGTGGCTAAAGTGTGAAATGGGCTCTACAAATCCACCCACACTAACATTTTCTCCTGTATCATGGAGACAGTTTACAAACATAAATTGCACAAGGACAAACATCCAGACCCGGAAAAATTATTTATAGGCCGTACAAATACTTGTTCATGATTCTTGGCCCTCAGCGCCAAGCCACTACGCCACGCAGCTGTTTAAATACAATTAAGTCCTCTATTTTGAATACACGTAATTACTTTCCGAACAACATATTTTTTAATAACTTTTAAAACAGCTTTGTTAAACCATGTATAGCACACGTTTTTACCTTCAGTCGGCAGGGTTAACCAAAACTGCGATTTCAAGGTGTGCCAGAGCCCCGGAGGCAGTCTGATCTTCGTGTCCTTACTAACGGTGGAGGCCAGAATCTTGGCGGCGTCCACCAGAAGCGAAGCCCGCCAGGACGCCGCGTAGATCAGCCGCATGGAAGACTGGGCGGCAGTAGAACTAATCATGGGGAACAACACGTTGTGGCGGCGGAGATTATATATGCAGATGCCTGGGAAGGAGATAAAGTTTTAGTAAGTTTTTTTTTTTTATAGGAGAGGGGACAAACGAGCATGCGGCTCACCTGATGGTAAGTGACTACCGCCGCCCATGAACAACTGCAACACCAGGGGAACCAGGGGAATTGCAGATGCATTGTTGTTCATCCGATAGAGTCTACTTAATTATCCATCTAAGATACAATCGAGTGTGAAATGTAAGATGTTCTCAAATTCATCGTCCCTTCTTGCTTTGCAGTAAAGTAAGATGTTAAAAAATAATTAGGTAAGATCTGCTTTAAAAATAAAATGATGTGTCTTACCCATGAAAGAAATACAAAGAGGAGATGGCATAAACGACTGTGCAAAGTGATTCTAAGTAGGTCCTGACGTCATCATAGTTGGCGTGGCTTTAGTTAGTATACTGTCAGCATTCATCCTGTGCGCTTATGTGTTGAAAATTGCAAATCGATGTATTTTCGTAGTATTAAGAAGAAAAGAATGAAGTGTTGTGTTTTATCGTGTAAAAACTACTCAGACGGTCTGATGCTATGGATGGCATCACATTTCATTTGTAAGTAATTTTACACCTATTTTATTAAAATAGATCTAGAAAAATCTCTTTGCATCGGCTTTCAAATATAATTAAATATATTCGACACTAGATGGCAACACTTTGTGTCATGTGTACGAAAATATAAAGGTACGTAGAGCTCAGTATTGGTAAAATAATTATAATATTATTATATAATTACATACGAAGGTGCTGAAATTTTTTTTTATAGGATGAGGGTGACAAACGAGCACACAGTCCACCTGATGGTAAGTGGTTGCTGCGGCCCATAGACATCTACATCTATCCTCTATTACAAATCAAAATGTAGATGCGTTGTCACCCGTGAGGACTAAGATGGAATGCCTCATTTCCAGTAAAAAGGGCCTCCAGCCACCTGCACTCACCAAGCGAAACGCAGAGGTAAACCTCTACTTCACGCTGGTTTTCTGTGAGGTCGTGGTACCACCCCGGTTCGAGCCGGCCCATCCGTACGGCAGCAAAAGTTGCCGCGTGGCTCTACCACTGTTATTATATATATAATTAGTTTTGCATTCAGACCTAAATAAATTTTAATCGCCAAAATATTATTTTTATAGTTTATAATCATTTTGTAAACAGGCCGCCATCTATCGTCAAGATGCTAAACTACATAGCAACATCGATATGGAACGATTCGAGTAGTTTTACTAATTATCGGTAGATGTAGATAGTGTAAAGTGGGCGGGGCTTAACATCCCCTCACCCTGCAAACTGTCACTCGTTGTTACATAGTGAAATCTAATTACAACACCTACTCATTGTATTTGCTTCATGGTCTTACATAGTTTTCAGGTGCTCTGCGGTGCCTGACCACTAAGGTCTATTTAACCTGATGATGCCTTATCAAGAGGCAAAACACATTTCGTATAATCGACGGTAGTTTAGTCTTTCCTAGTGTAGTGGTGTTGGGATTAGTGGTGACGGGGATAGTGCACGCAATTGAGGGAGGGCAGGAGGTGCTCTTCAAACTAGGTAAGACATATTTTTTTTAATATGGGGATCTTAGGTGAATAACTTTTCACATATTTAATTTAAGGTGAGGTAAAACTTCCCAAAAGTAGCAAAAACATTTTGTCACCTATGAAAACATTCATGCCATGACGCCACATCTACATCAGGAACGGGCAGCAATGCCTTTTTTTTATTTTCCGTTCCTCATGGATACCTTCCGCTGCGGGGGCAACAAAAGGTTATGCCGGACTCCTACCGGCTAAAACCCCACGGTGGTCACCATCAGCGTATTATAGAGGTCCCGGGATCTCCGTTAGGAACGCAACCAGGGCCCTCCATCGCTTTGCTACACTAATAGCACGTCCCAGGGGCAGTACTTTCTGCCCCCAGTACCCTCGCAGTGCTACCATGATGTCTCGAGATTACTTCCGAGCCATCGTCCTCCTCGGGGGTTACATAACTAGGTGCTCGAGGCCCCCGCCCCGAGCGTCTGCAACACCGGGGGCCCCGTTTCTAGTAGGGGAACACCGTTTTCAAGAGGAGGGCCGTGACGAACGCCTTGGTGACGTCGTCTCCGCGCGGGATCCGCCCTCTCTCGATCCTCTCGAATCATAACAGATTTATAGAAGGTGGCTACGGCCCTCCACGCCGAATCCCCGCTCAGCATCGCCGACACAACTGCTGGCAGGGAGAGGTCCCGTCCGATGCGGTTTACCAGGATCGTCCGTTCCCGTTCCCACGCTGGGCATACTGCGAGTGTGTGGGAAGCGGAGTCCTGGTCCCGTCTACCACAATGGAAGCAGTTCGCCGTTGCCTCACGTCCAATCTTACACAGATAATCACCGAAGCACCCGTGCCCGGTAATTATCTGAGTAAGTCTGTAGGTGAGGCTTCCTGCTCGTCGCTGCATCCAGGCTTCGAAGATCGGCAGGATTGCTTCAATAACGCGTCTGCGTTCATAGCGCTCCTCGAGTTGAGAGCGTCATGATGCCAGAGCGTTTTGTCGCTCCTGCCGTTTAATTGATTCGAACGCCTCTTCTGGCTCACTACCACCACTCTGGCGAAGGGCACGGATTCGGACGTACACCCTCGCGTCCATTTCCGCCAGTATATCTAGTGGTGGAAAGCGTGCCAGGATTGTCGCGGCTTAAAAGGATATTGTGCGGTATCCTCGTACGATCCGTATGGCCATCCTCCGCTGAACACTGTAGATTTTAGTTCTACAGCGTCGGACGGCCAGCCTTTTTGCCCATATAGGCGCTCCATATAGAGCTACGGATCGTATAACTCCCGCATAGAGGCGACGTACTTCCTCTGTCGGTCACCCTAGATTGGGCAGCAGTCTATTCATAGCACCAGCTACCCTTTCGATCCGGGGGACTAGGCGCTCGAAATGTTCTTCGAAGCCCCAGCGACTGTCCAGGTGGAGGCCTAGCTTCATGTACCTCCCCACTCTAACTTCAGACCCACCCACGCGGATACACGAGTCGGGTGGTTCCCTGCTCCTTGGTAATTTATGGAACCATAGGGCCTCGGTCTTGTGAGGCGCTATTTCTAATCCGAACTCGTGGATTTTGGCAACGACGACTTCCGCCCCCAAGTTCGGCGAGCTCCTTGGCCCTCTCGAAAGTGATCCCGCTGGCGATCACCAATGTATCGTCAGCATAGCAGACGATATCTACACCAACGGGAAGATCGATTCGCAGAACCGCATCATAGGCGAGGTTCCACAGTAGCGGCCCTATCACCAAGCCCTGTGGAACCCCACGTTTGATCTGCCTCCGGATCTGCCTGCCATCTTGCCCCATGTACAGAATGTACCTGTCGCGCAAGTAGTCCCCGATAACACCTTGCAGGTAAGGGGGCACCTGATGATGTGCTTGTGCTCTCCTGATTGCATCCCAAGGTAGAGAGTTAAAGGCGTTGACGATATCAAGACTTATCGCCAACGCGACGCCACCCTGGGATATTGCTTGTTCCGACAGGGAGCGGACGCGCATAATCGCATCTAAAGTGGAACGCTCCCGTCGGAACCCAAACTGGCTATCGGCCAAATCGAGACCGACGCGTGACAGAGGCCTATTGAGCCGACCGGCAACTATCCTCTCGTATAATTTGCAAATCTCGTCCAACAGGCATATGGGGCGGTACGCAGAGGGAGAATTAGCGGCCCTGCCCTCCTTCTTCAAGAAGACCAGCCTTGCTTCTTTCAAGGCTGTGGGGAACGTGGCACAGCGCAGACACCTGGTAAACAGCTGCCTGAGCCTGTCCCCCAGGGCAGCCAGACTCAGCACTAGGGCCCGGCCCGGGATTCCGTCGGGCTCCGGTGCTGTGTTCCGGGATTTTAAGCGGCTAACGGTTCGGTCCAGTTCTTCGACGGTCACCTCCATCTGATCTTGCCACTCCCATGAAGACGGTAGGTGACCTGAAGGACTTGACCGGTCTTCTGTAAAGAGCGTGCTGATCACCCTTTCCAGCAGATCCGGATCGAGAGTCTCCGTCAAGGGGGGCGACCAAGGTCGGAGCTTACCCAGTACCATCCTGTATGGACGCCCCCAGGGATCCTCGTTGAGTCCCTCCAGAAGCTCTTTCCAGGACCGAGACCTGGCGTTGGCTAAAGCAATTTGAAGCGCCTTTGTAGCCGCTCGGTATGCCCCGTAGAGTCTGGCTACCCCCTCAGGCGGAGCTCGCCTTCTTCTCCTTCGAGATCTGGTGTACTGGTGCAGACTCCGCAAGCAGAGCGCACGGAGCCGTGCGATTTCTGCCGACCACCAGTACACTGCTCTACGCTTGGGGCGACTGGTTCTGGGCATGGACAGGTCGCAAATTTGCGCCATCGTACCCCGAAACCAGTATGCTTCCACTTAAACAGCACTTAAAATTACCCTACAGAAGAGAGGTCACTGATAAAAGATGCAAAGATAAAGTCATGGAAACTAACATTAGAATAAGGCATTCTTTCATGCATAGATTTTTTACATTCCTTGGCCCTTTTCTGTATAATCAAGTCAATGCAATTTTGTACATATATCCATTAAAAATGGCAGATTGCAAAAATGTAATTCGGACATGGTTACTAAGTTTGTCATACGATGATACGGAAAAATTGCTGATTGTTTTAAGCTAATTAAAATCTTAAGTAAATTAATGATAATATATTTTACCGAATTAACCGTAATTAGTTGATAAGTTGTTCATTTTATATAAGAAACAGAAAATATTTGTAAATGTATCTATTAGCACATACACCTGAGATACAGGTTTATCCTAGTTCAGGTGCCTATTATTGTAGACTATTTTAAATTAAGACATTATTTGAATTAATTGTACAGTTTCTTGAAATAAATTATTATTATTATTATAAAATTATTATTATTATTATTATTACTTAGGGATCGGACTGAACCTCTTCGACGTTATCCGGCCAGGACGCGACGATGGCGGCGGCTTCCAGCTTATCCCGGTCGAGCCGCTTAAGACACTAACGCCGCGGTGGGCTGCGCCCTCGGCGACTGGGGTTCCTGTCAGGCTGGCGAAGTGCCAATGTCTATAAGTGCTAATAGCTAGCTAGCTAGTATAAGTGCTAATGCCTAAGTTATTAGGCGTCTGCCAGTACGATCAGCCCGCGTAAGTCTGTTTGCATAGATACGGTCGCCTTTGTGTCGCGCCGCCTTAGCACGTGCCGCATCTTGTCAAAGGCGTATACCGGCAGGAGAATTTGGCATTTTAAAACTAAGCACCGTAGTGAAAGGTTCGTTGTTATCTAACTTGTTTTTATTATTTATATTCGTGTTTTATTACAATAACCATAAGAATAAAATAGTACCTATTCTATTCTAATAGTACCTAAATAGTACCTATTCTATTTTATTCTTAGAATAGAAAAACATTTACTTAACAAACACAGTTATAAATAATAATATAAAAGCATAATAATAAGTGCGCCTCCGGGTGTACCGACACTAGCTTAGCGAACAAGCGGAGTCATTAGGTACTACGTCAATTTAAAAAATAACTTCGGTCAAAAACCTGTCAAGGAATGAAGGCTTTCAAACTAATCACTGATTTCTTTGTAGTTTTTTTTTTTTACCAGTTTTTTTTAGCCAGTGCTTGACTACTATCGTACCTGATGGTAAGTGGTGGTGAACTTAAGTAAGTCTTTTTTAGTTTTATAAGTTTGCTTTTGGTGTTGAAAATTTTTATTCCTAAAATATGCATTCCTCGTTTACTCAAATAAATCGAACATTGGAAAGATTTCCAATAGTTTTTGCCTATTTAGAACTTAAAAATTATAAGGTAAATCTGTAAATCTTCTCATTTCTGATGCATTGACTTTTATAATTTCAAATGTCTTAGAAATATTTTTTATTTCTTGAAAATTGTATAAGTGATGATAAGAATAAGTACTAAAACCAAGAACTTGATTCACATATTGAATAAAACTACTTTTACGTATTTTATCGCGTTTAATTCTACTATAACACGTTTACATAACTTCTACTTTGACGCAACGCACCCGAAATGTCGGAAATTAAAAATAAGTAGAATAAAACGCGATAAAATCCGTAAAAGTAGTTTTATTCAATGTGTAGTGTTCGAGTAAACATAAGAAATCATCGATTCACATTATGTTAATAAAGGTTATATATAATTCGTGCACGACTCCTTTTTGTAATTTGCTTTTACAATCAATATTTTCGGACACATATAGGTTTAAAAAAATATTGCTCCTTTTTCTAAGGCAAGCAACGCATATGCGATGTCTCTGATATTGCCATGTTCATGAACGGCGACGTTCACTTACCATCTTATCATCTTATCTTCTAATAATTAAATAGGGTCATCATTCAAATTGGTTTGTTTTCAAGATTCACAAGTGGTAAAATTAAAAAAAATTGTACAGCTGACTTCAATATAAATTATTAAGGATAACTCAAAAATTACTGGTCAGACCTTGATCAAATTTTTATGTGACAACATGAGAAGCACCAGCCTTCAAATAAAAAAACCATCGAAATCCCTTCACCGTGTAGAAAGTTATGAGGTAACACAAAAAAAGCAGTCGAATTGAGTACCTCCTCCTTTTTGAAGTCGGTTGAAAAACAACTAAATCTCTCAAACGATAAGGAGATACGTAAAAGACCTGAACTTGGCACAAATTATACATTTTCAATGGATTTTATTGGACCAGACTGTATTAAAATAACGAAGCAGTATTTATCTGTAAAAGTTTAAGAATAAACAACCGCAGATAAATATTAATTCGATAAAAATACGGTCAATTAACTTTAATTAGGAAACTAATAACTGAACAAGCGTAAACGTGATAAGAATAATACAGATAACGATATGCAAAGAGTGATTCAAATGTAGATTAATGGAAACCTACGTGTATGATATGGAAAGTTCAGTTCCATTGTAATGGACATGTAGTTCTTGAAGTTATGTTGAAATAATTTTTTTGATGTTTTGGCAGGAACTTGACCGGCAGCGGATAGCTGCTCCTGTATTGTTGTTTAAATAATGGTTTAAAGTGGATTTTGATATATAAAAGTGGTGCGATTTTTTTTTTTTTATAGGCTAAGGGTGAAAAACGAGCACACAGTCCACCTGATGGTAAGTGGTTGCTGCGGCCCATAGACATCTACATCTATCCTCTGTTACAGATCAAAATGCAGATGCGTTTTCACCCGTGAGGACTAGGATGGAATGCCTCATTTCCAGTAAAAAGGGCCTCCGGCCACCTGCACTCACCAAGTGAAACGCAGTGGTAAACCTCTACTTCACGCTGGCATTCTGTGAGGTCGTGGTACCACCCCGGTTCGAGCCGGCCCATCCATGCGACAGTAAAAGCTGCCGCCTGGCTCTACCACTGTTAATGTGTATTCAATGTCTGCGCATGTGAACTATTACTGGAAACGGTGAAACAAGTGCTCTGATTGTGATTTGAATCTCAAGATAAGGTGTCTGTCTGCTTAGGCGCCTTGACATACTATCGCCAACTGCCTGCTGGCTCAAATTGCCGCCAAAATCTCCCAAAGGCTACGCAATGTGATGCATCTACAAATTGTGAAGCAGTGTACTATAAATAATTGTTCTTATTTGATACTGAAAATCTAGAAAAAAAGATCCCGAATGAAATGAAGATATGGTTTAAAAGACAAGAATCCAAGCCAAAAATCTTAATTAAAAAAATAGATTTTTAAAACTACCCCCAACCAGGAATTTCATCCAATCCAATGACACTGAAAGTTCTTAGATAATCAAAAACTGAACAAACTAGCAAGTTATTAGTTTTATTATATGTTTTCAAAATAGTGTCCATTTACATCAATACATCGCTGCATCCGATGGAAGCAATGAGAAAAGCACTTTGCCCACTCGTCCTTAACGGTCTCTTCGACTGCATTTTGAAACGCAACCAATGCTTCTTCGGCGTCCGTAAAAAATTTACTCGAAGTCTTTCTTTTATTTTCGTAAATAAATAAAAATCACAAGGTGCGAGGTCGGGGCTATAGGGCGAGTGACCCAGTAATTCCACGTCTGACGTCGCCAAGTAGTCGACGTTTGCTTGGCGGTGTGCGACGAGGCATTGTCGTGGTGAAGGAGGATCCTACTGCTAGGTCGTTTCTCTCGAACTTTTTCCAAGACAAGTAGCAAACAATTGTTAGTGTACCACTCTGCAGTAACTGTTTTTCGAACCTCTTAAACAATTGTTGCATAATGACCTGTCCTTCCGAAGAACGAGGCCGCTATCTTTTCTCCCCCGCTTCGACCTCTCTTCACTTTAGTTGGCAACTCCTCGAAAGGAAACACCCAGACAGCAGACTGTCTCTTAGTTTCAGGATCATAACAATAAATACAGCTTTCGTCACCCGTAAGTATGTCGAAAACAGCATTTGAGTTACCTCCGTTAAATCTTTGAATCATTTCACGACACTAATCAACACGATGTAGGTTTTGGACCTCTGTCAAATTATGAGGTATTCACCGGGCACAAAGCTTCCTGACCGCTAAATGTTCATGGAGGATTTTGTACACTTGACTCATAACGATGCCTAAACTTGTCCGAATCCGAATCTGCTATAAGTCACTCTTTCGTCAGTCTCTATCATACGCCGCACAACACTGATATTATCTTCAGTCGTCGTCGTAGAAGGCCGTGCCTCGCGCAGATAATCGGTGAAATTAGTGCGACCACGTTGATTGATACTCATTAAACCAGTTGTAAACAGTGGCAAGAGATGGGGCTTTATCGTGAAAGGCCAATCGAAGTCTATCAAAACTTTCTTGTTAAATAGCATCGAAAGTCATAAAAATTTAAAAAAAAAATTTAACAGTGGTAGAGCCACGCGGCAGCTTTTGCTGTCGCACGGATGGGCCGGCTCGAACCGGCGCATCCGTCCATTTTTCTGCCAACTTCCAAAAAGGAGACGGTACTCAATTCGGGTGTATGTTTTTTTTTGTTTTTTTTATGTGTGTTACCTCATAACTTTGTACTGGGCGAACCGATTTCGATGATTCTTTTTTTATATGAAAGCTGATAGTTCTCGTGTGGTCCCATATGAATTTGATCATGGTCAGACCAGTGGTTATTGAGTTACTCTTAAATAACCTATGTCGGCTGTACAAAATTTTTAATTTTTAATTATTTTATCATATAAAAAAAAATCATTGTACGAAAATTTTCTCACGTTAAATTCATGCTGACGTGACACAGACAATTTTCAATTTGCCGCCAAATAGTAAACAAATGACAAATTGATAATACATACAAAATAATATTGGCAAATAGTTCCATTTTCAAAATTTGAACTTATTTTTTTATTATATCGTTTACAAGTTGCTTGTTCTAAAAAGTTTCAGTATCGCCCCCGTATATAAATAGCAGAAGTACAAAAAACTACACGCGGAACAAATATTTACAGGTCATATTCCGTTTGAGAACTGAACCTGCGGACCGTAACTCCGCAACCAACCATTGTTGTGTTTTACCGTTGCGGTACAATAATATATAAATAAGTAATGATAATATTTATGACTCCTGGCCCACTAAATATTTTTTATTTAAAGTGAAACTCGTTTGTGGTTACTTTTTTGTAGTAATAGTACCTTTAAAATATTTGAAAATGAAAAATTGTTTATTTCTTTAAAAAGATCATACATTATATAGGTATGGGAGTAAGTGGAACATCCTTTTAAGTAAACATATACTTGTGGCAGGATGTCCCGCTCTTCTCTAGCAAGAATTAAATAAACACAAAATAGATTAATTATAGAAATACAAGAAATTAAGCTTATATTTATATAATGAGGGTTTTATATAAGTGTGCGAGTTTATGTGAGTGTGAGTTAATGGGTGCGTGCGCTCACTCGCGCGATTCTCTCTCTCTCTCTGTGTGTGTGTGTCTGTGTATCTCTCTCTCTCTCTCTCTGTGTGTGTGTGTGTGTCTCTCTCTCTCTCTCTCTCTCTCTCTCTCTCTGTGTGTGTGTGTGTGTGTGTGTGCGTGTGTGTATGTGTATGTGTGTGTATATGTACACATGTGTGTGTTTGTCTGCGTATGTAACATTTATTTAATAACTTTTAGTAATGCCTCGACTTCATCATACTTAAGTTTCAGTAGCCATTCTGTAACTGTCTTTTTGAAGTCATTAGAGTTCAGTGAATAAATGTTTAGTTTTTTATTGACTACATTATATAAATAACCAGCCTGTCTTTTAAATTGGTGACTAGCAAAATTTGTCTTGACTAGAGTTAATTCAAAAGCTTTTCCTCGTCTATTACTACTTTTGCAGTCGTCAAAAGTTGTTTTATGTTTTGTTAACAATAAATTTAAAATGTATAACTTTCTAACACTTAGTAAACCACTAACTGAGTAAAGTTCTTCTGTAGGGAATCTATATGATTTATTGTACATGACCTTTATTAATGATCGTTGACCACGTTCTAGTTGTAGCAGTTTAGTTTTCGTAGTACCACCCCAAACTGGTATACAATATGTTAAAATCGATTGGGCTAGTGCAGCATATTATTTGATTTAATAGTTTATGAGTTGCGACATGTCTGAGGGTCTTAAAGATCCAAATAAGTTTTCGTAATCTATTATTAGTTGCTTCTATATGTGAATGCCATGTAAGTGTTTGGTCTATTATAACACCCAAATATTTAGAACTAGCTACTTTTTCTATAGTAGGATACGTGCAATTGTTACGCAAACCGCAGTTGTGTATTTTGAGATTGTGTGTTATGGGTTGTGACCGTTTGTTAATGGAAAAGCATATATATTTTGTCTTAAACGTGTTAAGGGTAAGCAAGTTTATTTCGAGCCAGTTCAGAACTTTGGACAGTCCAAATTCGGCTGTATCGTAGACTTCATCCCACGATTTACCCGTGAAAACGATAGCAGTATCGTCCGCATATGAATAAATCTTACCATTGTCAAGTTTTAGTCTACAAAGGTCATTAATATAAATGAAAAATAAGGTAGGCCTAGTACACTGCCTTGAGGCACCCCAAAGTTTATTTGAAGGTCATTACTGACATAATTGCCTATTCTACTGCTTTGCGTTCTGTTTCTTAAATAATCTCTTACTAATTCTAGTTGGGCTTCCCTTATACCGATCTTTTCCAACTTCCTAACAAGCATGGGAACAGAGACGGTGTCAAATGCCTTTAAGTCCAAAAATATAGCAAGACATTTTTTATTTTGGTCAAGGTGATCAACAATATATGTAGTTAGATCGATGACAGCGTTCTGTGTGTTTTTTCCTCTTCTAAATCCATATTGTGTTTTACCGTTGCGGTACAATAATATATAAATAAGTAATGATAATATTTATGACTCCTGGCCCACTAAATATTTTTTATTTAAAGTGAAACTCGTTCGTGGTTACTTTTTTGTAGTAATAGTACCTTTAAAATATTTAAAAACACATATGGAACTTCACATTTCTGCGTTAGTCTCTACCTTATGGTATTGAAAGTTGAGTGTAGCAGAAGAACAGTGGTAGAGCCAGGCGGCAGCTTTTGCTGTCGCACGGATGGGCCGGCTCGAACCGGGGTGGTACCACAACCTCACAGAATACCAGCGTGAAGTAGAGGTTTACCTCTGCGTTTCGCTTGGTGAGTGCAGGTGGCCGGAGGCCCTTTTTACTGGAAATGAGGCATTCCATCTTAGTCCTCACGGGTGACAACGCATCTGCATTTTGATTCGCAAACGAGGATAGATGTAGATGTCTATGGGCCGCAGCAACCACTTACCATCAGGTGGACTGTGTGCTCGTTTGTCACCCTTATCCTATAAAAAAAAGCACGACTGTAGACTAGGGTTGCCAACAGTCCGGTTTTACCAGGACATGTCCTAGTTTTTTTAGTTTCCTGGATTTTTAAAGCGCAAAAACCAGAACCCTGGATTTTTAAAGCGTTCTAAAAGGTTTCGACTGGTTTGATCTAACAGGGTCTGATTTGGTAGATTGGAGCAACATTGAAAAATCTTTGGTCGTTTTAAAAGATCACGGTATTGATATTAACGAAGAAAAATTATTTGACGACTGGGTTAACGTGATAGTTTATTTTTGTAAATACACACTGCCGGTGCGTCACTCTTTTATTTTCGAACTTGGCTAATACCCTGCCAGTGTGTCTACATTAGAGATTCCTAGAGGTTTTTTCGGAACCTAAGGCTCAATTTACATTGCCGTGGAACGGAACGGTAGCGAATTTTTGTAACGAAATTGTACATAGTAAAATTAATTTTATGTTAATTGTGTAACGTGAAAACTACGAGCCAAAAAAGAAGTCGCGCGGCTTCTTTTATCATATCCAGTTTGCACGTTACACAATTGACATAAAATTCATTTTATTATGTACAATTTCCAAATAGTCCAAAATATGTGATGAGATTTACCCATTACTGTTATAAAGGTGTTACAAAGTGTAGCTAGCAAGCATTCGAGACTATATCGCGGCGCAATAATTTGCATTTTATTAATTTAGTTAACTACTACTAAAATATTAGTTTAGTTTGTATGCACTTTTAAAATATATTTTTTTATAGGATAAGGGTGACAAACGAGCGCACAGTCCACCTGATGGTAAGGGCCCATAGACATCTACATCTATTCTCGATTATGAATCAAAATGCAGATGCGTTGTCACCCGTGAGGACTAAGATGGAATGCCTCGTTTCCAGTAAAAAGGGTCTCCGGTTGTCTACACTCACTATACGAAACACAGCAGCGTTAAAGCTGCTATTTTACAATGGTATTTAAATATGTAAATATTTTTAAAGTTTAATTTTTAAATTATTTGTAATAAAAGTTTTTATTCTTATTTAAATGTCTTTGATATGTAATCATTTGAAGTGGGGTTCCATAAAATAAAAGAGATTTGGTTGAGTGTTTCATTACCTTAGAATCTTAGGAACCCCTGGTCTAGATATTATATGTCTTGAATTTTTGAGTCTTTCCATGCTTTCCGACGTGAAATAAAATTATTACGCCAGTCTGCGATCCTATTATTGATCGAAGGCGCCAATATACGGTGCGAATATATTATTGACTAGCAGTCCCTTGCGACTTCGCCCGCGTACAATTTACTACAATTTCATGGGTTTTAATTTTTTTGCGTGGCACCCTAATTCTTTTTCTAAAATAAAAGTATCCTAAGTTACTCCTTATAACATCAACTATCTGCCAATGAAAGTCCCGTCGAAATCGGTCTAGCTGTTTCGGAGATTAGCCGGAACAAATAGACAGACAGAAAGTCAAAATCTTTAAAAATTGATTTTTTGTTATTAGTACCGTATAAACTTTCATATGCTTTTAGTAAAAAGCTGTTATTTTAACATTACAAACAGACACTTCAATTTTATTTATTTGTATAGATTAGCGATCCGCCTCGGCTTCGCACGGGTGATTTCTGGATCTCGACACCGACGCCACCTACCGGGTCCAATTTCGAATCTAAACCATTCTCTAATCAACTTAATCACACACACAAAATCTTATCAAAATTGGTCCAGCCGTTTAGGAGGAGTTCAGTCACATACACACGGACAGCAGAATTATATGCATAGTATTATACATATAAACCTTCCTCTTGAATCATTCTGTCTATTGATATATTTATGAACATTAGTTGCATAAATACAGTAAAACCCGCTTAAGACGATTTTGGAAGGGACCCAGGAAAAATCGCGACTTAAGCGGGAAAGCGTATTATGCGGGATAGAGAAAATAAAACATCATTTACAAATATAGTGTAGGTATTGAGTTATAGGTATACGTAACTTGCTTGTCGCATTCGGAGGTAAGAAAACAAACGTGATGTTCTTTAGTTCAACATCTTTAGAGTGAGCGGGGCAGTTATCAATGAAGAGAATTATGCGTCTACATTTAATCTGGAACTGATCATCTAAAGCTTTTAACCAGTTAATAAAACGAAGGCCAATCATGCAAGCACGAGATTGTGCATAATATTACAGGGAGAGATTTCACGCTTTTGAAGCAACGTGGATTTTACCAATGACTAGTAAACGTAACTTTTCCGACCCATCAGAATTTGCAGGATAGAGAGTCTCTCTTTACTTGCTTATCCACCATGGCAAGTTTCTCCCTTGAAGAAATACGATTTATTTGACATCAATTTATAAAATAAACCGATTTTGTCTACGATAAAAATGTTTCGGGGTTCATAATTTTTTAATAATGCAGGAAGTTGTGCTATCCATGTATCATCTTGTTCTGCCACTATCTCCGATTCCCCAGTGATTTGACGATACACAATGCCGTGACGATTTTTAAAACGATCTATCCATTTGAAGTGGTATAATCTGTGATTTGTAAGCTTTGCGCAATTTTACGCGCTTTTTCGCATAATATGGGGCCACTTATGGGCAGTTATAAAGCTCGTGCTTGATGAAGCCATTTCACTAAAACTTTCTCTAATTGATCAAACTTATCTACCTTTTGCTGTTTTCTCTTCACACCCCCCAATCTGTATTTTTCGTTAATTTCTTGTCTATTCTTTAAAATGGTACTACTTTATAATGCAACTCGGCTCGGCTCGGGTGCTGCACAGATGGCGTATTAGACGGGATGACGAATCGTATTAAGTGTGTTAAAAATGTATGAAAACATGCCTCAAGTTGGAGGGACTGACATAAAATGGCGTATTAAACGAGAAATCGTATTAAACGTGATCGTATTAAGCGAGTTTTACTGTATTTTTATAAAATTATGCAACTAATGTTGCAACTAATAAATATTGTAGCAAGTAATGTCATAAATAATGCTTCATTTGTATAACGTACAAGTTTTAAATAAGATTAAAATGACCATTTATACCGATAACAAGGTTACGCTACGAGCCTGGAGACAGGTCAGAAATAAGATGGATGACGATTAAAGAGCGACAAGATTATATGCAATTGTTACGATATCTCTAGATAGTATAAAACAAAGTCGCTTCCCGCCGTCTGTACATTTAGATCTTTTAAACTACGCAACGGATTTTGATGTGGTTTTCATCAGAAGACAGAATGATTCACTGGGAAGGTTGTATAATATATGCGTATTATATATTGTATTATAGAGTAGATTTAATATTAATGTACTTCGGAGACCTTCTCGCAACCCATGTCCTTTATTAAGACTGACAGTACTCGAACAAAACTTGGACAGAATTCTCCAATTACACGTGTATCACGTATACAATGTATGTGTTATTTACTCTTTATGAAAAAACTAACTGTTCACCGCGACTTCGCCCGCGTGAAATTTATTACGATTGGATTTTATGAGTTTTAATTTTTTTTGCTCGGAACCCTAATTTCTTTTTTACAATAAAAGTAGCCAAAGTTACTCCTTATAACATTAACTATCTGCCACTGAAAGTCTCGTTAACATCGGTCCAGCTGTTTCGGAGATTAGCCGGAACAAACACACAGATCAACATTTGAATTTTTTTTATAAGTATATACATATATACGTATAAGTATAAGTATATACATATATATTTTATAAGTATATATATATATACTTTCGTATACATTTAGTTAAAAACTGTTATTTTGACATTACAAACAGACACTTCAATTTTATTTATTTGTATAGATGTAATGACAGTTTAGAAAATTAATTACTCACTAACTTTACGTAAAACTTAAGTTTTATTTTTGTTACTAAAACTATTATCTATCTGTTATTCGTTAAAGTTGTTTCTGTTCCAACTACCATTCAAATATGCAAATTATAAACACTGCTATTGTTTTACAATGATGTGTTCTCTTATAATTGGTAGTTCATAGTAATTTGTAGATGTAATGGCATGTGTTAGATGTATTTAATATGTACACCTGTTGTAGATCCATACAAATAAATAAATAACTATAATTCTTCTGTCCGTGTGTATGTGACTGTACTCCTAAACAACTGGAACGATTTTCATGAAATTTTATGTGTGTGATTAAGTTGATTAGAGAATGGGTTAGATTTACAATCGGACTCGGTAGGTGGCGTTGTTGTCGAATTCCAGAAATCAACCGCGCGAAGCCAGGGTGGATCACTAGTTCAACACAGATTACAAGTACTATTGAAAGTATTTTTTTATTTTTACCACTAGTTCGGAAAAAACCTCTGTGCCGGGAAGAACCAGCGCGAAACCCAGATTTTTTTAACCCACAGTGTTCTATAACTTACACTGCGATAAGTGACGAACTGTTCCCGCTTTCTGATTCTGATAAACGATTTATTTGTACAATCGTCCGCTTACCGCCATCGACCAAAGAGTAATGTACGACGACCGATAGAATCGAGCGGGTCTCACAGATCACAGAGTACTGAAATTAGAAATGATCCATTTGAATGATCGACCCGAATGACCCAATTCGTAAGATGATCACTAGAAATTAATGAACGACACACGTTTACTGCAGCGTGGATTTATCACATGAATACTCACCTTGCGGCTGTCTGTTGAGATAGAACTCGAGCGTCCCCTGCCACATGTCGAGCCGCACGCCGATGATGGTGCCGCGACAGAAGCCGGGCGAGCCCCGCATCTCGATCGCGTTGTGCTTCACCGCGCCCATGTACGACAGGCCGTACGACTCCGCGTCCTGTCCCAGCAGCGAGATGAATTTGTACTGGGACTCCGGCATGTTCACTTTGCTGGTACCGATGCCCACCATCTGGAAGAGGATGGAGATGTATTAGTTAATAATAATAATAATAATAAATAATTTATTTTGTCAAACATTAAAGTTACACTACATGATCAGTGATCGAGGTCACCTAGTAAGCAAATTGATGCCTGTAATAGGTGACTTCGCTCTTCCATAGCTAAAAAATACAGTATTATTAACGAAATAAAGTAACTAATAGGGAATAATAAAGACAGTAAAACATGACTTTGTATCCTACATTCAGTCTCATAGCATTAATACGTCAATAAATCAATAATTATTAGGTTGTATTTCATATGTGTAGTGTGTAACTGTATTAGGTATTTGTTGTATGTGGTGTTGTATGTAAGTTCGGACATGTTGTATGAGTAGTGTGTGAGTATGGATTAAGTATGGGTGTATATGTTTATTTAGAATTTGTATAGTAATAATGTCTCCGTTTCCTCATAATTTAAAGGAGTTAAAAAAATTGTAATCAATTTCTTACATTCTTTATATGTTTTGCTGTAAATCTCTAGTTCTTTGTTGAATTTGTTATATAGAAAACCGGAGCGACTTAAGTATTGTTTACTAGCAAATGCAGTATTTAATTCAGCAACTGCTTTTCTTCTTATTTGTTTTATGCTGTCATCATAGGTTAAGGTTTTATGTTTTTTTAATACAGTAAGTAGAATGTACAGTTTTCTCACTGATAGGACTTTACTGATTGAGTAAAGTTTATCAGTTGAAAACCTTCTATTTTTGAAGTGCATTACTTTTAAAAGAGCACGTTGTGCACGTTCCACCTCCAACATTTTACTTTTACACGTCCCTCCCCAGATTGGGATGCAATAAGTTAGTAGAGACGGTGATAACGCCATATAGATTTCCTTAAGTATATTCCTTTGGGAGTACCGGTCACCCAATTGTTCTCCCGGCACTACACATCTTAGGGTCTTAAATATCCAGATCAGTTTCCTAACCCTGTCTGTTACTTGTTTGAGATGTGGATGCCAGGATAACCCTTGGTCAACGATAAATCCCAGGTACTTAGTTTTGTCAGTTTTTTTAATAGCAGGACAAACACATTCAGCCAATCCCGGATAGAAATTACAGGAGTGTATTTTGATTTCAAAATCAGGACGAGGTTGTGATTGGTTAAGGATGCTGTAACAAATAAAGTTCGTCTTGTCTGTATTTAAGGTAAGAAGATTATCCTTTAACCAGTTAGCAACTAATACTCATACCTAACTCAGCGTTTAGCTTGACATCATTCCAATCTCTTCCTGTGAAAATAACAGCAGTATCGTCAGCGTACGAGAGAATGTGGGCTTTATCAATTTTCAGACAAGAAATATCGTTAATATAGACTAGAAAAAGTGTGGGGCCCAATACACTACCCTGGGGTACGCCGTACGATACCTTAACATCGTCACTCATAAATGTATTGAGCTTCACTCTTTGAGTTCGTTACGAGAGATAACTCTTAAAAAGAGACAGTGTAGTGGCTCTTATACCAAGTATTTCCAGTTTATGTAGAAGAACAGGGATAGAGACTGTGTCGAAGGCTTTTTTGAGGTCCAAGAATACTGACAAACATTTATTCCACTTGTTCACCAGTTCAATTACAATTTAACTTAGTGCAGTTACTGCGTCCTCTGTGGATTTATCTTGTCTGAAGCTAAATTGTGTAGAAGATAGTAGTTTATATTTGTTTAGGTAATTTAAGAGTCTAGTATTTATAAGTTTCTCTATTATTTTTGAAATTGCCGGGAGAATTGAAATAGGTCTATAATTACCAACTACACCTCGATCGCCACTCTTATACACTGGGGTAATTAATGATTTTTTTAGGGGTTTTGGGAATATACCTTGCTGAAAACAGAGATTTACAAGGTGAGTAATGATGGGAACAAGTTCTTTCTTTGCAAGTTTCAGGAAGATAATAGGAATACAGTCCCAGCCCGGAGCAATACTAGATCTTAGATTCATGAGGGTTTTTTCTACTTCGTTTTCGTCAGTCTCTAAGAGCACGAATGAGTTAACGTGGGTTGAAGTATTTTTAGTATAATGATTATGTTTTGGAGAGGCACTAAGTTATATACTAGATGTTTTCCTACATTTGTGAAATAAGCGTTAATGAAATTTGCTGAATCTTTAGGATTAGGGTTTAGGTTTATTAGCTCTTTGTTATCGTCATTCGTTTTGCTACTGTATGTAATGTATTTTATATTTTTCCACAGAAGTTTATTGTTATTAACAGATTTAGAAAGGAGTTCCCTTTCATATTTACATTTAAGCTTTTTGATGATTTTATTGCAATAGTTACTGTACCAAATTTACGTTATTTTTAATATATCGTTATGGGTTTCTTTTCGTAGTTTTTGTTGTAACTTATTACGATTTCTTATACAACGTAAAATGCCTGGAGTGATCCAAGTCTTTATTACATGTTGACTTTTTGGAATATTTGTGTGTGTGGTGTTGGCTTTTATAGACTCACTAAGTTCAGCTATTAGACGGTCTGTTACTGTGTTAGGGTTGGTACAAAATAACAAGTCAGTAAGTTTTGATTTTTGAAAGTCTAAGTCTCTAATAGCTTGTGAATAATCTATATTAGTTTTCGTTCTAGTTATTGTACATTTAGATGTCTTAGTTTTAGAAAGAGAAAGTAGAATGGTAAAATGATCCGTGATCGTAGTATGCAAAACTGCAATAAATGCAGAAAATTTCTTTTTATTATACTTAAGCATAATATGATTCACACAATTTTATCCTCTAGTGGGTAGATTATGACCAGCAAGTATACCATAGCCAGAAAGTGCATTCAAGTAGTTCGTTCTATTGTTATATTCAGAAGAAGGCTCGTCAGATTTGATGACCCGTGATGATGATATTATGGGTAGTTAGGGTGTCCAGCTGAGTGCAAAGTGAGTCTAAAAATTTATCAGCATTTGCATTTGCAGGAGAGCGGTAAATACATAGTATGGTGTTGTTAAGTATATCCAGCTGTAGACAAGAAGCATGAGTAAGCCTGACTTCTTTAACTTTATGTTGTAGAGATTTTTTAATGAAGACCACTACACCATCATTTTGTTCGGCTGGGATGTTGTAGAGTAAGACTTATAATTATCTAGTGGTGGAATAGATTTGCTCATAGCCTAGCCTAGCCTACATTCAGTTAGAACCAAAATATCAGGTACAAAAGGTAAACTAGACAGTGTTATCAGAAAATCATCAAAGTTACAGCAAATGCTACGTATATTTTGTGATATAATTGTAAAGTCACTCTTTTTAAATGTCTTGTATGATGATAGCTCATCACAATTGCACTCTATAGCACTAGCAATTTCAATACTGTCTATCACATTCAAGTTGTGTAGAGAATCACCCATTATGAAAGAAGTAAAAAGACAAGCATGTCTATCGTATAAGTATTAGTTTTTTTTTTTAAATAAATGTCAGCAAGTAGTTTACTTGTATATTTGAAAAATGATTTTTGAAGAGACATTAAACGTATGATTGTGTTCTGTGATCGTGTGAGTTTGTATATGTATGTTTGTTGATGAGACATATGTGCGTAGGAGTAAGAATAATAAAATAACAAAATTAATATAAATCTTGAACATAGGTAAATTCAATAATTAGTTAAATTACTTTACGGTATTTTGCCGTCTAGTGGCGGTGTAAAAATATCCACTACCCCATATCATCGTGTGGGTGTCGGTAAGAGTAAGAGAGGACAGAAGGAAACAAATCAGGAGATGGGCAGTATCGTTTTCATAATAACGACTATAAATAAAAAATAAACTGGTTTCCAACCCGCTTGTCAAGCGTGGCAACTATGGCAAATATCCCCTATGAGACAACCTATGTTCAGCAGTGGACTTTAATAGGCTGTAACGGAAACGGTTTAATCGTCCAATACTTAGAACGATTTAGACTGCGGCGATAAGACCTGCTCAAGTTTTGGCGGGAACTGGACCGGCGTCGGATTGCTGCTCTTGTTTTATAGTTTGAAGTATAATTTTGTACATTAAATGTCTGCGCATGTGAACTATTAGCGGAAACGATGGAAGAAGTACTCTGATTGGAAAGTGTACCTCAAGATGATGTGTCTGTTTAGGCGCCTTGAGATACTGTCGTTGGCTTTAGCTGCCGTCAAAATCTCCTAAAACTTAGCATTAACATATTGTGAAGAAGTCTTTAAACAAATTACTATAAAAGATAATTTCTTATTAGTACTGGCAAAAGTGCAACAGTATCGAGTCCACGAGAAATTAAAAAAAAAGATCCGCTCAACATCTGACATTATACTCCCTGAAAGGTTTATTTATTGTATAGTGCCACCAACTTATCTGTTCAGTTGACAGCGTCGCTAGTGGAGTGCTTACTATTGCCATTTAAGAAATTCACCGAGGAAATAGGTAACTACATTTTTATTACAAATTATATAAAATAAAACAAATTTCTTGTTAATATATAAAATTAGTGAGAATTAGTGTTATTATATATATATATATGTTATTTACATTTTATAAAATAATTGTGGTCGTGATCTCGGAGTTCAAGCGGCCGAATTCCAGAAATTTCGGTTTTGAAAAATGTACCCGCGTTAGCTACTAGTTCCAATAATTCATCTTCTGAGTCACTGGAATCGCCTTTACTATCGCTCTGACGCTCTATAATAAAGGATTCATTTAAATACGCATCTTTTAGTCTGTATTCATTTTCATTTTATTTTACATGATTACAAATGTTTTTCCACCGCACCGGTGTAATTTTATGAAATGAATCTTCAATTAATTGGGGCATTAGAACATTAGCAACACAAACTGCAAAGCTAGGTACTTTAGACGAATTGCAATAAATTGAGATAATTTTTTTACTATATTTCACAAGTACATTATTTGGCGATTTTAATTTTCTATATCTGGCAATCTGGCATCTGGCAACATGGCGGATTTAGTTCCAATTTTGTCCACCTGAACAGATAAGTTGGTGGCACTATAGTTCCATAACTATTTGCAACAAGTAGGTACTCTTTCTCCTAAATTTAAGAACATCTTTTTAATGAAGATTTTTGGTTTGGATGCTTGTCCTTTAAGCCATGTCTTCATTTTATTTGGGATCTTCGTTTTTATAGATTTTTACTGCTTCACAATATGTTGATGCGTCACATTGCGCAGTTTTTGGGAAATTTTGGCGATAAATTGAACCAGAAGACAGTTAGCGATAGTACCTCAAGGCGCCTAAGCAGACAGACACCTTATCTTGACATTCACATAAGCATCGGAGCACTTGTTTCACCTCTTCCAATAATATTTCACATGCGCAGACAATTAATACACAAAATCGCACCACTTTTACCTATGAAAATCCACTTTAAGCCATTATTTAAACATTAATACAGGAGCAACAACCCGCCGCCGCGCCGGTCAAATAAGATCCCACCAAAACTCGTTAAGAATATTCAGACGAAATATTTAGTTATGTTTTTTTATAAGGAAGAAATAAAGGTGACAAACGAGCACACCGTCCACCAGACGGTAAGAGGATGGTGTAGTCCAAAGCACCTACATCTATCCTCGCTTAAGAATCAATATACAGATGTATTGTCACTCCTAACAGCATAGCAATATATTGCAGCGCTAAGGGCTGCGGGTTAAAATCCCGCACGGAGCGAGTACTTGTACGAGGGCGGCACTGAATATTTCGGGAATCAAGGAAGTGACACAACATTACTATTTAAAAATGTATTTATTGCTTTTCGAAGTATTCTCCGCGAAATTTGACACATTTTTCCATACGATGGAACCAATCATTTTTTTTTTACATGATAAGGGTGACAAACGAGCACACAGTCCACCTGATGGTAAGTGGTTGCTGCAGCCCATAGACATCTACATCTATCCTCTATTACAAATCAAAATGTAGATGCGTTGTCACCCGTGAGGACTAAGATGGAATGCCTCGTTTCCAGTAAAAAGGGCCTCCGGCCACCTGCACTCACCAAGCGAAACGCAGAGGTAAACCTCTACTTCACGCTGGTTTTCTGTGAGGTCGTGGTACCACCCCGGTTCGAGCCGGCCCATCCGTGCGACAGCAAAAGCTGCCGCGTGGCTCTACCACTGTTAAAAATCGTTGAAGTAACCATTCCATTCGGAAGTTGGGGTCTCCAAAATGGCCGTGTTGTAGGCGTCCACAGCTTCTTCAGGTGATGAAAATCTCTGTCCACGCAATTTATTCTTTATTTTAGGGAAAGTATAGAAATCATTAGGGCTTAGGTCGGGGCTGTACGGCGGATGGTCTAATAATTCTATGTTTTCTTGCTCTAAAAATTCTTTTGTTCTGTGTGCGGTATGAGAACTCGCATTGTCGTGATGGAGGATGATGCTGCGGTTGCAGTTCTCTTTACGGAGTTCAGAAACGACCTGTGGCAAACAAATGCCAGCATACCATTCTGCATTAACCGTTCTTTGTGCCTCAAGAGGAATAGTCGTAACATGGCCGGTTTTGGAGACAAACGTGGCCACCATTTTTTTGCAACACTCCGTGAACGAACAATTTTTGTTGGCTTTAACTCATTTTCGAACATCCAAACTCGTGACTGGTTTTTTGTTTCGGGTTCGTACGCGTATATCCAGGATTCGTCACCTGATACGATGTTGTATACGGCATTTGAAGATCCTGCGTGGAATCTTTCGAGAGTTCTGACGCACCAAGTAACGCGAGCCGCTTTTTGCTCTTCACAGAGCGAATGCGGTATCCATCGGGAAAACAACTTTTTAACACCTAATTGTTCATGCAAGATTATTTGTATTTGACTCATGTCAATGTCTAAAGTTGCCTGAATTTCGCGGTATGTCACATGTCGATCTTCCTCAATCAGCTTACGCACAGCATAAACTTTTTCTGGGGTGACTGCAGTTTTTGGACGACCTTGACGGGGATCATCACTGAGCTTGACACGTCCACGTTGAAATTCAGCAAACCAGCGATAAAGTGTGGTTTTGGATGGGGCTTCATCACCAAATGCAGAAATCATCCGGTCAACACACTGTTTTTGTGTTAAACCGCATCGAAAGTCATAATAAATCATCGCTCTTGAATTTTCTCGAGTCAATTCCATTTTCTCAACGATTAAACAAGTTTGACAAAACCTTGTGACAAGACCGAGAATCTTTTTTTAAATAAATAAATGGTATTCGATTTTTAAAACCAAGGAGTTTTCAATTAAAAAGATTTTAATATTCCTTTCCCGATACTTTTAGTGCAGCCTATGTATGATCTAATAATTGTTCCGGGTCTGGATGTTTTTCCTTATGAAATTTATGTATGTAAACGGTCCCCACGATACAGGAGAAAACCCTAGTGTGGAGGTTACATTATTTAATAAAAATAACTAAATAACTCCTGAGTACTAAATAAAATGGGATGCATTGTTACCAGTAATAAGGGTCTTCGGGGCTCGCTGCATCGTAGCTCTACTACATAAAACTTTTTTATACTACATAGTAGACTTGCAACGAATATCCGGCTATTATTCGGTATTCGGCCTATTCGGCTGCTTTTATTCCATTCTGTCGAATACCGAATATCTATGTACCACTCGGCAGATTACCGAATACATAAGTAAGAGGTTTTCTTGTAGTCAGATAATTGTTAAAATGAAAATATTTATTTGTAAAAGTAATCATAGGTACATAATCAACTTCCATATTATAAAAGTAAAAAAAGAACTATCAGACAAATGTCTATGCACTTGAATTATAGTAACTAAAGTGGAAGATAATAAATAGTGCAGAAAGACTACTTATTCTTTAACTAACCTATGTCTGCTCTTATGGACTCCTACGGTCGCCCATTCATTGAATGACTTCCGACTTTTCAGGGAGAATATTTTAGAAGTAAAAGTATTATTAAATTCATTGCAAATAAGCTTAAATAATGTTCCATACAAAAAATTAGGATCATTTTAGTATGAAAGTGATGGAAGTTTTTTCACTATGTTACTTCTAAATTTCTCCAAGCGACGTGCATTTACTGGAACAAACACAACTTTCTCATCTACTTGCTTTTTGTGAACATAAGGTAACGATACTAATAATAATAATAATAAGTTCTTTATTTCCAAAATGCAGTACAACCAGATATACTACTTTGAACTTATTATTATTATTATTAGTATCGTTACTTAGAGAATACTACTTGTCCACAATGATCAGAACTTAATTTTTGAATTATACATTTATGCAACGGCTTCACATTTGTAAAAATGTTGTCTACACATGTTGCCAAAGTGTATGCGCAAGCACAGGTGCACTCTCTATTCTATTCCCTTACTCATAGTCCGATGGGACTGGAGAGAAGATCAGGCGCAGGACCAACGGCTTTACGTGCTTTCCGAGGCACGGGGGAAAAACACCGACAACTACTTGACTCCGGACAGCTACTGAGAATTTTTGGACAAAAAACTTAATAACTGATTTTTTTTGACCCGGCCCGGGATTCAGACCCGGGAACATCATGGTTAGCAGTAGCGTTTACGAACACTAGACCAACGAGACAGTAATAACAAGTGTACTGAAAAATTAAATGCTTAAGCCAAATACGTGCCAATTCCGCATGTTTTTAGCAAGGCACTGTGCCAAAACAAAAAAATCCAATCGCATTAAATATATTTGCATAGACATGCATGGTCCGAACCACAGAGAGCTACCACAGAAAGATAATATTCTACGTACCAGCATCTTTATTATTTAAGATTTTTAAGTGAAAACTTCTTTAGGCACGTTGGGTCACTTTTGGGTTGGGGAAAAAGCACTGAACTCGCGCAACCGTCACGCTCATATAAAATACTACCAAAAATAATAACCCGAAATAATGTTTACAAGTGTGAAAAGCTAAGAATATTTCACTTCTGACGTGCATATATAGAATAAGGGCGACAAACAAGCTGAGGTCCATACAAACCTGCATATATCGCCGATTAAGAATCAAAATGCAGAGGACTAAGATGATGCCTCGTTTCCGATAAAATGGTCTCCGGTTCTTTACACTTACCAACGACACTGGTACCCTGCGTGAGCGTCGTCCTTCCCCGATCTATTTGTCTACAAAAAAGCGACAACGTCGCTTTCTTTATTTACTTTAGGTATTGTTTACTTTAACCACGTCTTGGGCGGTGATAAAAAAACATCTTAAAGAAACCTTTAGGTCATGTGTATGTCATACATATTTGTCCCACAGCTAGGCATAGGCATCTCGTATCTGAGGGGGTTATCGAGCAATTAGTCCGCTCCGTTGCTCCGATGCGAGTTAGCGGACTTCACGTGTTATTGAAAAAAAAATATTCCTCAGACTACTTTTATTCCTTATCTGCTTTGATGTTTATTCGTCAGGTGGACTATGTGCTCCGTAATCACTCTTATTCTATAAAAAAAAAGAAGTGTAATAACCGAGTATAACCTTATAACTCGCATCGGAGCAACGAAGCGGACTAATTGCTCGATAACCCCATCAGATATTAGAGGCCTGTACCCAGCTGTGGGACAAATATGGGCATGACATATACATACATATATGTATGACATACTGCTTTCTTTATTTTTTTTTCATCGCCGAAGACGTGGTAAAATAAACAATACCTAAAGTAAATGAAGAAAGCGACTTTTGACTTTTGTAGACAAATTGATCGAGGAAGGACCACGCTCACGCAGAAGCTGTATTTAGGCAGTTGCTAATCATACGATAATCGTATAATTAAAAAGTAATTATTACCTTTTTTACTAAGTAGCAGAGTTGATAAACTGGATATAAATCGCTCCAGTATTTCCCGCTATTTCTGATGCATCCTATAGTTAGTGTTATAATATATTGTTTAGTCTTTTTAGCGATTTTCAGGTTTTAGTATTTTATCCTGTACTATATGTCCGTGGCTTATCATACAATAAAAATATGAAAGTGTCTGTTCATACGATGGTCGGACGATCGGATTTGTAAGTGGTAGAGACACACTGCAGCTAGGTATATTATGGTTGTAGCACGAATGGGTCGGCTCGGCCAGGGTAGGACCACGCTCTCACAAATACCACCAGCGTAAAATAACAGCGTCATATTGCTGTTTTATATCGTGAGTTAGAGAACCGGAGACCATTTTTAACGGAAATGAGGCATTCCATTTTAGTCCTCAGGGGTAACGACGTATCTGCATTTTGATTCTTAATTGAAAATAAATGTAGATGTCTATGGGCCGCAGCATCCACTTACCAATTATATAAAAAAAAACAATATAATGAATAGTTGCCAACTACGCAAAATATATTTTAGTACGATTAGTGGAGACATATTAACCTTGAGACGTATATAGAAAATCTAGTCCAATAACCAATACCGTCCACCTTGGCGGACTTCAACTGCAATGATAGCATTTAGTTTATTCCTGCAATTATGTAGTTTAAACTAGAGATGTAATTCAGTCAATTTTAACAGTAAAAGAAAAATAGTATAGAAATATAAACGTGCGCGAAGTTGCGTCAGCGAGGCCCTTTTTCTTTCGTTCCATGGGTCTACCGAATAGATCTATCCTACCTAACATGCATTGACACGACATACGAGGGCGACACTGAAAGTTTTTAGAACTGGCCACTTGTAAATGATATAATAAAAAAATAAGGTCAAATTTTGAAAATGGAACTCTTTGCCAATATTATTGTGTATGTATTTTATTAATTTGTCATTTGTTTACGATTTGGCGGCAAATTGAAAATTGTCTGTGTCACATCAGCATGAATTTAACGCGAGAAAATTTTCGTACATTGATTTTTTTATGAATTTCGATGTTATTTAAGTCAACAAGAAAGATATGATAGACTTAGATTGGTCTTTCACGATGCAGCCCCATCTCGTGCCACTGTTTATAACTGGTTTAATAAGTTTAAACGTGGTTGCACTAATCTCACCGATGATCTCCGTGATGGACGGCCATTGATTTAGTCTTGTATAACTCAATGGAGACGGCCTTCTACGGCGACGACTGAAGATAACATCAGTGTTGTGCGGCGTGTGATAGAGACTGACAAAAAAGTGACTTATCAGCAGATTCAGACAAGATAAGGCATCGGTAATAGTCAAGTGCACAAAATCCTCCATGAATATTTAGCACGCAGGAAGCTTTGTGCCGGGTGGATACCTCATAACTTGACAGAGGCCCAAAAACTCCGTCGTGTTGATTGCTGTCGTGAAATGATTCAAACATTTAATGGAGGTGACTCAAATGCTGTGTTCGACATACTTACAGGTGACGAAAGCTGAATTTATTGTTATGATCCTGAAACTAAGAGACAGTCTGCTGTCTGGGTGTTTCCTTCCGAGGAGTTGCCAACTAAAGTGAAGAGAAGTCGAAGCGTGGGGAAAAAAGATGGTGGCCTAATTCTTCGGAAGGACAAGTCATTACGCAACAATTGTTTTAGCGGATTGAAAAACAGTTACTGCAGAGTGCTACACTAACAATTGTTTGTTATTTGTCTTGGAAAGAGTTCGGGAGAAACGACCTCGCAGTAGGATCCTCCTTCACTACGACAACGCCTCGTCGCACACTGCCAAGCAAACAATCGAATACTTGGCGACGTCAGACGTGGAATTACTGGGTCATCTGCCCTATAGCTTTTGCGATTTTTATTTATTTCCGAAAATAAAGAAAGAACATGTCTAAATAAGGTTCGGTTTCGGTTTCGGCCGAAACTGACACCCAGATTGAAGGTTCGTTTTCGGTTTCGGTTGAAAATCCTGTTTCGGTCGGACACTAGTAATAAGTTTTATAATTTAAAAATGTTACCGTTACTGTTACAGCCTATTAAAGTCCACTGCTGAACATAGGCCTCAACTATAGATTCCTCCCCTATAAGTTGCTAACCACAATTTTTTTAGTTGTTAGGAAGAAGTTGCTGCCCCATCCTCCTGATTTGTCACCCTCTGTCACCTCTTATGACACCCACCGGATGATATGGGGCAGTGGATATTCATACACCGCCACTATGTGATCAGGTTGTTAGGAAGAAGTTGCTGCCCCATCCTCCTGATTTGTCACCCTCTGTCACCTCTTATGACACCCACCGGATGATATGGGGCAGTGGATATTCATACACCGCCACTATGTGATCAGGTTCAAAAATGTGCTGGGGCGAAATTATAATTATCAATCAATTTAGGTTAATACGCATTTATTTTATCATATGATTAATATAATATGGCCTGACAATACTGATAAAATTTCTATGTCAGAGATACTGAAAATGACACAGATATTCAAACAAAGTATTAATTTCCATTATCATTATCTCTGTATTTAGTTTAAATTGGGGTAAGATTTTCTGACACAAAAATAAGTGATATTCATAATGTAAATACTAGGAACATACACAAGTTAGTAGTACCAGTTACTCAACTCCACCGAGTCAGTACTTCAATCTTGGGGCGATGTATCTGTTTTTACAACAAAATCCCAGAAAACATACAAAATTTGATTAGCTCAAAGTTCAAACTTAACTTAACTTAACTTATCTTCACGCACAATCCCTGACGGGGTAGCCAGAGAGAACAGATCGCCAAGTGTCACGATCCTTACATACCTCTTTCGCTTCTTTCAGATTCATTGTCTTCTTCATACATGCACGTCTAGGTATCCGAGTACTCTTGACCCTCCCCTCTTCGAGCAGTTTGCTTACATGGTCTTCGAAAGTTAGTCTCGGTCTACCTCGACACCTTTTAATATTGTGGATCTTGAGAAAGCATTTGATGAGGTTGTAAGGAAGAAAATGTGGAAACTGTTGCCGGGGTACGGTGTGGATGTTCGATTGCTAAGGGCAAATCTTCTGGTTAGCAGCCAGAAGCTTTTCCGTGATCATGCGTAGAGAAAACATTTGATCCGTGCATCCTCTTCCAGGTCTAAATTCGCATTGTGCCTCCCATAGAAATCTTTCCGATTTCTCTTGCATCCTACGTGTCAAAACCTTCGAGTAAACTTTATTTGCTAAACTGGTCAAGCTGATCGCCCGATAGCACCCGCAGTCAAAATGTGAACCTTTACCTTTATATAAAGGCACAATGACTGCGGATCGCCAATCATCCGGGACATCCCCCGTCCGCCAGCACAAATTGCACAGCAGATAAAAGCTGTCCCAGACGCGAGGCCCACCATACTTGAAGGTTCTGCCATGTTCTTTCCACACATTCATTTCTGCCATCGATGGTGTCAAGCTTTTCGGCTACCCTCGCATGATATTTGTCTCTAGTATCCGCATCCTGAAGCTTCCAGCTTCGGATGCGACAGACCGACTGTGGTTCTGTTATTGCCGTCCGGTAGCGCCAACCCGCGAACAGACCCCTAAATCTAGTAATCACTAGATAGTGATCCGTTCCCAGGTCAGCACCCCTGAACACTCGCGTATCCATCATCTGTTTTCGCAGTCGGTCATCCACCAGAAACAAATCGATCATACTTCTCTCATTCTTTCTTTCTCTAGTATACATATGGATTTTCTTGTGATTAAACATAGTGTTTGTCACAAGAAGACCCTTTTCCTTGCATACCGCCAGTATAAGCTTGCCAGCATCATTAACCCTTTTATCGCCAAACTTTCCAAGCACCGACTCGTACCCTGGTCGAGCGGTACCAACCCATTCATTCAAATCACCACACACAACAATTCTTTCGTTTCCCCCAGCCAAATCTAGAACTTCTCTTACATTCTCCCAAAACTCCTCCAGCTCAGCCCTGGACGACGAAGCTACCGGCGCATAAACAGCCAAAAGTAATAACTTCGTCAGTCCCAATTTAAAGCGAACCCAGAGAAGTCTTGAGTTCACGACCTTATATTCAGTCATAACATCGACCAACCGAGACGACAGCAGCACCCCCACTCCCTGGCGGGCGCTCTCGCTATCCGGGACTCCGGACCATAGAGCTAACGCCCCGCCAGGGAGCTCTTCAGTACCACTGCCCTTCCGTTTGGTCTCCGACATACACACGACATCTAATTCTCTTTCTTTCATTATTTCAATCAACTCATTCGTTTTATCTTTCATGCCTCCTCTAACATTCCACGTGCCAACTCTGCACTCTGTCCTCCACCTTCCGCCGTTTCGGGCTGTGCGTGACGGGAGGCGGTCCCCATCGCCGCTTTGCGCGCTGCATTCCACACCAACGGGGACTAGCTGGTGTGCGTCGCCTTGGGGGGACGCCCTAACCCTCGTTGGCATGGGTGCGCAGCTGAGTAGAATTGCAGCCCTGAAAAGGGCTGGCAGGGGTCGCGACGAGCACGCTTCTACAATGACCCCCTAAGAGTCCCCCCCCCCCTCAAAGTTCAAAAACTTTATTAAACTAAGTTTGTATAAAAAGGGTTATAATATTAAGGAATTTACAGATCATAATAACCCCTAGGAATGAGGTGATCGCTACCAGGCTATTTCTAAATTATTTTGTGTTGTAAAATTAATTGTATAACATACATGATTGTAAGCTGTTATTTTTTTAAAGTCCCACTGGGTTTTTCGCTGGTTCTTCCCACGACAAAGGTTTTTTCTCGAACCAGTGGTAATTTAAACATGAGTGACTTTCAATAAATATTATTTATGATCTACATTGAATTAAAAAAAAACTGTTTCTGTTGAGCTATTTAACTTTACGAACACATTTATATCATGCGTCATAGGTAAATGCATCAGTCTCTATAAGGGGAAAGAAAAAATGAAGATATTAAAGAGTAGAAAGAAACTTTGCTATGTCCAAGGAGATTATAATATAATATAGGGAGTGAGCACTTGGAACATTGTAACCATTCCTCATTTTTCTTAGAAAGAGAGGCACCGAGTTTTGTATTTTATCTCCTTCAAACATTGATAAATGTTTACACAAAATAAAAACATTACCAACGTTTAGACAGTTATTTACTTAAAGTAATATTTTAGACGTATGCTAGAACGATAATCTTAGAGGAAGAAGAATCTTAGAAGTCTTACCAGTGTTGAAACAGCTGGACTAGTTTACTTTAGCTATTTCCATAGCACAATCTCGTATGGTATTTTGCTATGGGGACACGCAGCTGACACAAAAGCTTACGCAAAGCAGCTTACAAAAGAGAGCCATAAGAGAAATTTATGATTTAAAGCCTAAAGAGTCACTGCCACAAAAATTTAAGGAAATTAATATATTAACTTTGGCGTCTCAATACATTTATGAAAATGTAATGTACGTACACAAAAATAAAAGTAGTTTTACAAAAATAAGTGATATTCATTCTGTAAATACTAGGAACAGACACAAGCTAGTAGTACCAGTTACTCGACTCCATCGAGTCAGTAATTCATTCTTGGGGCGATGTATACGCTTTCACAACAAAATTCTAGAAAGTTTACAAAATTTGACCTGCTCAAAGTTCAAAAAATTTATTACACTAAGTTTGTATAATAAGGGTTATTATAAATATTAAAGAATTTATGGATGATAATAACCCCTGGAAATGAGGTGATCGCTACCAAGCTATTTCTAATTTGTGGTGTTGTTAATTTGTGTAACATACATGATTGTAAGCTGTTTTTTTTAAAGTCCAGCTGGGTTTCTTGCTGGTTCTTCCCAGGACAGAGGTTTTTCTTCGAACCAGTGGTAATTAAACAAAAGAGTGACTTTCAATAACTATTATTAAGTGGCGAAGCTTGCGAAGTCACTTATTGATTTCACGATGTCTGTCCGTCTGTCCGTTCGTCTGTCCGTCTGTCCCACGATTATCTCGAGAACGGTTTCGAATTTTCAAATTCTGTTTTCAGCAATCGATTACTGATCACCCAGGCATCTGAACCTCTTATTTTGAATTTTTTTTTCCGTTAGAAACCACTACAAAGCTGATTGCTTCGCCACTTTGCTATGCTGTTAGCTTGCTAGGTTTATTTATAATCTATATTGAATTAAAAAGTTTCTGTTTCTGTTACACGAATGTTCTTTCCCTAAAAACTAGGAGGTGCATTTCACACAATAGATGACAACACTATTTTAAAATTTGACGTCAAATGAATCAATATATTGTTTTTTTTATAGAATAGGGTGACAAACGAGCACACAGTCCACCGGATGGTAAGTGGTTGCTGTGGCCCATAGACATTTACATCTATCCTCGTTTGCGAATCAAAATGCAGATGCGTTGTCACCCGTGAGGACTTAGATGGAATGCCTCTTTTTCAGTAAAAAGGGTCTCCGGTTTTTTACACTCACCATACGAAATACATCAGTGTTAAACTGCCATTTCATGCTGGTATTCTGTGAGTGCGTGGTCCTTCCCCGGTCTAGCCTATACTATACTACTTATATAGCTGCAGCAGGGCTCTACTACGTAGAAAACGCCTTGTACTAATCATTCGCTAAATCTATGTGGAGTGCACTCACTTAGGGAGCGTTAATTCAAGTTTAACTTTTTTCGGAACAGTAGAAAGAGTTTACAGGTTCTTTTCATCATCCACACGTCAATGGGAAACTTTAATAAAAAGTGTAGGCGTATCCGTCAAAAGACTCTCAGAGACAAGACAGATTGCTCATCATGACGCTGTTAAACCACTGCAGAATAATTTAAAAAAACTAGTATAAACACTCGAAGATATATATGATCCCATCACCAACAGAGAAAACGTCGATACAAAAGAAGCTTTTTGTGTCTTCAGTTTTTTATACTATCGTTCCTTTTGGTGTAAATTCCTAAAAGAAGTTAGTCAGACACAAAAGCAAATTATTTTTTTTGGATTATCACAGGAAAAGTATGAGATAAAGATCAAAGCCCAAAAACTTTTCTTCAAAGCCAATGTATTCAACTAGTGGAAATAGCTATTTCCTACGTAACAAAAAATGTGAGAATGTGGACATTTCGATTGAAGGAAGAAGAGGAATGAGGAGATATCGAAAACGTTTATAAAAGCTGCCAGCATTTCTTCCCAAGGAGCGGTTCAATGTAGTTCATTGGAGCTTTTCTTGTAAAATTGGGCTATTCTGAATCTATTCCGAATCTAGCGCTGTGTCTAAGATTTTGTACTATTAAGTTTCATGTGAAGGAAGCTTTTCATAACTCAAGTTAATAAAATCTTACTTAAGGTTCACAATGAGCCAAGCGCGACTAACCAATCTTTCATTTTATCTATCGAAAATGACAATAAAGGAAACTTTGATAATATATTAGAGTATTTTAGCAACATAAAGTCCCGTTAGCATGTATAGCATTTTTTGTTTTATTTTGGGGTGTGCTTGATAGAAAACCGCCCTGGGTGTGAACCCACGCTACGCCGCCGCTAGTTACCGTAAGGTTTGATACTGTAGCGAAGCAATAATGTCATCAAAATATTAAACGGAGTTTAATTATAACACTATTCAGCACTTTCCATATTGTAAAAAATACGCATTTCGTTTTCCGTGATGTTGTATACACTAATAATATCCTCGAAATATTGTATCATGGACACTCTGTTAGAAAGAAATGCAACGCTTAACTCGGTGCCTTTCATTCATTTCAAGATCACTGATTTAGGAACGTTTCTCTATAGATCGGGAGATGGTGACAGAAAATAGTCTCCCATTTTCTCCTGCATGCCTTTTTAAGAATTGATAACTAATCCTAAAATATGAAAGATAGAGGGGTTACGAGCCCTTGCTCGCTTGCACGTCATAAAGAAAATGGCTTGTC
Source organism: Parnassius glacialis (assembly GCA_033319125.1). Lineage (NCBI taxonomy): Eukaryota > Metazoa > Arthropoda > Insecta > Lepidoptera > Papilionidae > Parnassius > Parnassius glacialis. Next base: position 45,261,173 of record JAVANC010000027.1, on the reverse strand, counting down.
TTTGTGTAAGGAATTTTAGTATTTTTCCGTGACATATAGCATGCCTTTGTAATATTATAACGTAGTTGGAACAAATTTAAGCTATAATAATTGATGGCATGCAATTCGCAACGTCCGACGGGGCTTAAAAATTACGTAGAAATGAAAAAAAAAATAGAACATTTCCGTGTTTACAAATTGCATGCCGTTGTAAAAATTAGTTTTTTTTTTATCTCAAAAATACTCTACGAAAATTGGCATGCACCCCTCGTCATACGAGGGTGGAAAATATTAGGAAAATGTTATGAAAATTCAATACAACTTTTCGTGATTTCAAACTGCATGCCATTTGAACAATACTTAATTTTTATAATTAATTGACGTTAGCAAATTTGGCATGCACAACAGGAAGTTGTAAAGTAGTGGCATGCATGACGAAAATTGCAAAACACGCTGTTATAATTTCCGTGACTTTATTTTGCATGCCATTCAATATTTCATTAAAAAACATTATTTTAAGTAGATAAAAAAAATGGCTTGCATATTACACAAAACTGACGTAAAAAAACTTGTGCAAAACTAACATTAAAAAGAGTTTGTAATGAAAATAAAAATAAGAAACATTTCCATGTTTTTTTTGCATGCTTTTTTGTACATTGTCTGTAAATATTATTTTAAACTTCAATAACAAATGGCATGCATGTTTATTGATAAAAAATTACTTAATTAAACAAAAAAACCGCTGCCAATACATTGGTATGTGGCTTTCTTCAAACTAAGTTATTGTTTCTATTATTAAGTACTCGGGTTTACTTTATTAAATAACTGAAATATTTTATATAGTATATTGTCAAAAAGTCACGTAAAATAAAAAATTGTTATTTTTGGTGATTTTGAAATGTTTGTAATTTTTTATGAAACTTTTATTATTATTAAAAATACGATGGTGTTATTTAATACGCATGCCATTTTCGATATATACTTAAAATAATATGTTTTTATGAAATACAAAACGGCATGCAAATTAAAAACACGGAAATGTTTCATATATTTTATGAAACTTTCATTATTATTTAAAATAGGATCGTGTTATTTAATACGCATGCCATTTTCGGTATATACTTAAAATAATATGTTTTTATGAAATACAAAACGGCATGCAAATAAAAAACACGGAAATGTTTCATATATTTTATGAAACTTTCATTATTATTTAAAATACGATCGTGTTATTTAATACGCATGCCATTTTCGGTATATACTTAAAATAATATGTTTTTATGAAATACAAAACGGCATGCAAATAAAAAACGCAGAAATGTTTATTTAATTTTTTGCAACTTTTGTTATTATTTACTTATTTTATAATTTTATAATTAATTACAACAGCTTGCGCCAATGACAGTAATTAATAGGTAAAACTAAACATATAACATAATTAACATAATTCAAAAACAAATAACAAGTCAGAGATCAAACATACTTAACAACAACTAGAGGAAATAAAATAATATAAAACAGAATAAAGTGATAACAACATACAACTTATTTACCTAACAAATATGGCTTTCACATAACATGAGACAGTTTGACATGATCACCTTGAGTGTGTCATTAAAGATGTCACATTCCGGGACTGTCTCCATTAAGGAGTTTATAGCACCATGCATGCGACACAACGGGGATTGCGCGCGCGACACAGTGCGGCAATGGGATGTGGCGAACAGCCGGTGTCGTCGAGTAGGCCTATGACGCAGGTAGTTGTTAGGCACATAATCCTTAAAATTTCTACCATGCTCCTTAAAATTTTTATGGCTATTAGGATCTGATCTCTGGCTCTACGCACTGAAAGGGAATTATATCCTAACATTCCCAGCAAGAAAAGAGTAGGATACATAAATGGATAATATCCGTAAATCTTCTTATATAAAAAACGCAGGAAGGCTTTCTGAACCTTTTCAATCAACAATTCATATGTGGATTCGTGGGGATTCCAGACGGCTGCAGCAAATTCTAACTTACTTCTAACTAGACAGTTAAATAATAATTTGATGATAATACGATTATTGAAATCACGGGCATTGCGTAGGACAAAACCTAGGCGTCTGTAAGATTCTGAAAGCTAGGGCAGACATGTGTACATGGAAAGTTAATCTGCAGTCAAATGTCACGCCAAGATCTCTAATGGTTGACACGCGCTTTATTTCAACACCTGCTAAGGTATACGTGGCATGTGTAGGTTGTAACTTGCGGCTAAAGGTCATGACGTAATATTTACCGGCATTAAACATCATTTTATTTATCTATACTCCACTTATGGATTCGGTCGATGTCACTTTGAAGATGTTCAGGAGTTACATCCTTATCAATCACTTGGACTAATTTCAAATCGTCAGCATATAGGACGCATTTGGCATAGATACTTTACTACTTTAATGAGATCGTTAACCATAATGAGAAAGAGAAGGGGGCCTATAACTGAACCCTGGCTTATACCTGAGCACATATGATATGACTTCGAAGTAAAGGATCCATGGCTAACATACTGTTTTCTATTTGAAAGGTAATTAGCAAAAAATTTTAGAAGTTTTGGGGTAAAACCCATGCTGTATAATTTATTTAATAGAATATCGTTATCCACTACATCGAACGCCTTTTTAAAATCTAAATATAGCACATCTACTTGTTGACCTATATCCATGTGATGAGATATATAGTCAACGAGGGATAACAAGTTAGTCTCTACTGATCGACCCGGTCGGAAGCCATGCTGCTCCTCACAAAGCCGCGCATTTACCTGCGCGTTTATTTCTTTGTGAGCAATATTCTCAAAAAGTTTTGCTGCGCACGATAGTACTGCGATAGGACGATACTCTTCAACCAAGGTCTTATTGCTTGTTTTAGGTATCGGAGTAACTTTCGATATCTTCCACTGTTCAGGGTATACGCCGGTGTTTAAAGCCAAGTTAAAAATATAGGTAAGTACAGGAGCAAGAATCTTTTTGCATCCTTTTAAGATGTAAGCTGGAATTTTATCTGGACCCACAGAACTAAGTGGTTTTAACTTATTTATTCCTGATTTTACTTGTAGTAAGGTAAAAAAGCTTATGTTGATATGCCCATCGCATGACAAGGGAGTACTAGATATATTGTTGAAATCCAATATGGGCTTATTGGGTAGAAACACACTAGCAAAATAATTTGCAAAAGCCTTCTGCAGCTTCACTATTGGAAAAACTACAGCCTTTATAGGTCACAGTGGGCTCAAAGCCACCCTTAGTTCGAAGGCTACTAATATGATTCCAGAATTTTTTTGGATTATTCTTAATGCCATTTTCAACAGCTGCTAAATAGGCATTGTATGCTGACTCGATGCGTCCCTTGAGTTCTAACCGCAGTATGGAAAATGCCTTGTAGACATTCTGATTATTATATCGTTTCCATTCTTTGTGGACTTTAATTTTGCGATTTACATCTTTAATTATATCATGTGAAAACCAGACAGGATAGCGTTTCCCGTTTGAAGCTTGTCTGCTTTTCTTAGGTACGCAAAGATCAAAAATATTATATAAAACTTCATAAAATTGACCAGCCGCAGATTGCACATCTGCGGCATTAAATACACAACCCCAATCCACTGTAGACATCATCTCATATAAAAGAGAAAAGTTAGCTTTATTAAAATTCCAATTAGAGGTTGAGTCAAAGTTACTAGGCTTAATATTTTCGTTACAAGTATTTGATAAGATAATATTAATATCATTATATTATAATATAATGATCATGTGCAACATGCATGCCATTTGTATTTCAGAATTATTTGGTCATAAAATTAATATTTATCTTTATTAGAAGTAGTTTGAAATCACGGAAAATTTGTATTAAATTTTCACATTTTCCTAATATTTTCCACCCTTGGTCGTATGAGGGGTGCATGCCAATTTTCGTAGAGTATTTTTGAGATAAAAAAAAACTAATTTTTTACAACGGCATGCAATTTGTAAACACGGAAATATTCTATTTTTTTTTTCATTTCTACATAACCCTTTGAGCCCCATCGGCCGTTGCGAATTGCATGCCATCAATTATTATAGCCTAAATTTGTTCCAACTACGTTATATTACAAAGGCATGTAATATAATGTCACGGAAAAATACTAAAATTCTTTACACAAAGAGAAGCCATTTTCTTTATGACGTGCAAGCGCGCAAGAGCTCGTAACCCCTTTTCATCTTTCATATTTTAGGGTAAGTTATCAATTCTTAAAAAGGCATGCAGGAGAAAATGGGAGACTATTTTCTGTCACCATCTCCCGATCTACTAGTATGAAGTGCACACTCCCTATATTTTACAACCTCCTTGGCTATGTCCCAGATTTATTGGATCTCACCTTAGATAGGTTGTATATAATTCTAAGTGGAACCTGGATAACTCGAATTTCAAATGATTTTCCCTTCCAAAAAATTTCGAAGTGTTGGATTTTCGTTTTAGCTTAGCAAGTGTTTTGAGATACAATGGATTTTGGTTTACTTCAAAAAAAGAGAGTTCTGAATACAACTGTATCAACTGTATGATTATTTTCTGTACAAAAGTTACACAATATTAGTGTCTTAGTCATGGGCCTCTTCCATAGCAGATGATTTGCTATTTTGGATAGACAACCCTAGTACCAATGTTTCTTTTTTAGAATAAGGGTGACAAACAAGCACACAATACACCTGATGAATAGAATAGAAGATATATACATAGAAAGAAGTGTATACTGTGGCCCATAGACATCTATACATTAATCCTCCATTACAATTCAAAATGCTGATGCACTGTCATCCTTGAGGACTCAGGTTCTCTATACTCAGCATTGAGACTTCTAAAAGGAGGAGGTACTTTTTTTATGTGTGTTACCTCATAAATTTGTCCTAAATGAACTGATCTCGATGATTCTTTTTTTATTTGAAAGCTGGTGCTGGTTTGAAAGCTGGTCCCATATAAATTTGATCAAGGTCTGACCAATAATTTTTGAGTTATCCTTAATAGTATATATATATTGGTTGTACAACATTTTTAATTTTAAATTATACACTGATATTATGCGAGTGTGGTTATAAAATATGGTGTGGATTTACTTACACCACCACCATATCAATCCAATTGCAGACTATTACTAACTTCAAAAAAGAAAAATACTTACAATGTCAGTACCATAGGTTTCCGATAACATCTTCACTTCCCAGTAGTAATGGTTATTGGGCAACATAGGAGTGTCACCTCGTACTGCTGCTGTGCCAGAGCTGTAGTATGGGTGGAATGTCACCTGCTTCCTGTCTTCGCTCATCATCACTTGACTCAGTGTGTTGGCTGCTGGCAACTCCCATCGCCATTCGTTCACTGTTAGAACAACAGTAAGGTTGCTTTTCAATAAAGTGTACAAATATTATAAATAAAACTTCGAACAAACTGCACGTTAACCCCTCACTAATCATGCACATTGTATGCTATACCTGGGTCACCGAACTTCGAGAATTTAAGTGTAGTTTTACCCTGCATTACTATTATATAATTTATCGGTAAGATCTCTTCTAGAATATAATATAGTTTGGAATCCCCAATACAATAACCATTTAAGCACAACAGAATCAATAAAAACAAATTCAAAAGCATTGCTGTTATTGCTTAGAGAGAAACAAACTATTATTATATAAATTAAATGATAACCTTACTGATTCACCTTTTTTAATACCATTACAGCTTATTAAAATCCACTGCTGAACATAGGCTTCTCACATAGATTGCCTCGTAACTCGGATAAGCCCATACGATATTTGCCATAGTTGCCACGCTTGGCAAACTGCTTTTTTATTTTTTAGTCATTATTAGGAAGATGCTGCTGCCCATCTCCTGATTTTGGTTTTTCTATTACAAGCTAATTCAATTAAGTTCTCGGAGAAAAATAGTCTGATCTCCCGTATACAAAAACATAAATATGCAGGTAATATATAAATTACCTTTATATATTGTATTGTGAATCTTAAAATAGTATTTTCAGTGAGATTGTTTACTTCAGTATCTTCTATCTACTTCAGATCTTGTATTTTGACAAGTTATTAAGAAATAAATTAGAAGAATAACCATATAATAATTACACTAAAATTTTTGAAATGTTTAATTTTAAATCTTTAGTATTTACACAGTTCATAAACTAGTAAAATTGTTTACCGTTTGTATCCCAAATAATAAATAAATAAAATAAATAAAACAGTAGAAATGAAATGATTGATGTTAAAATTTACAAATGTTTTCCGTAAGCCCTCGCAAGGCTATAAATATTATGAGACAAATATCCTAAGAAATAGAAAACTTGGACCAATTGGCTGATAATTCTTATAAGAATAAAGAGTATTTTCAGGGATGGAAAAAAATCATGATTTTTTTATTTTTTTTTTGTATATTTGGAAATTCACAAGTTGGTAACACTTTTTGACATAGTAGGATTAAAAGTTTATGAATGCACTAGTTGTTCCTCGTGACTTCGCCTACGTGTTATTTGGGGTTTTAGTTTTATTGCGCGGAACCCTAATTCTTTTTCTAAAATAAAAGTAGCCTACGTTACTCCTTATGACATCAGCTATCTGCCAGTGAAAGTCCCATCAAAATTGGTCCAGATGTTTCAGAGATTAGCCACAACAAACAGACAGACAGACAGACAAAAATCTAAAAAAATGTGTTTTTGTTATACATATCGTATATACTTTCACATGCATTTAGTAAAAAGCCATAATTTTGACATTACAAACAGACACTTCAATTTTATTTATTTGTATAGATATGTATGAGACTGATTAAGAGTAAAATAATTAATACTGTATTAATTATAGTTCATATATTAAGGATGAATTTCTAAAAAAAAATTGATTTTAACAAGTTTATGAGACTAACAGAACTCATCGCTACGTCTTTGTTGACTTTCCAGTTTATGAGACTATTGTAGTAGAATAATAAGAATAACATAAAACAACAAAAGATTTTACCTTATTAAGTGGCGAAGCTTGTGAAGTCACTTATTGATTTCACGATGTCCATCCGTCCGTCCGTCTGTCCCACGATTATCTCGAGAACAGTTTCGAATTTTCAAATTCTGTTTTCAGCAATCGATTACTGATCACCCAGGCATCTGAACCTCCTATTTTGAAATTTTTTTTCCGTTAGAAACCGCTACAAAGCTTATTGCTTCGCCACTTTGCTATGCTGTTAGCTTGCTAGGTTTATTTAAACATTAATACAGGAGCAGCAATCCGCCGCCGCGCCGGTCAAATAAGATCCCACCAAAACTCGTTAAGAATATTCAGACGAAATATTTAGTTATGTTTTTTTATAAGGAAGAAATAAAGGTGACAAACGAGCACACCGTCCACCAGACGGTAAGAGGATGGTGTAGTTCAAAGCACCTACATCTATCCTCGCTTAAGAATCAATATACAGATGTATTGTCACTCCTAACAGCATAGCAATATATTGCAGCGCTAAGGGCTGCGGGTTAACATCCCGCACGGAGCGAGTACTTGTATGGTCTAATAATTGTTCCGGGTCTGGATGTTTTTCCTTGTGAAATTTATGTATGTAAACGGTCCCGACAATACAGGAGAAAACCCTAGTGTGGAGGTTACGTTATTTAATAAAAATAACTAAATAACTCCTGAGTACTAAATAAGATGGGATGCATTGTTACCAGTAATAAAGGTCTTCGGGGCTCGCTGCATCGTGGCTCTAATACGTAAAACTTTTTTATACTACATAGTAGACTTGCAACGAATATCCGGCTATTATTCGGTATTCGGCCTATTCGGCTACTTTAATTCCATTGTGTCAGATTACCGAATACATAAGAGGTTTTCTTGTAGTCAGATAATTGGTAAAATGAAAATATTTATTTGTAAAAGTAATCATAGGTACATAATCAACTTCCATATTATAAAAGTAAAAAAAGAACTATCAGACAAATGTCTATGCACTTGAATTATAGTAATTAAAGTGGAAGATAATAAATAGTGCAGAAAGACTACTTTATTCTTTAACTGGGTTTAACTTATGCCTGTGTGATCAGTAATCGATTGCTGAAAACAGAATTTGAAAATTAGAAACCGTTCTCGAGATAATCGTGGGACAGACGGACAGACGGTTAAAATTTCCAATATGGACCATCAATTTAAATGCCCATATTTTTTTTGTAGATAGTACTCACTAAAAGAAAGCGTTTTGCAAAGTTTCAATATGCGGAAATGCGTACTTTTTGCGAAAAAAATTATTGAAATCAGTTATTTTTGCAAATTTATGTCAATTCCTATGGTAAAACTGACGCTATTTTATATTGTTATTGTCATTGTCAGTAGGGATGTCGATTCTTTCCAAAAAACATCAATTTTATAAATCGATTCGAATCATAAGCTGATGTATTGATTCACAAAAAAATTGATTTCTAAAATTTCGACATTTTATCATGTTTGCATTTATAATGGAAATATAAATCCATTTTATGAGAACAAAATCCCCTTCATCAGACATGAAATAGGGGGACTGATTAAAAGGGGTTTCTGTATCTATTTTGAGACTGCAACGTCTCCGGCGCTGCGGGAAGAGCAGCCTCTACGCATTTGCTGCTCCCCTTACGCGCCTCCGGCTCTTTATAACCACTCTAGGGGTAGGACAGACTCGTACCAGGTGAAGTCGGGGTCAATCAATTTGATTCTTTGACATAAGTTGAACCTAACCTATTTTATTTGTTATCTGCCCTAATAAAAATAAATAAATGAAAATAAAACAAATTTCAATAAGAGATTATTTACTATGGTATCTTTTTGGTTTTTCATAAAATGGATTTATATTTACATTATAAATGCAAACATGAAAAAATATCGATATTTTAGAAATTGATTTTTTGTGAATCGATACATCAGCTTATGATTCGAATCGATTTAAAAATGGATCTTTTCAGAAAGAATCGACATCCCTACCGATGAAGGCAATGACAATACAAAATAGTGTCAGTTTTACCATAGGAATTGACATAAATATTGGAAAATAAAAGATTTTCAATAATTTTTTTCTCAAAAAGTATGCGTTTCCGCATATTGAAACTTTGCAAAACGCTTTCTTTTAGTGAGTTCTATCTACAAAAAAAATATGGGCATTTAAATTGATGGTCCATATTGGAAATTTTATCCACCCCGGTTCGAGCCGGCCCATCCGTGCGACAGCAAAAGCTGCTGCGTGGCTCTACCACTGTTAAAATTTCCCTATTTTTAAGGAAATATTAAACATATAAATTCCAAAACTTTGATAAAAGCAACAACATTTTAAGTTCTTACCATCAACTTCTTCGCCACAGGAACAATAACTTAACTCCTGCCACTCTACGGGTGCTTTCTTATTCCAACACAGGCAATAGGGTCTTGCCACAGTGTCGCGTTCAAATTGTTCTGTTTCTGATGCGAACATCATCGTATCCACTTTCACAAAAGCCAACAAATAGAATTACAGAACTTGCACAATAAATCAGTTAACCCAAGTTATTACACAGAAATATAAATATAACACATTAAATAATAAGAAAAACCAATGTGAGCTTATCACGTTTATGACTTTTATCACAACAATTTAAAAACTAAACTCACTTTTAAAAACTCACCCTACCGTCCACAGAGTACTTTCTACCGTCCATATAGTTCAACCACATTCACATTTCACAAATCACAATACACAATAACCCGTGTCCGTGTCCTGTCCTGTCATTATGTGCACAATAGAGATGAAGAAGAAGCGTATATACTAGAACAGATCTAGGCACTAGGTATTAAACGAGACTAGGTTGCACCTGTTCCAGCTTTTAAAATATACTTGATCCACCTAGTCTCACCGTGCCTACGCATCGCACGGCACATCACGACAGCCCGCTCGAATCGAACAAATATAAGTACCGGCGCGGCAAAGCGAGAAAGCATTTTGTTGCCATAGTTACTAGCACATAGTAACTTTATATAATATACTGAAAGTTACTAGTCTGCCTTGCCGCTCACTCGTGTTTGCTTAAATCAATCGTGTGTCAGTCATTTGAATTAGAACTATATTTCAATATGCTAGCACTTCTTACTAGTTTGTGTTCAATATGTATAAAAGTAACACGACGCGCACTCGTGTTGTGCAAAAATATATTCTGTCCTTTTTTAAATACACTATTCCGCAGTCTTTCTACCTTTGTCTGTCAATAATCGAGACTATATTATTGACAGACAAAGGTAGAAAGTTATATATTATAGTCGGGATTAGATATGAGCGCCGAAGGCCAATTCCACGGCGGCGGCGTGGCCTGAAAATTTTCTCGGTGGCGGCGGCGTCGCGGCGGCGCGGCGTGGCTGGCCATAGGCCTTAGATATTGTTTTATCGGGAAGAGATTTCTTATAAAAAAACTTAAATAAAACCATATTGTTGGTACCAAAAACAGCTTTATATTATTAATAAAGCCCTGGGGAGCCCCAGCCCAGTGATGGTAACAGTATTTCATGTGGCGTAAACAAAAAGTATAACTCATTTCATTTAGAAAACAATTTATTCTGCAAAGGATACGGTCCATTTCTGGCCCAGTCTATGTACAGTATACCGTAAAAAAGAGAAAAACTCAGGGATTTTGTTAAAAATAAAATGAGAGAATAAATCAAACTAAATAACTTGCTAAAAATAAAAATGCAATCCGAAGTTTTTGATGGTTTTACAAGATGGTGCCCTTCCAGTCATAAAAAAGTAAAAAAGAAACGGTTATTTGTCAAATATCATTTCTGTCAAATGATATTTTTATTTATTCCAAGCTTGGTTGTGTAGTTCTGAACTCGTGAATGCGTTTAATTGTGAACTTCTTTGGCGATTTGGTTTTTTGTTTAGACTTTGGATCAGTTACTACTTGTTTGACTCTGCTTTTGTTTTATGGACTTAATGATTTACGTGAGATTTTGATTTCGTTGATATCGGGCATCTGTATTATGTAGAATCACATTTTGAGTCAGTAAGCAGGTATGTACTAAAGAAAGATGTTTCCTTAAGCTATTAATCGCATTTGAATGACATGCTTCTATCTGTAGTCTGTTAATAATTATAAATTCTACATAAATTCATAATGGCTGCAAAATCTTAATATGATGTAATTATCTTTCAGTTCACCTGTTATAATATGTTGCACTGTTTAAAATGCGCTTCTGCAACATGGATAGTTTATTAAAATAATATTGTTTTGTTCTAGATGGATGAAAATGCACCCAATATGTCCACAATGTTTTGCAAACGTATTACAAGAATTATCTGTCGGCACAAATCTTGAAAATGAACTCCAGAGCCCTAATGCCAATACTATCAGTATATAAGCACATAAGTTGTGACCCAATTAATATCATTCCAACAAGAGTCTGTTTTAATAAGAGACCGTATAAAATCTCGCCATCACTCGGGCAGAGCTTATCTATACATATAATAAAAATATAAATAGCAGATGTCTGTACATTTTATATTTTTGTAATAAAAGTGATTGAGGGGTACTAAAAATAAGTAGTAACTAAATACATTTCTACAATTTTTAGAATTTTCTGTCTGTCTGTTAACGTATCACGTATAAAGTACTAATTTATATCATAAGAATTGTTAAGGAAATTATAAAGTGTATCTTCGGGTTACATTTAGTCTTTATTTCATTAAAATCAGTTCATTCCAATAAAAGTTATGATAAATATTCTGAAGTAAGCGTAGGGAAGTATAGGTACGAATTTGCTCAACGTTGGCTTTGGTGGAGTCATCAAGTGCATAAACTAATATCATATCGTAAATCATAATTAAATGATGTAAAATAATGTTCTATAATGATATAATTATGTATATCTAAAACGCAGTAAACAAAAGTATTAAAGAACGTATTAAATATAGGTATTATACAAAAATAGTTATTAACTAAATCCTTATTAACTAAATCTAAAAGTACAATAGTTTACCAATTTCATCGATAGATGGTGGTGTTGTGCAAATGTAATGCAAAAAGGCAGGTTGTGGTTTTTTCCTGTAGATGAGTTTTCATATTTACAGCTAATCATTTAACAGTGGTAGAGCTAAGCGGTAGCTTTTGCTGTCGCAAGGATGGGCCAGCTCGAACCGGGGTGGTACCACGACCTCACAGAATACCAGCGTGAAGTAGAGGTTTACCTCTGCGTTGCGCTTGGTGAGTGCAGGTGGCCGGAGGCCCAATTCCCCCCCCCCCCCCATCAACATGATAGTGGAATTAAATAAAAGGCTACCCCAGGAGGGTACCATCACCCCTGGAGAATCCCTCGCTGAGCATCCACGACCAAACTACTCCACTCCTGGGCGTGGGTGCTCAGGCTGCCCCGCGTATTCTGGGGGGGGGGGGGGCGAAATTCCGCTCAAGACGAAACCTGCTCGGGGCAAGCGGAGCAAGAAGACAAAGGCAACCCCTGCCACGCTTACCGTGGATTTCTGCTATATCAGGGGACTTCATTCAAACCTTAACGCCGTCCACTACCATCTGGAAATAGCTAAGCCGGCCTTGCTCTTTCTAACCGAGACACAGGTGTCCTCTCCGGCAGATACTTCGTATCTCTCCTACCCGGGGTACAAATTAGAACACTCGTTTGTGCCCCAGGCTGGAGTTTGCGTGTATGTCAGAGAGGACATCTGTTTTCGACGCCTCGGCAGTCTTGAAAGTACGGACCTGTCCATCCTATGGCTGCGCGTAGACAGCGACGACCATCCCCGCGTCTACGGGTGCCTCTATAGGTCCCATAGCGGTAATGCCGACACAGACCGACTGATCGACCACGTCCAAATGGCTGCAGACTCCGTGCTACAACAGGTCCCATCTGCAGAGATCGTGATACTCGGTGATTTCAACGCCCACCACGCTGAATGGCTTGGTTCTCGTTTAACCGATCATGCGGGTAGATCTGTCTATGACTTTGCTTTGGCATATGGTCTAACACAATTGGTTACTTCGCCTACGCGGATCCCATATGTGGAAGACCATGTACCTTCCCTGTTGGACCTTCTGCTGACCTCTCATCTGGACGGATATCAGGTCTCCGTCGATGCCCCTCTGGGCTCTTCGGACCATTGTCTGATCCGGAGTACGGTGCCACTCACGCTCCAATCGCAGTTGCGATCTACAGCTTGTCGCCGTGTTTGGCACTATAGGTCAGCTGATTGGGACGGGATGCGGTCTTTTTTTGCATCCTACCCTTGGGGGCGGGTTTGCTTCTCGCCGGAAGATCCCAGCGTTGTTGCCGATTCTGTTGCTGATGTGGTACTTCAGGGTATGGAACTTTTTATTCCATCCTCTGTGGTGCCCATCGGAGGAAGATCCCAGCCATGGTTTGGTCGCTCCTGCAAAATAGCATCACGCTATAAGCAGGAGTGCTACCAGGCCTGGGCTGACGCATCAACATCTCGGGATGTAAACACCAGCGCACTTAAAAAGAAGTATAATTCCGCCTCCAGGTCCTTCAAAAGCGTCTTTGCCAAGGCAAGGTCTGAGCACATTGGCAGAATTGGCAAGAAGCTAGTTCGCCTTCCTTCGGGAACCCGTGCATTCTGGTCTTTCGCTAGTCCGTAAAGAAAGATTAAACGTCAGCAAGTCGAGTGGGCCCGATGGAGTCCCTCCCATTGTGCTGAAGACGTGTGCTCCGGAGTTGGCACCGGTTTTAACGCGTCTTTTCCGGTACTCCTACTCCCAAGGCGTAGTCCCGAATTCATGGAAGACAGCTTTGGTGCACCCGATCCCTAAAAAAGGCGACCGCTCAGACCCGTCCAACTACAGGCCTATCGCCATCACCTCCTTGTTCTCCAAAATAATGGAAGCCATTATAAACTGCCAGCTCATGAGGTACCTTGAGGATCACCAGCTGATTAGTGACCGCCAGTACGGTTTTCGTCGGGGTCGATCAGCTGGTGATCTTCTAGTCTACTTAACTCATAGATGGGCGGAGGCAGTAGAGTCCAAGGGAGAGACATTAGCTGTTAGTTTGGACGTAGCGAAGGCCTATGATCGGGTCTGGCACAAAGCGCTTCTTTCGAAGCTCCCTTCCTATGGGCTACCCGAGAAATTGTGCAAATGGATCACCAGTTTCCTTGCTGATCGGAGCATCAAGGTCGTAGTAGACGGTGCATGCTCTGATCTCAAGCCTATCAACGCTGGTGTTCCACAAGGCTGCGTGCTATCACCAACGCTGTTTCTCCTGCATATCAGTGATATGTTGCTAACTGGTAGCATTCATTGCTATGCGGACGACAGCACTGGTGATGCCTTATATACCGGCCGTGCCAATATTTCTCGGGAAAACGTCGCCGAGTACCGGGACAAACTTGTGTCTGAAGTCGAGTCTTTGCTTAACAAAGTTTCGGATTGGGGCCGACTAAATCTAGTCCAGTTCAATCCCCAAAAGACACAAGTTTGCGCGTTTACCGCTAAAAAGAACCCCTTTGTCGTATCTCCTCAGTTTCAAGGCACTCCCCTTACTGCCTCAGCCAGTATCGGAATCCTTGGCGTCGACATATCGAATAGTGTGCAGTTTCGTGGTCACTTGGAAGGGAAGGCCAAATTGGCCTCTAAAAAGCTTGGCGTGCTCAGCAGAGCGAGACAGTATTTCATGCCGGCACATCGCTTGCAACTTTACAAAGCGCAAGTTCGACCCCACATGGAATACTGTTCTCATCTCTGGGCCGAGGCATCCCAGTGCCAGCTCCTTCCACTTGACCGCATCCAGCGCAGAGCGGTTCGAATCGTCGACGACCGAGTTCTTTCTGATCGGCTCGATACACTGGCACTGCGTAAGAGATGTTGCATCTCTTTGCGTATTTTATCGCATTTATCACGGGGAGTGCTCTGAGGAATTGTTCGGACTAATTCCAGCCGCTCAATTTCACCATCGCACACCACGACAAAACTCGCGTTACCATCCATACCATCTGGATGATTGGCGGTCCACCACTGTGCGATTTAGAAGAAGTTTTCTCCCTCGCACGACTTCCTTGTGGAATCAATTACCACCAGCGAATTTTCCGGACCGATACGACTTAGGAACCTTCAAGAAAAGAGCTTACACCTTTCTAAAAGGTCGGCAACGCATCTGCAATTCCCCTGGTGTTGCGGTTGTTCATGGGCGGCGGTAGTCACTTACCATCAGGTGAGCCGCATGCTCGTTTGCCCCCTATTCTATAAAAAAAAATCTTTAATCTTGCTCTACTGCGTGTTAACAAACTCAATTTATTCTTTACCGCCGAGTACTCTGTGGTAAATAAAATTTTAAAAGAGCTATTAACAATTGCGTTGGTTTTGGCGAGGATCAAACTTTATTTTTTGCTTACTGTGCAGGCACTGATTTATAAGTTCTTTTAATTTTTATATAATGTATCGATCGCGTCAATTAATCTCTTTTATTTTTAGAATTGATGTTAGCAGCGCCATCTCTCTTTAAATATAGAGTACGTGAGGGTAATATGGTCATCCGGTTAATATGGTCACTTTCTTATAACTCAAAAACTACAGCCTAATCTGCATAGATGGCTTTGTGATACGATAACTCTTCATCAGTCATTCAAATAATGAATAGCTAGCTAACCTAGCGCTTAATCCAGCGCTTTTTGGAGTATTTAGCACACATTTCAAAATTGTAGCGACTAGCGGGTTATCTAATATCTAACTCTTTTATAGCAGCACTGTTAGTCCACATTACGGATAATAATAATAATGACCTTTATTATTTTTTCCCACAAATAATACATTGCAGTTTATCTTTTTCAAACATATTTTTTTCACAAAACAAAGAGCATGGGAGACAAGTCAAAACTAGGATACCCTGTGCTATGGATCTCCCGGCTCCCCTTTAGGATGATCAACTTGATTTTTTTACCGATAAGCCGTTATTAAAGTTTTCGTTGATGGTTTGGCAACGCATTTATTTTGCTTTATTCAGTTTCAGTCAGTTGTTTAGAGCACAGCTAAGTTAAAAGTTACTTAGAAGTTACAACACTAAGAAACTGTGTAGCAACCGCAATCAGATGCTGACATCTGAAACTAAGTTGCAAAATACATTCAGTGAACTGACAGTTTTGCACATGGCCAACTCTATCATACTTTTTCCCGCGTTAGTAGCCCCCGTAACCTTTTTGTGTACACCCCAGGTAAGCCTACTTCTAACGTCGTTTACACAGAAGCTTTATCATAAACGACTTAGAACTTTGAGTATAACGATTTATTTTGTTACCACTTATTGATACAGTAATGATATAAATCGTTTAATATTCTCTTACCTAAACGACTAATTCTTTACGTAAAACCTATATACGCGAGCTACGCCGCGGGCACAGCTAGTTATACATATATACTGTTGGCGAGACAAGGGACAAGTTGGGAAGAGATGATTGCAGGTTATTATTGCAGTTGCGCTTCTGGAGAACAGTCAGTGGGTTGCTGTGTCCACATAATGACCGTTCTCTGGTATTCTTCTGGTATCAAAATTCCATAATTGCACCGGCCTCATTTCTGGATGGCATTTTAGTAAGAGAGGATTTTGAAGTAGGATAACTAAATTAAAAAAAAATTAAGCTGTTTTATTTATATTACCTTAAGTATCCAAAACATGATTGACCTGATGTTTCACTTTTTATAATTCATATGACTGTTAACCTTTGTTATGACATTATAAAGGCTTTAAATATCTGTCAAGGCTCAAGGCATTCTCTAACACGCTGAGGACCTGTTATATGAAAATATTTGTACGCCGGAAACGGCAGAATATTTAAGTTGCGAATTCTTTTGTAACAACTGTAACATACCATATTATAACAAATAAATTATATTATTTATGATTGTACCCTAGCACTTCAGCAGCCCAGATAGACACATACCTGAACAGAAATTAGTATTTAGGATTATTCTGTTTATCCATCTTAAAACAGCCACTGTAAGGTAAAATAAGTTAAACATATTCTTTATTATTAGTGCAATAAAGTACTATCTCAGGGTGGATTTCTTTGGCCCCCGGCCACCGTAGGCGCGGGCCTGTGGACGGCGAGCAATGGGTAGCTCGCCGTCCGTCCGTCTAACGACGACAGGCCGTGTCGACGGCGCGTTTTGTTCCACGCGCGCCTCAAAGAGCTGTCAGCAGCGTGAAGAGGCCCGCAAGGGCCGACGCCTGCCGGGGCTGCGGGCTGTTCGAAAGAGATACCGCGGCTCCGGAACGTAAGGGCACTGAAGGAACACGGATGGTTTTTAGTCAGTAAAAGTCTGACACTCCCTTCCGCTCCACTCACAGCGAAAGGCGTCATTAGATGATTTTCCATCCGAAAAAATAAGGGTGGATTTTTTAGGGTAGAGAAACGGAGTTACCCGCTATTCATATATAATCTCGGCTTTGAGCTATCTGGCACTAAATTTTTGTAAAAACTAACAAAACACCTAGGTCTCATTTCCTCCATGTAATACAAAAAAGTACTGGATGCCCCTGACACTGAAGTGTACATTAGTTCAAACTAATGAATGCAATGAAATAATTTTGTGCGTAGGCACCGTTGATTTATCTCAACAATCTTGTCTAGAATTAGGTACTACTTTTTACATTTGTTTTCTCCTGAACTGCATTTATGATATGCAAATATCAACAAGAACGTTAGTGGTTTTAAGACCAAAAAAGCAAATACACAATCTATAATACACTTTATTCGTGTTTTGATAAAAAAATACAATTTTTTTGCCCTACTTTCCTACTAGTTTCGAGACATTTTAACTATTTTACATAATAAATCTACCTGATAGGTGATATGAGTATATTGCAGAGATGACAGCTAACGTCAAATCAAAACGACATCAATCCGCCATTAGTGTTACATTTTTTGGTGAGAATAAAATATTAATACCACTGAAATTAAGGCAAATTCGTGGATTCGTGGATAAGTGAATGATCAAAGTGGTTTAATATTTTATTTTAATTTATTTCCATACTAGTACTAAACTAGGCCTACGCTTCATATAACTTTAGACCGTCTCCTTTGCTTTCTAAACCTTGCTGAGTTGTGGTCACAAAAAAACTCAACGACTAATTTTAATACGTTTATTCATGTTACGACTCATTTGATTTTTGTACTGTAACCACCAATTTTACAGTTTAAAATAAACCAGCGTGACCATGTGCTAGACTCTAGACAATTATACTCTTCCCTACTGTCAATATTTGTAGTACAGATACGACAGTGACTTTTAGTCAAGTTTCCCAACTATGCGTTTTGGCGCTGCAGTCGCCCATTTTGACAGATGAGTAATAAAAAAAAATAAAAAAATTAGCTTAGAGATTGCAAGCACACATCCTTCAAATCATCGATATCGATGTTTAGTAGTGTTCTTATTTTATCGATATCGACAGAAGTGCATTATACATAAATACTATTACTTAATGAAACACTTATAATACATTAACATTTATTTTTTATTCAAGCACACCAACATCATATACATACACACATAATCTTAGGATTAAATTATAGGTACAATTTGACAAAAACAGAGCAATATTTATTGTACATTATATAAAGCAAGTATCAAATTAAATAAATTAAACCACAGGAATCATATTTAATCATAGTGCTCAATATTTTACTTTACAAGTTACTTTTTATATTAATTTTCAAACAGCTATAATTCAAATAGTTATGAATAAGTGAGTACCTTCCCTGTATAAGATAACGAACTTTTCGCTAGGATATGCTAAATTATTATTTGGTCTATATAACATTTGTTTGTTAGACAAGACAAACATTTTTTCCTTAAGTTTGTAGTGTTTGGAGTTTTGTTTCATTATTAGAAATCCTATTAATTTTTCATCTAGGGTAAACCTGGTCATTTTGTTTTTTTTTTAAATTGTTTTAATTATATTAATAATAAAGTTATTTGTTTAACATTCAACTTCTCTATACTTCGACAGAGATTGGACATTAAGCAAGCCTTTGTGAGGCTTAGTCACCAAAATTTTAATATTTTTATTTTTTCATGAATGTCACCTTTCAATATTTTATTATTTGTTGCACCAATTGTGCCCGTGTAACCTAATAAAAACTTTTTCAAAGCAAGCCAGGAAAACCTCAAAGTGCTTAATATTTTACTTTTCAAACTACATTTTACATTACTTCCAATACAGCTATAATTCAAATACTTATGAATAAAGTGGGTACCATCCCTGTACAAGATAAGTAATTTTTCATTAGTGCTAATGTTTTGATGCAATCCTTACAACGAACACCTTTCGATATTTTCTGACAAAATGTATTCAGTAGTGTAAGCTGAGCAGTGGTCTATAATTTTTTCCATGACTACATCACCCACCAGCAATTTTTCTTTTGCACTTGATGATGAAGGGGATAGGAAACTACACTAACATTTAATAATGTGTCTCCATAATCCTCTTCACAATTAGAGAATGTGGACTAACCATGTTAGATAATATCAAATATTTAAAGGCATATATAAATATGTTTGCATCTAGGTCAACATTTCTATATTTTATAGCTATTATACATCCAAAAATAAATTTCTAAAGGGTCTTGGTTAATATTTAATGGATAATAATATTCTACATTATACTGTTCAAATAATAATTTGTAGACCCTTATAAAACTTTCAAGTTATCCATCCTTGTCGGGATGGTACGCGCACAAGTCGAGGTTTCCCTTCTTGTATAGCATGTTTGCTATTATATAGAACGGAGTCTACTAAACCATTTTTATTTTATTTTATTAATGGCTTCAATCCAAAAAGTATGAAGTTCTGAAGTTTGTTTAATCACTCGTCTTAACTTTGCTCTTTGCACACCACCCGGTTATCCACTGACGCAGTCAGTGTGTCGAAAAATTCAACGACTTCTGCTGTTGAGGCCATTGTTGCGCCAGAGATTGCATAGTGAAAATCATCTAAAAAAAAGTACTTTTTAATTAAATTACTTTTACAGTCATTGCACCTGCAAGTCTTTCGCCAAAATACACTTATTTGCTTACAACAACAGACTTTGTTAACCTTTATACAATTGTAGTGTGGCTCACGGTATCCACTAATGTAATACCGATTATAAATTTAATGTTACTAAACAGCACTTGGCAGATATAGGTTGTCTCATTTAATAACGTCATTACATGGCGACCTTGCCAGGCGAGCTAGCCACCGATAGTAATAAACTCATTATAAATATAAGACTTAATAAATACACACATTACCAAAATGAGGAAAATATTACATAGAGCCATAAAAAGTTTTAAATAAATATTTAAAAAATAAAGCAAAACATGTAAAATTATAACGCAAAGAGACAGCTAAGAAGACTTGAGATGAGAAAAGAGGATTTTTTTAATAGGATAAGGGTGACAAATGAGCACACAGTCCACCTAATGGAAGGTGGTTGCTGTGGCCAATAGACATCTAATCTATCCTCAATTACGAATCAAAATGCAGATGCGTTCTCACCTGTGAGGACTAAAATGGAATGCCTCATTTCCAGTAAAAAGGGTCTACGGTTCTCTACACTCACCATACGAAACCCAACAGCGTTAAGCTGCTATTTTACGCTGGTATTCTGTGAAAGCGTGGTCCTTCCCTGGTCATGCTGAACCATTCATGCTACAACTAAACCACTAATATAGCTGCAGCATAGCTCTACCGCTTAAAAAATGGATGACAGAGATTACTTTTATTTTCCTCAGGTTAAAAAGAATATTGGTTGAGAGAATATAAATTGAAGTACACAGTGGTATTCACGAAGGGAATTTAATAACATTATCAAACCAACCGTGGAGCAAACCAAATAAGAACATAATTATCAATTATGTTCCTAAAAAATTATCGAAAAATTTATTCAAGTGATCAGTTTTAGGACTGAATTTTTTGTGTTTTATCTATAAGAAAACAGGAAAAATGTTAATTTCAAGGAAACCAAAAAACAATAGAAAACAATGTGAAATATATGTTTGATGTATCTACTAAATAATTACTGTATAAAACGCAAATTATATTTTGTATTATACATATTTTGAAATGTCAGATGAGTAATCTTAAATTCTCATTTAAAATTGCAATTTCATAAAATTAAAAATATAATAACTATAGTCTTCAATCTTTTACCATTACTCATTTTATAGATGGAAAACTATTAACACAAAGCAGGTGCTACTTGTATATTCATATCCTTATTATTTAAGCATGATTATTTTGATTTCAATGTGTAATGAAAAGTAAATTATGTGATTTATTACTTATCATTTTTTTAAGGTCAAAGATTATTTTATAGTATATTTTAAGTGGCTTAGAATATTCCATAATGAAATACAATTTTGTTTCTAAAATTTGGATACCATTTTACATTTTGAATAACTCCCGGATCTAGGTACAATTTAAATTAGAAAAGTTAAGTTAAGTCTGTATAGGATTTCTCTGTACAAAATATTAATTTCATATAGTAATTAATTGTATTTCTATACCTGGTTTACCTAGTATTAGTAAAGATATTAGTAAAAAAAAATGTAATTTATACCAATATGTTTTTCAAAATTTCCGATAAGTGTTTATTTCTTGACAGCGATTGGGCTTTAACAAGTCTTTGTGAAACTGAGTCATCTAAAGTGTTAGTTGCAATCTTTGTCAAAATATTAACCAAGTTTCTCTTCTTTGATACTATTTTCTTCACTAATGTAACCTGTAATGAAATAAATAAAATAATTAAGTATCATATTTTGTTACTGAATGATAAACATAGAAATATTAATTTATTATTTAGAACTTTTGATGTGTTTGATTTGTTTTGACCACCCTATAAAAGCCCTTGCATTTAGAATAAGACTCATTATAGTTCTCATCGTAGTAATGTAATCACGTAGTTAAGGAAGTCAGTATTGCACTGAATTAGTTTTAATACATTATTGTAATGTAATAGTTATTAAATGTCATCGAGACATATTTGTAGTTTTTAAAAAGCTTCAGCACCACTCCCGAAACTTATATGGCGTAGCCAGCACATAGCTTACAGCTGAGTTCAAGTACACTCAAATTGGTCTTGTCCACAGTTCCGGATATCCTCGAACCAAATAAGTTTATTAAATCAGGAGCTGAAGAAACCTTCCTATCTAGACAAGAGCAGCTCTACGGGTAGACATGGCAGTGAGCGGACTTTAAGTAAAGCTTTAACTATCCTGTCCCATTCTAATTATTTCCTGCGGTTATTTCTTTATGGCTCTATGTTGTAACTTTTGAACTAAAATCGTTGAAAGTTATTTGACTTCTGCACAAAACTTAACAGTTATTAATTAAGTAAATGTTATTATAAATAAAATAAATTGGATTAAATAAAAACAAAATATATAATAGTAAGTAAATATAATCTTAAGAAGTGCTAAAATTATAGAAAAAGAATAATTAACAGAATATTTTTGTATAATATGTGGTACGTATAAAGTGGTAGAGCCATGCTGCAGCTATATTAGTAGTATAGTTGTGCTCTCACAGAATACCAGCGTAAAATAGCTGCTTGACACTGCTGTGTTTCGTATGGTGAGTGTAGAGAACCGGAGACCCTTTTTACTGGAAAAGAGGCATTCCATATTAGTCCTCACGGGTGACAACGCATCTGCGTTTTGATTCGCAAACGGGGATAAATGTAGATGTCTATGGGCCACAGTAACCACTTACTATCAGGTGAACTGTGCTCTTGTGTCCCCTTATCCTATAAAAAAATATACATGTATTGATTTTTTTTTAATAAAAATGGAACAAGGAAGACTATGTCACTTTCTTCAAATTAGACCTAAGGATCTAACAAGCTTGATCATCATGTTTGATGGTGATCAATGTATTTCAAGTTTATTTATTAAGAAATGTGAATATAAGATTTTTTATGACATAAACAAAATTACATATTATACAAACAATATACTATATATTTTATTGTGTAACAATTACATTATAGGAAAAGATGCATCTCTTTTTAATATTCTGGTGATTCTAGATCAAACTGCAACTGAATTAGAAAATATTCTTAGTGGTTTCAATAGCTAATTAAAAAAATTTAAATAAATTATAGTTAACCAACTTCAGAATCCACGCATAATAATTCAGAAGGTTTTAGATATCCATTCATTTTGCAAATAATTTTAATTAGATTTAACCACAACATTAAATTGAGAATTACATGGAGCAGAAAATAATTCCTATGGCCTTATAATATTAACACTTTCACTGTCCGTTTTCCTGACACAATAGTAAGACAATAGCAGTGCCCTATATGTAGTGCACGGGACAGCGAAAGGGTTAATATTGGTATGATACTTAGAGATGGCCATGTTAGTGTAAGTGATGAAAAGTAGATTATAATTAAGGTTTCAGATTTAAATGTTACGCATGAGCAGTTAGAATTTAATATTAATAGATACATGAACTTAAATAAGCATGTTAGAATTATATTGACAAAAAAAAAACTCTAAACATTCAATTAATATAATGTTTCAAACTGAATTTGAAATAAATTCCAGTATTGAACAATTTGAACAATTATTACCTTCATTTAGAGTCAAACAAGGCATTCTAAACTCCCTAAGATATATTCTTAAGATTATTACTGGTAACTTTGATTATAAAAATGCTATTAAGTATGAAAATATGATTGGTAATTTAAAAACTCGTCGATACACACTAGTGAACAAGATTACCTTAATGAAATAAATAGAATCTCTTGTTAAAATAAGTACCATTTACAAGAAATAATTTTATCAAGATTGATTCAAATTCAAATTTATTTTTATTTCTGAATACAAGTAATATATTACAGGTAACATCTTTGAAAAAGATACATGTCATTGTAATGTGCCTATTGATGCATTGCTTAAATATTAATTAATTGAGTAATAACATTTCTTAGTTAGATATGTTTTAAATTATTTTAAAATTTATGAATATTCTCCGTTTGTGAAACATAGATGGAACTTTATTGTTGATTTTAAACAGCGTGCCAAAAACGCTTTATCTAAATAAAGCTGTCTGATGAAATTGTATAATTTTACTGTCAATTACTAAATAATCATTAAATATTTCCAAATTAGTTTTTATAAATGTTACATCTTGATAAATATGCAGTGTTGGAAATGACAGTAATTTAAATTTTTTAATTCTTGATATATTTGAGAGTTAATGATATGTAATTTTATTAATATTTACAATTTATTTTTACACAATTTCCAATCACTCTACACTAGATGGAATGAAATCGAAACTTCTGTAATCTTTAGCAAATTAGGAAGTTTACTTATAGATATTGAAGAATTGTTAAAATTATTAAAATCAGCAGAGTTAACAAATTAATTGATATACCTCATAAGTTATAATAATAAAGTAAAAATAGAACAATATATAAAATTGAGGGAAGTCAAATAACATTTGTTTTAGATACCAATTATACAAAAAATTAATACCCGTCACGTTACCACTTCCTCTAAACTATAATTTTAATTGTTTAATACTCATACCTACTAGTAAAAGGTTCTGAAACAGTCTCGTTCGCTCAGTCTTGCAACTAGCTATATTCCTCCACTATGACGACAAGTCACAACTTTAAGTTGAAGATGCTTGTATGAATGCTTTAATGAGATTCTCAGATAGTACGAGCTCCTGCCTTCCAGTACCAGCCGAAAAGCAGATCTATCATCTTGGACATTAGTGATTCAATAAATCTTGAACATTTAAATAACCTTTTAAAATAAGGAAAGTGAAATAAAATATAACTGTGAAAAATTTATAAATGTAAAAAGTGTTGTGATTTAGAAGATGTCAATCACATCATTATTTGTTAAAACAGAACTAAAATTTAACCATATTCGAGCAGCATCTTTGAAAATTTGTAATAAATTGTTGCTTTTTTTGCAAGGTTTGTTCTTGTGATATTTTATAACGATTTAAGCAATCAGCTATACAATTTTTTGTCTTTCAATAGTTACAGAGACAATTTTTTTAAGTGACTGCCACTTTATACCACGTAGTGATGATTAAAAATGGCTGGTGAAGTAATCACAAAGTGATGCAATGTTTTTTAATAAAAATGTATGGTTCAATACTGCATTACTGGAGTCCACTTGATACCCACTTAGAAATCACAACTTTCAGCAGTCGAAATTGTACCATGATAAGTAATAAAATTACTCGCCTGTTGCTGTCAGAGGCATACCATGAGCTATTTAATCCTTAGTAAGCAAGCATGGATAAGAGTACCTATCGAAGTTTTCTGTCTTGTCAAGAAACTGTTCTTTGGAAAGTTCAATGATCTGGGGACTTATGGATACTATGAAATACATTCACAAGTTTCTTAAATTATCGTTTTTAGGGAATCTGCAC
Organism: Parnassius glacialis; assembly: GCA_033319125.1. Classification (NCBI taxonomy): domain Eukaryota; kingdom Metazoa; phylum Arthropoda; class Insecta; order Lepidoptera; family Papilionidae; genus Parnassius; species Parnassius glacialis. Next base: position 45,235,747 of record JAVANC010000027.1, on the reverse strand, counting down.
CAAGACAGCACTTTTCGTATTCCATACAATATGCACTAGACCAGCACACAGACAGACAACAGAATATTGTTATTGTCACAAATAGCGGAGGAAACTTTGCGTCCAAGATCTCAACGCAACATAAATGCGAGGAAATACACTTCAATACACTTGCGCTCGTAAAAAACTCATAACTAGGACGACAATTAGATAAATAATAAATAATGGCAGCAATCAATATCGATAATTTTGACAATTTGCTTTGACAATACAATATGGCGTTTTTTTAAAATGGCGTCCGTAGACAGAGAATAAACTACCGACGGTAGCGCCAAATGGCATAGAATGGAACTAAGCTGTCACGGGTAGTAACCATATTAGTATCCTAGTTCTTTATATATTTCATAGATACAGAGATATGTAGCAAGCTACACGACAGTGACTTTAGGCATAGATAAATAAATATGTAGCAAGATATATTTATTTTTCTTGCGTTCGATCTATTATGGAGAAGCCATAGACTTAGAATATACCTACCCATAAAGCTGGCTATTCACTATGGGATATAATATATATATATTATATCCCGAAATATAAATTATATCCCTCGATTGGCTTTCACACTGTGAGATATATCTTTTAAACAGTGTGCGTTCGTCATTGGATTACCCCCTGTACCCTGAACACGGTTCTGCGGCGACGCGGAACGGTGTGCGGGGTACAGAGGGCGAAATATAATAAGGAAATATCGCTCGGTCGATCGAAAAAAATACTTATAGTTTGAGATGTAATATATATTATAGCTCAGTATAAACATTTCCATTTTAAAAGTATGGTAAGCGATATTAATTTATATTTCGAGATGTAATATATATTATATTATATCACATAGTGAAAAGTTGGCTTCAGTCTTGTTTATTTTTACTCTTACCTCTCTTACCAGAGTTTATTATTAAAGTGTATAATTTATAGTATAAGGTTAAAGTTTTATTAGTTCACTATTTACAACAAACAACACATATTGGCGGCTCACAATATTAATATGAAAGAGATAGTAAACAGTCCATAAAAAACCGTATAGTCCTCAGGGGTGTGAGTGTTCTCAGGGGTAGGACAAATTATAAGTCATATTGCCCATTTCTCACACCATAAAACGATAAACGATAGTGAAATCACATTATAAAACGATGTTGACCAGGTATAAAAATAAAATAAGGAAGTTACTGTAGAACATTTTTTTTATTAAACTGTATGCCAATTATTTGCTCCTTAAATAATTTAGTAGAATCCGTGATTGCTCCACGTCTATTGCTATTAGTTAATTTATAATTAAATAAAAAGAAATTAATAATCGAAAATTTAATTTTGCTGTAAAACATAAAATATCTATTTTTTTTAAATTAAACTGTATCCCAATTAATTTCTTATTAAATGCTCCAGTAGAACCCGTAATTGCTTCACGTCTATTGCTATTAGTTAATTTATAATTAATTTAAAAAAAATCTACGTACCACGTACCACCATGAGAGTTAAAAAGAAATATATGACGCTATTAAAAATGAACAATGGATATAATTTATATACAGGGTATTTTTGGAACGCTCCCGAAAACTAAGACAGGCGACAGCACCAAGTATACCTTTGATCATGGGTCACAAATAAATTTGATCCTGATGAAAAAAAAATCATATTTTTACAACGTTTTATTAGCTTTATTCACGCGCCATCATGTTAGTACAGCTAAATGAAACGATAATTTCATAAAAAAAATCATGAAAATACTGAAACATAAAACCAGCAGTGAAAACTGAATTGATATCACCTGACTAATGGAGGTTAATGTACGCGCGAACGGTGAAAAAAGAACGCTGGCCTTGAACTTGGCCACTGAGCGATTTATCACATATTGGTAGGAAGAGGGCGCGACGGGGGAACAATCCGCCAGTATAACTGTGCCTGCATGCTATTGGTTCCCGCGCTTTGTTCGCTCCAAAAATACAGTTGCATACACAGCTTACTTTGCGACTTGCGCGATGTTTTAAAAAGGAAGGAAAGAAAAATTATTTATATCTATTGTTTAATGACTAAACTAGTGAACGAAAAGGTAAATATGATAGGAGAAGGTGAATGGGGAAAATTGTGCAGTAAATTTAAAAGTGTTGAGGAAGAATACCGAAAAAAATACCATGTGATCGACCTGAGGACGAAAGCTCAAGCGAAGATGAAAGTGATGATGAAGTAATCAAATCAAATCAAATCAAATCATTTATTTCGCTAAAACATGGGTACAGACGGATGGATACAGAGTCAATTTTTGTTTCCACATATTTTGCCATTCGTGGCATGCGAAAATTTTTTTTTTTTAAATATAAATGTGTTCAGAACAAATGAACTAACATTAGAAATATACTGATGTTCTAAATATACTAATATAATAAACTAATATACTAAATACAATATATGTTTTTAGAAGAACATAACAAAATTCTAAAAATAACCTTTAACAAAATCAACAAAAAAGAAATAAAAGCAATATCAAAATTTATAGTTAAAGAATTCTTTGATGTTATAAAAGGCAGTATTTATTAGCCACTGCTTTAAACTTTTTTTCATTCGCGTTAATGGCTGTTCACGAATATTTCTAGGAACTTTATATATATCTTGATACACATTACGAGACAATTCCTGTGGAATAATGCAGTTCTACAAGGTGGCATAAGTAGACGTGTCGGATCTCTTTTTGCAACTTTATTATTTTCCTGCACGGTAACAAATTGATTTGTATTATTTTTTACAAAAACACAGATTTCTAATATATATAACCCAGTTAAAGTGAGAATTTTTTTTTCCTTAAACAGGGGTCTACAGCTCTGTAGAGGGCCTACGTTACACAGTGCACGAATACATTTCTTCTGGCTTAGAAAGGCTCTGTTTACGTCTGTTGAGTTGCCCCACAAGATTAATCCATATCTTAAGACGGATTCAACGTACCCGTAGTAAGCAATACGCGCTGCTTGCGGACCTGCTACATTTTGAAGTCTACGTAGTGCATAAACAAATTGATTAATTTTTTTGCATACCTTATTAATGTGTAATTTCCAGTTGACATGCTGGTCAATAGCAACACCTAGGAATTGTGTATCTTCTACCTCTACCAATCTTTCGCCCTTATATGTTAAGTCTAACTTTTGTGGTTTTGTTTTATAATTTCCAAATTGAATATATTTAGTTTTATTAGTGTTGACTTGTAAACTATTATCTTCTAGCCATGATATAACTGATTTTATAGTGGAATTTATCTCTTGTTCATATATCTGTGAATTATTAGTGTAGGGTATAACAATTGATATGTCATCAGCAAATAATATGGACTGATGCTTTGTTATACTCGGTAAGTCGTTTATATATAGAATGAACAATAAAGTAGCATCCAGTAACACCAACACACCATCAACATCTGGCTTCCATGTAACCCAAGACGACATAATGGACGGCGTGTCACACTTGGCTTAAGTTTTCTTCTTACAAACTTAAAAATATTTTACGATAGAAATAACAAATAATGCTCAAGTAAACATTATCCATTTTTAATTCCAACCTCTTCCAAAGTTCTAAGTAGCTAGTAAAACGCCTAGTATGATTCTACAATAAAACAATTAAATACTATAATATTATAAAACAATAGCCCAATACCATGTAGTACTTTAGAACGCGACTGTACCCACACTCCCTTCGCTACCGACCTATATCTAGCTCGGTCAATGTTACGGTCATAAGAAAAAAGGGCACATCTGACAATTTTTGAATAAATGAGTTAAATATACCATTCGTCTCATGATAAGAAGGCGCATCTACTATTTTTTTTAATATTCACAAATATCAATATTTTAGAAATTATCGTAAGAATTTTAGACGTAACTATTGATCACAGATGACATTTTTTTAGTAGAAAAGACTTATACAAATTCAACATAAAAGAAAAGACTTATTTAACCAGTTGCTACGTCATCTTTAACAATATTTGCATCGATTACTTAAATTTCAATTATTCTTGTCTTATTATTCTATATCTTATTATTAAGAGCTGGTGTTTCACATGTGGTCCCATATAAATTTGATCGAGGTCAGACCAATAGTTTTTGAGTTATCCTTAATTATTTATATTAAAGTCGGTTGTACAAAATTTTTAATTTTTAATTATTATCGTAGTAAGTCTCGTATGATATCCCCTTTAAAATCATTACTCAAGAGTTGAGGGTTGTTATTTTTTGTATCTCACTACCAATGGTTCTCTAATATTTACTAAGAAAAAAGTAATAAATTACTATTAGCGTCCTTTCAAATTCAAATGACCTTTCCAAAATATGTAAAAATGTTAAATAAATGGCAGTTTTTTTTTATTTATTAGGTTGGAAAGACGCAAATAGTTATATGCGTCTTTCCTTCGATGTTTTTGTGTTGCTAGATGTATTTTTTAAGCTAAGATGAAAAGGAAAATTCTTTTTATTTAAATAAATAAACAAATTATCAAAAAAATAAGTTCGTCCTTAAAATCTTCATGTCTCTACGTATATATTTCAATTTTCATATAGAAACCTTTTAATATACTATAGACACAGGGTCTGAAAGAAAAATTCATCAATTTATTTTTTATTTCCATTTTACGTTTTTGTTAGTTGCGTCCTTCTTTATTATGACGCATTAGAATGTAACCCGGCCGGCTCGTATCGCCTCACGCTGTGACGCAGTAGGTTTCCGTTTTGTCGTGTTAATTAATTGAAGTTTTTGAAACAGTTCCGTGTTGATTTTGTACACGCGTGCACGAGCGTTTTGTTTATTAAATTGTTATAACGTGTTGGTATTATTCTTGTTACGTTTTTTGTTTTAATAATGCTTAACGCGTACGTTTCTAGTGATTGTGAATACGACAACATGTTATGTATCCGAACCTAGGTACACGAAGTATCGCTAAATAAATTGTTAAGACGTCGGGATGGAACAAGTGTGTCATACTGTGCAGTGCACAAAGTGTTGAAGCGTAACCGAATGCTTGGCCACCTCGCTCACCAGATCTGACCCCGTTAGACTTCCTTCTTTCTGTGGGGTATGTGAAAGAAAGGGTTTTTAATCGTGAGTGTGATAGTGCTGACGAAACTACAAAAGGATCGTGGATGTTTTCGACAAACTACGTACGGACTGTGTCGAAGACCACACGATGATGCCCCGCCTCCATGAGTCTGCCTTGAAATGAATGAAGCACAATTTGAGCCGCATCTCATAAGACCACGGAGGATTTAGAGCGGTAAGCTGTTTCATAACAATTTTTTTTAAATAACTTAGTACTGAATAAATCTGAATACATACATAACTGAATACATGAGAATAATAAACATACCTACACGATGAATAAAAACGCATGACTCTAACCTTGGTTACATTTCATTTAAATGTTTTTTCATTAGCGGGAAATCGAACCAGTTATTTGGGTTATTTAACCTGTAAATTCGGATTAAAATGGCTACGTGGAGACAAGTACAGTGGCAAAATAGTAGGTTAAGTAGATAATTTAGGTATTTAGACAAGTGTTGTAAATTATTAGGTATTGTGGTATGGCCCGCTAGTTGCGGACCGCGTGAATTTGCGTTCGCGCGTACATTGACCTTTAATCAGCTGATATGAATTCAGTTATTCCACTGCTGGTTTTAGGTTTCAGTATTTTCATGTTTTTTTTTATGAAATTATCGTTTCATTTAGCTGTACTAACATGATGGCGCGTGAATAAAGCTAATAAAACGTTGAAAAAGATGATTTTTTTTTCATCAGGATCGGATTTATTTGTGACCCATGATCAAAGGTATACTTGGTGCTGTCGCCTGTCTTAGTTTTCGGGAGCGTTCCAAAAATATCCTGTATATAAATTATATCCATTGTTCATTTTTAATAGCGTCATATATTTCTTTTTAACTCTCGCCCCCGAACGCTCCCGAAATCTAAGTATACCTTTGATCATGGGTCACAAATAAATTTGATCCTGATGAAAAAAAATCATATTTTTTACAACGTTTTATTAGCTTTATTCACGCGCCATCATGTTAGTACAGCTAAATGAAACGATAATTTCATAAAAAAAATCATGAAAATACTGAAACATAAAACCAGCAGTGGAATAACTCAATTCGTATCAGCTGATTAAAGGTCAATGTACGCGCGAACGGTGAAAAAAGGACGCTGGCCTTGAACTTGGCCACTGAGCGATTTATCACATATTGGTACGAAGGGGGCGCGACGGGGGAACAATCCGCCAGTATTACTGTGCCTGCATGCTATTGATTCCCGCGCTTTGTTCGCTCTAAAAATACAGTCGCATACACAGCTTACTTTGCGACTCGCGACGATGTTTTAAAAAGGAAGGAAAGAAAAATTATTTAAATCTATTGTTTTATGACTAAACTAGTGAACGAAAAGGTAAATATGATAGGAGAAGGTGAATGGGGAAAATTGTGCAGTAAATTTAAAAGTGTTGAGGAAGAATACCGAAAAAATTACCATGTGATCGACCTGATGACGGAAGCTCAAGCGAAGATGAAAGTGATGATGAAGTAGCATCCAGTAACACCAACACACCTTCAACATCTGGCTTCCATGTGACCCAAGACGACATAATGGACGGCGTGCCACCCTTACCTTAAGTTTTCTTGTTACAAACTACTTTATATTTTACGATAGAAATAACAAATAATGCTCAAGTAAACATTATCCATTTTTAATTCCAAGTAAGGCACCTATTATGATTCTACAATAAAACAATTAATTACTTACTATAATATTATAAAACAATATCCCAATACCATGTAGTACTTTAGAACGCGACTGTAACCTCCCTCCACTCGACCTGTATCGGTGCGAAACAATGTAACCCGTCCGGCTCGTGTCGCACCACGCTGTGACGCAGTAGGTTTCAGTTTTGTCGATTTGTTTATTAAATTGTGATTACGTGTTGGTATTATTCTTGTTCGTTTTTTGTTTTAATAATGCTTAACGCGTACGTTTATAGTGATTGTGAATACGACAACATGTTATGTATCCGAACCTTGGTACACGAAGTATCGCTAAATAAATTGTTAAGACGTCGGGATGGAACAAGTGTGTCATACTGTGCAGTGCACAAAGTGTTGGAGCGTAACCGAATGCGCCCATACAAATTGCACAAAGTGCAACTTTTAGTTCCCGGCGATCACGACCGCCGACGAGTTTTCTGCCGTTGGTTATTATACCAGCAACAACGTGTGGCTGGTTCTATTGAGCACATTATCTGGACGGATGAGTCGACATTTACCAGAAACGGCCTGTGGAACCGAAGAAATACACACGTGTATTCAAAGTTTAACCCGCACGCTGTTCGACAAACCGGGCACCAAACCCGATGGTCGGTTAACGTATGGGCAGGTTTATTTAAGGATCGCATACTGGGACCAGTGTTATGCGTGCGATACCTAAACTTTATAAATGAACAGTTGACAGACATTTTAAACGACCTATCGTTGGCTGAATATCGCCGCACATGGTTCCAGTATGATAGTGCCCCTCCACATGTCGTGAGGTTCGTCCGTGAGCGCCTCAATGAACTATTTGATGATCGCTGGATTTGGTGGACTAGGACCACACGCTTGGCCACCTCGCGCACCAGATCTGACCCCGTTAGACTTCTTTCTGTGGGGTATGTGAAAGAAAGGGTTTTTAATCGTGAGTGTGATAGTGCTGACGAAACTACAAAAGGATCGTGGATGTTTTCGACAAACTACGTACGGACTGTGTCGACCACACGATGATGCCCCGCCTCCATGAGGAGACGCAACACCGAGCCCAAATCTGCCTTGAAATGAATGGAGCACACTTTGAGCCGCATCTCATAAGACCACGGAGGATTTAGAGCGGTAAGCTGTTTCATAACTAATTTTTTTAAATAACTTAGTACTGAACTAATCTGAATACATACATAACTGAATACATGAGAATAATAAACATACCTACACGATGAATAAAAACGCATGACTCTAACCTTGGTTACATTTCATTTATGTATTTTTTCATTAGCGGGAAATCGAACCAGTTATTTGGGTTATTTAACCTGTAAATTCGGATTAAAATGGCTACGTGGAGACAAGTACAGTGGCAAAATAGTAGGTTAAGTAGATAATTTAGGTATTTAGACAAGTGTTGTAAATTATTAGGTATTGTGGTATGGCCCGCTAGTTGCGGACCGCGTGAATTTGCGTTCGCGCGTACATTGACCTTTAATCAGCTGATATGAATTCAGTTATTCCACTGCTGGTTTTAGGTTTCAGTATTTTCATGTTTTTTTTTTATGAAATTATCGTTTCTGTACTAACATGATGGCGCGTGAATAAAGCTAATAAAACGTTGAAAAAGATGATTTTTTTTTCATCAGGATCGAATTTATTTGTGACCCATAATCAAAGGTATACTTGGTGCTGTCGCCTGTCTTAGTTTTCGGGAGCGTTCCAAAAATACCCTGTATATATATACCAAAGTGTAGTCGACGGAGCCCCGCTAGGCTGGGTTCCTATTACTGGTTGATTTATAAGAAAATAACTACGAAGTGTATTCTTCTAACCTAACCTCTTCGAGTCGGGGAGCCCCAAGTCCCGAGCTCGCTTCGTTCACTTTTATGGTCAGTTATTAATAAGTATTCATACATATTTTCCTGAAAAATTTGGATTTGACCAATAAAAACCGTGATAGCATCACGGTTTTGATCATGATATTATGGAAAAAAATATGATATGTTTGTTTTCCGACTTCAAAAAGCAGACGGTACTCAATTCGACTGTATGTTCTTTTTTTTGTGTGTTCCCTCATAACTCTTTTCTGGGTGAACCGATTTCGATTATTCTTTGTTATTTGAAAGCTGGTGCTTCTCATGTGGTCCCGTATAAATTTGTTCAAGGTTTGACCAATAGTTATTGGGTTATTCTTAATAATTTATATTTAAGTCGGTGGGACAAAATTTTTAATTTAAAATTATTTAGATATTTCATGCCCTAAGATTGTGCATGAGTATAATAAGTACATGGGGGAAGTGAACCTGATGGACAGCTATCTTGGACTTTACCGTATTTTAGTAAAGAGTCGGAATTGGTATTTGCGCTTTATTTTCTAACCATTGGATTGCGCCGTGATAAATTCTCGGATGAAAAAAAATTGCATTGCAAAAGGTGTTCTAACAAAACAATTGTCGAACCTTGGACTGTTGCGGAATATTTTGGAAGATGCTCTTTGCAACGTTGGTTCAACTAACGACAACAAATTTATATTGTTATTATTTATTATATTTATAACTTTATAGTGTTATTTAAACTCTTTGTGGCTTTATGGCTTATGGCTTCATACAAAATAAGTTGATTTTCGTACTTTGGTGTGATATGTGATAACTGTTATGTACTTATGTGTTGACATTAAACATTAACCCTCTTCCCTCACTCTCCATCACAGCCCACGTTTGCAACTCTGAGCCAACTAATTGTCATTGTCTCCCTATACAAAGAACTGACAAGATTAAATATCTCGGAATATTAATAGACCAAACCCTGACTTTCAAGGCACATATTGATGTACTTGTCACTAGGTTACGCAAGCTCATTTACATCTTCAAATCGCTTAAACACGTAGCTGACTGTCAAATCATCAATATGGTCTATTACGCTCTATGCCAATCACTTATAGATTACTGCATCACTTCATGGGGAGGTGCTGCTAAAACACACCTAATCGAGGTAGAAAGAGCCCAAAGGTCCATCCTAAAAGTTAGTGCAGGTCTCCCGTTCCGCTTTCCAACAGTGGACCTCTACAAAAAGTGGGATGTACTAACAGTGAGACAAACATTCATCTTACAAACTGTCCTAATGAAACATTCTCAATGTAAATACGATCCGGAACTGCTAAAGGACAAACGCAGAAAAGGTACTATATGTCGCACCCAATCCTTCCATTCTGTTACCTCACACAATTTCTTCTATTTTCTAGGACCGTACATGTATAATAAACTAAATAATATCCTAAATTTCTATCCTTTGCCTAAATCTAGTTGTAAATCAGTTCTAACAAAATATCTGAAAACTTTAGACTATGAATCGACCGAAAACCTATTAAAGTCGTCTATATAATAAATAGTAATCTCGCTCAGCCACGAACTCTCTACTGTCTTGCATCTTTTCATCATCTTGGTTTAAAATGCAATTCTGTATAATATGTTAATCTCACACAAGCACTCATACACACTTACACTCACACATACACTCAGGCACGTGCAGATGCACCCGCACACACACGCGCACCCGCACACACACGCGCACACGCACGCACACACCCACACACACACACACACACACACACACACACACACACACACACACACACACACACACACACACACACACACACAAACACACACACACACACACACACACACACACACACACACATACACACAAACGCGCGCGCGCACGCACTGTATTGCACGTATTCAATAAACTATACATAGTACATACACCCATTGTGTCTGAAAATCTGCAATTACTGTAGTTAATTTTGTTTATTACCATAATTATAATCTCCTTTTTTGATTTGTATTACTCAGATTGTTGCACTAGCCGCGGGGGAGCCCTGGTGACCTGTAATACAGGTTTTTTATACCTACATCAGGCACCAGTCTCTCACAAGTTAGGTACCAGTCTGGCAATTTTGTAATACTTAGCATTAAGTTTACCTATTGTGAAGAGAAAATAAATTCATTCATTCATACTTAGGTTTGTCGATATGATGTGATATTTTGGCAACATAACGCGTTTTGATAAATCGGTCTCATGCCTACGTGGAAAGCATATTATATAATAATTCTATATCTCTAGTACATATACATCATAGACTTAGAATATACTAGCTTAATATCCTAAGTCTACTTAGAGTATTAAACTAACAGGAGACGACATTGGAGAGCGTTCCCCTCTGTCAAAAGTACGAGAGCGCGGATCATTCCCGTTATATAAAACCAGTTGCGCCGCGTACGGCATCAGTTAACATGTAGTCGTAAGCGTGAGTTGACCTCCAGAAAAATGCCGAGTTGCAGTGTGTTTTCTTGTAAAAAAAGATCACAGACCTCAAATTTACAAAAAGACAACGTTACCTTTCATCTTTAAGTATTTATTTTGATTTCAATAATTAATATAAGCATTAAATCACGAAAATTCTGATTAATATAGCTGAGCAGGATGTGTTGCCAACTTAAAGTATTAATACTATAGTAGGGACTTTTGCACCACTAGGACATAATTAAATTTTGCTTAATTGTAGACAAATATCGTTTCTCTTTGTTCTTATTACACAAGACAAAATCGTGTTATTGAATAGTCTTAAATTCATTAATATTATTGTGATCTATTTGCAAAACTATATTATTTCAAATAACATTAGTAATCTTTAATTGTTTTTAACGAAATGAAAACATCAATTTAAATTGTTTTATTGTATATAAAACATTTTAAATAGATATTTTCATTTCATTATGTTACGTTATGAAACGAAAAGATGGGTAATTTCGAGTATATAAAATGTTATCATCAAGGCAATAATAGTGATGTTCACTGTAATCTTTAGTGTCGATGTTTTTATTTAACTATAATTAATACCTTGATATATAATACCAAGGTGTTATTTAAAATTCTTTTTTGTACAATGTTTAAAAAAGATCTTTGGTTTTACAGTTTTCCAAAAGATCCTTACAGGCGCCAAGTTTGGATAAAAGCATGTGGCAATCATATAACCTGGGTACCTAAACGAACAAGCACTATTTGTTCCGAGCATTTTGACCAATCGGTTTTCGTAATCCAATCAAATAATAAAAGGAAACTAAATGAAACTGCTGTACCAACTTTGAAATTATTGGAAGTAAGTTTATTATTTTGCTACAGGTTTGTTTTACATTATGAAGGATAAAATTTAAAACATGTAACAAATCGAAATGGAAGCTTTAGTGAATGATATTTATTCATTTTAAAATGTTATTTAGAAGTATATCGTCTTAGATGGTGTCAACCAAATTGTTGTTTTCAGATGAGACACGAATTATTAGTGCTTAAATAAATAAATAAGGACAAACAAATAATCTCAGTGTCATATTTATAATCTATTATTATTAAATATATACAGAGTACTACACTTTTGTACTGTAGAACACAAAATATTACCGCTTTTTACGACGACATTAATTATTTTCAATCCTAAGTAAAATGACGAAAAAAAGTATGTTTGGTTAAGCGTAAACTTCGCCCAAGAGATAGCAAATGTTTAATTTTTTTTAATTGCTCCATTCCGTTGCTGCGTAAAGGAAGGACAAAAACAAATAAACAAAAAGTCGCACTTTCACATTTATAATATTATATTAGTATGGATTGTCAAGAATGATAGATAAACTTTTGAAACCAAAGGTTTACAATCGGCTTTTTGAGGGTGAAACTATACACTCCCGCTCTCTTTCTTACTCTAGTAAATAACGTTTCTGAGTGACCAAAACGGATAGAAGCACAGGAAAGTGCGATTCCGTGCTGCCAGATGTAGTTCAACCCTAAGCCTTAAAACGGTTTAACTCTATAGGTTGGGTAAAATCTGTAAAATTAGACCGTTTAAAACCCCTATACAGATAACCTTTCCGGTTGATCATGACATTAAAAAATGGTAAAAATATTTCATAGACTAGGCATATTATATATTTTTAAGCATACAGGAACATTATTTCGACAATGATTACGTTCCACATAACATTGAACTGGCAAACTTGGTGATGGAAAATATGCAAGCACTAGAATTAGCTACCTCGCAAAAAAAGAGTGATCCCAAAAAGTGTACTCGTCACATATATACCAAACTTATTCACTTTAAAAACCTACTACCTACTTTTTCAATTTGTTTTAATTTTGTATTATTATTTTGTACCTTATGTATTTTTTAAACTTACTTTGAATGTAATATTACACATTAAACATTTGTTCATTTTTATTTTATTTAATTTGCTAATGTAACTTGCATAAAATTTCATCGACATATCCATATCGACAAGGCCCTCGCACTAGTTGTTTATGGCTTATGCACTGTAACGATGAGACATTTATGAGAGATTTTCAAGGTTGTGTGCGTTTTGCTTAATCGTGTGCTCATATTATGCTGTGTGCGTGCGTAACGACGTGGCCCAATGTTTACGATTTGCTTAGTGTGCGTTACCTCGCCTCCCGCTAGAAGTGACAGACTTTTTTGTTTGGAACTTTAAGCGCATGGCGTCTCCTGTTAGTTGAATACTCTAAGTAAGTCTACGATATACAGTAGTCTATGGTAATCTATGATTCTATGCATAGATAAATAAATATTCTATGGTCACAGAGTACTTACCCCGTAGATAGAGAGTCTATGACTTACTCCTTAGAGTATTCAACTAACAGGAGACGTCATGCGCATAAAGTTCCAAACAAAAAAGTCTATCACTTCTAGCGGGAGGCGAGGTAACGCACACTAAGCAAATCGTAAACATTGGGCCTCGTCGTTACGCACGCACACAGCATAATATGAGCACACGATTAAGCAAAACGCACACAACCTTGAAAATCTCTTATAAATGTCTCATAGTTACAGTGCATAAGCTATAAACAACTAGTGCGAGAACCTTGTCGATATGGATATGTCGATGAAATTTTATGCAAGTTACATTAGCAAATAAAATAAAATAAAAATGAACAAATGTTTAATGTGTAATATTACATTCAAAGTAAGTTTAAAAAAATACATAAGGTACAAAATAATAATACAAAATTACCAAAATTAAAACAAATTGAAAAAGTAGGTAGTAGGTTTTTAAAGTGAATAAGTTTGGTATATATGTGACGAATACACTTTTTGGGATCACTCTTTTTTTGCGAGGTAGCTAATTCTAGTGCTTGCATATTTTCCATCACCAAGTTTGCCAGTTCAATGTTATGTGGAACGTAATCATTGTCGAAATAATGTTCCTGTATGCTTAAAAATATATAATATGCCTAGTCTATGAAATATTTTTACCATTTTTTAATGTCATGATCAACCGGAAAGGTTATCTGTATAGGGGTTTTAAACGGTCTAATTTTACAGATTTTACCCAACCTATAGAGTTAAACCGTTTTAAGGCTTAAGGTTGAACTACATCTGGCAGCACGGAATCGCACTTTCCTGTGCTTCTATCCTTTTTGGTCACTCAGAAACGTTATTTACTAGAGCAAGAAAGAGAGCGGGAGTATATAGTTTCACCCTCAAAAAGCCGATTGTAAACCGGTTTCAAAAGTTTATCTATCATTCTTGACAATCCATACTAATATAATATTATAAATGTGAAAGTGTGATTTTTTGTTTATTTGTTTTTGTCCTTCCTTTACGCAGCAACGGAATGGAGCAATTAAAAAAAATAAACATTTGCTATCTCTTGGCCGAAGTTTACGCTTAAACAAACATACTTTTTTTCGTCATTTTACTTAAGATTGAAAAATAATTAATGCCGTTGTAAAAAGCGGTAATATTTTGTGTTCTACAGTACAAAAGTGTAGTACTCTGTATATATTTAACAATAATAGATTATAAATATGACACTGAGATTATTTGTTTGTCCTTATTTATTTATTTAAGCGCTAATAATTCGTGTCTCATCTGAAAACAACAATTTGGTTGACACCATCTAAGACGATATACTTATAAATAACATTTTAAAATGAATAAATATCATTCACTAAACCTTCCATTTCGATTTGTTACATGTTTTAAATTTTATCCTTCATAATGTAAAATAAACTTGTAGCAAAATAATAAACTTACTTCCAATAATTTCAAAGTAGGTACAGCAGTTTCATTTAGTTTCCTTTTATTATTTGATTGGATTACGAAAACCGATTGGTCAAAATGCTCGGAACAAATAGTGCTTGTTCGTTTAGGTACCCAGGTTATATGATTGCCACATGCTTTTATCCTAACTTGGCGCCTGTAAGGATCTTTTGGAAAAGTGTAAAACCAAAGATCTTTTTTAAACATTGTACAAAAAAGAATTTTAAATAACACCTTGGTATTATATATCAAGGTATTAATTATAGTCAAATAAAAACATCGACACTAAAGATCACTATTATTGCCTTGATGATACCATTTTATATACTCGAAATTACCCTTCTTTTCCTTTCATAACGTAACATAATGAAATGAAAATATCTATTTAAAATGTTTTATATACAATAAAACAATTTAAATTGATGTTTTCATTTCGTTAAAAACAATTAAAGATTATTAATGTTGTTTGAAATAATATAGTTTTGCAAATAGATCACAATAATATTAATGAATTTAAGACTATTCAATAACACGATTTTGTCTTGTGTAATAAGAACAAAGAGAAACGACATTTGTCTACAATTAAGCAAAATTGAATTATGTCCTAGTGGTGCAAAAGTCCCTACTAGAGTTGTAATAATTTTAAGTTGGCAACACACCTGGCTCAGCTATATTAATCAGAATTTTCGTGATTTAATTTAAAGATAATGAAAGGTAACGTCGTCTTTTTCTAAATTTGAGGTCTGTGATCTTTTTTTACAAGAAAATACACTGCAATTCGGAATTTTTCTGGAGTTCAACTCACGCTTACGACTACATGTTAACTGATGCCGTACGCGGCGCAACTAGTTTTATATAACGGGAATGATCCGCGCTCTCGTACTTTTGACACAGGGGAACGCTCTCCAATGTCGTCTCCTGTTAGTTTAATACTCTAAGACTTACTCTGCTCTATGACGTTGTGTATTCTAGAGATGGATAAAGGGAAAAAATATAACGATATATATCGAATCTATATTTTTAAACAGTAACGATATAATATATCGCGTGATAAATATCGTTACATCGTCATCATTTCAATGATGTAAAGATAAGGTCCAAAATTTTATTTACTGACGTTTGGACGACGGAAAAAACGATACATTTTAAAATATATCGAAATTGATAAGAATTTGATACTTTAAAATAAATATCGATATGTCGATATATCGCGAATTTTTATTAAAAAATATCGATATTTCGATATAACGATATTTTTTGCCCAAGCTTAGTGTATTCACGAAATCTATGGTTGAAAACTTGAAAGTGTAAAAATATATTTTAATATTAAATATAAATATTAATTAGTAAATTAAATATGTAAACTGGAGATTGCCGAGTTTAATATAATCAACATTATTGTATAAAATATGTTTTTTTTTTTCGTAAATTATCATGAGACTGTTGCGTTTAAGCCTACACCAGCAGGGATGGATAAGAAAGAAGCATAATTTTTTATTTCAGTGTTTTATAAACGCTTTTTTAGATAATTAGGTACGTGAAATATTTTCTAAAATAAATATAATAAATAATTCTACAGTTAGGTACTCTTACATTTGCCTATTCATTTTCTTTCTGACAAAATAAACCAGAAGAATACTAATTGTTAATAAATAAATGAGTTATTTTTTTATAGGATTAAGCCAGCTTTTCACTATGGGATATAATATAATATATATTCCATCTCGAAATATTCATTAATATCGCTTACCATACTTTTAAATGGAACCGTTTACACTGTGCTATAATATATATTACATCTCAAACTATAAATATTTTTTCGATCAACCGAGCGATATTTCCATATTATATTTCACCCCCTGCACTCCGCACACCATCCCGCTTCGCCGCAGAACCGTGTTCGGGGTACAGGAGGTAATCCAATGATGAACATACATACATACATATAATCGCGCCTCTTTTCCGTAGGGGTAGGCAGAGACCACTCCTTTCCACTTGCTACGATCCTTACATACTTGTTTCGCTTCGTCCATTTTCATTATTCCCTTCATACATGCTATACGGTTTAGGGTACTCTTGACCTGGCCTTTTTTCAAGATGTCCCTGATTTGGTCTAGAAATGTACGCCTAGGTCTACCCCTTCCAACACTTTCATTCACACCCACCTTATACACTTTTTTCGTCAATCGTTCTTCATTCATTCTCTCGACATGGCCAAACCATCTCAGCATACCTTTCTCAATTTTTGTCACTACATCTTCTTTCAGACCACAATGTTTCCTTATCTCACTATTTCTTATCCTGTCACTCAGTTTAACTCCTATCATACTTCTTAATGCTCTCATCTCAACTGCATTTATTTTGCTTTCATGTTTCTTCTGCCATAACCAACTTTCACTTCCGTACATGAGTGTCGGAACCAACACCCCCTCATGCACAGCCAAACGAGCCTTGTTAGACACCTTCCGACTGCTCATAAAGGAGTGCAAAGCTCCATTCACCATGTTTCCTGCATTCACTCTTCTTTCGATATCACTCTCACACTTTCCATCTCTTGTAAACTTTGAACCCAGAACACTGTTTAAAAAATATATCTCATAGTGTGAAAGCCAGTCGCGGGATATAATTTATATTTCGGGATATAATATATATTATATCCCATAGTGAAAAGCCAGCCTAAGGATGACAAACGAGCACACAGTCAACCTGATTGTAAGTGGCTGCTGCGGCTCACAGACATTTACATTTATCCTCAATTGCGATTCAAAATGAAGAGAGTCACCCATGAGGACTAAAATGGAATGCCTTGTTTCCAGTAAATAGGGTCTTTGGTTCTCTCCATTAACCATATGAAACAGCAGTGTTAAGCTGCTATTTTACGCTGGTCTTCTGTGAAAGCGTGGCATTCTATGAGAGCATCTGTGTGAACTTCCCCAGTCGAGCCGACCCATTCGTGCTACAACTTTACTACTAAGTTAATATATTTTCTTATTCTTGTTATTTAACTGAAACTTTCTCCTTACTTTGCAGATAAAAATCCTTCAGTTATGAAGACTGTAAATTAGGTGTAATTTTAAAATATAACAATCTTAGTTGGGAAACAGCGATATTGTACGTGTACCGATGCATTTCTGGATAGATAAACGTAGTCAGTGCGCCTATAGCGGCCGCCATCGAGTGCCATCCTCCCTATCTGCTGGTATGTATTATTCCGTGTGCCGATAGATCATATTATATGCAAAAACTCGGCATTGGTGACACCCATATTTAAAAAAGGTAGCAAACTGGAACCATCCAATTAGAGACCCATCAGTTTGACCAGTGTGGTCTGCAAGGTTATAGAGAAAATTATAGTCAAGCATATTAGAAACTTCCTCTCCAACCATAAAGTTATCCCTAAACAGCAACATGGTTTTTGTCCACATCGTTCCAAGATTTCCAATTTATTATTATGGCTATCATCATGGAGCAAACACTTTAATGATAGAGACGTAATTTATCTTGACTACAAAAAGGCCTTCGATAAAGTCCCTATGAGAAGACTCCTCTAGAAACTGGAATGTGTAGGAATATGTGGAAAACTACTGGCTGGATCGAGTCTTTTTTGCGTGGGAGAACCCTACAAGTAAGAATTAGTGAAACAAAGCCTGATCACATAGATATACATAGTGGAGTGCCACAGGGTTCCGTTCTAGGCCCTGTATTGTACATTATTTATACTTTTGACCTTCCCCTTTGCCTACAGTGTAATGTCAGCATATTTGCAGATACATACATATAATCACGCCTCTTTCCCGTAGGGGTAGGCAGAGACCACTTCTTTCCACTTCCACTTCCTTACATACTTGTTTCGCTGAGTCCACTTTCATTATTCTCTTCATACATGCTCTATGGTTTAGGGTACTCTTGACCTGGCCTTTCTAACACCTTTTCGATATTAAACCATTCAGTGTATGCTCTGTTTATCCTTACACAAGCACTAGTATCCCTATAAATAGATTGCAATGCTCGTATGAGGATACTGTTCACACCGTTCACGGACAGTGCTGACATTTATATTAGTTTCCATGGAAGGTGCCGGATGCTGTACCTGCACTTCGTCTCTTTCAAACAAACTTTCAAAATACTCTTTCCATCACTTTAACACATTCTTCTCCTTTTATAATGCTCCCATCTTGACTTCTGATTGTACTCAGCTCCGAGGTAGAAGTTTTTCCTCTGGCTGTTTTGATAGATTTCCAGAAAAACTTAATGTTTGACTGGAAATCTTCAGTGAGCCTCCTATTAAAATCATCCTTTCGTTCTTCTTTCTTTCTAGACACAACTTCTTTCGCTGCTGTTTTCAATTTTTTATACTTCGTTCTTGCTTCCTTTATCTCGTCATCCGTTGCCTTTTGAACTTTTTAGCAAGAAAAGCTAACCAATCCAACCACGCTTTCTTCTTTTCTTGCACAACCCTTTGTACATCTTTATCCATCCACACATTATAGTTCTTTCTTCCTTTCCTTCTTTTAGTTACTCCGTATACCTCAATAGCAACATTCACGACCCTTTTCTTAAATATAACAATAATAATAATAATATAGCCTTTATATCCCGAAACAAATAATCCTATCTTATTCAGTTTTATTATAATATGTCTCTGAGTTCGGTGTGCCTCTTGGCAAAGGCCTCCTGTAACGATTTCCATTGTTGCCTATCTTTTGCAACTCTTCTCCAGTTATAACCCACTGTTAATTTTAATTCGTCCTCCCATCTTTTGCGTTGTCTACCTCTATTTCGTTTCCCGTTTCTGGGGTACCATTCGGTCACTATTTTGCTCCATTTATCTTGAGGGCTCCGTAGCATATGACCTGTCCATCTCCACTTCATTCGGTCTATCTTGGTGAGAATATCTGTCACACCTGTTCTTGCTCTTATGTATGTGTTTCTTTGCTTATCTATTTTTCGGATTCTTAGCATGCTCCTTTCCATGGCTCTTTGACAATGTTCGAGCATATCTCTGTGCTGCTTAGAAAGTGCCCAAGTTTCGCAGCCATAAGTAAGGCATGGGAGAATACAGGTGTTAAAGACCCTGCTTTTAATTTTTTTGCTAAAATCTGTAGATTTCATAATCTCCTTCAGTGACCAATACCTTTTCCATCCATTATTTCATATGGGATTGAATTTGATAATAACTTTGTTTTGCTTGCGTTCATTGCCAGCCCGACCTTCTCACTTTCCTTATTTAGGTCTTGAATCATTTGTTCCAGTTTGTGAGGGTTCTCTTCGAACAGGACAATGTCGTCTGCAAATCGGAGATGATGTAGTCTTCTTCCATCTATATTTAATCCATACTCGTTCCATTCCAGTTTTCGGAATACGTTTTCAAGCACAGCGGAGAATAGCTTCGGAGACAGTGGGTCACCCTGCCTGACACCTCTTTCAATTCTGAATACTTCTCCAAGTGTTTCCATTTGTATTCTTGCTTTACAGTTAACATATATTTTTTTAATGATGTTTATATAAGCTCTGGATACTCCCTGTTTTTCTAAGCTTTCCCAAATCGCTTCATGTTTAATACTATCGAAAGCTTTGGTGTAATCAATGAAGGCCATGTACACTGGTTTGTTATATTCACTGTGCTTTTCTATGATTTGTTTGACTGTGTGTATATGGTCTATTGTTGCAAAGTTTTTCCTAAATCCAGCCTGTTCCGTTGGTTGGTTTTCGTCCAATGTGATGCTTATACGATCTAGTATTATTTTGGAGAAGACCTTATATATGTTCGACATCAGACTTATTGGTCTGTAGTTCAATAAATCTTCTTTTGAGCCTTTTTTGTGTATAAGAATTACGACGACTCGGTTATTTGATCACCTTAGTGAGGCTGCTGACGTGGCCGTTAATCGGTATCCTACTGCACAGTTGGTCTTTCTGGGGGACTTTAACGCTTGTCACCAAGACTGGCTGTTCCCATACCAAAAGACCGACCATGCTGGAAGAGAAGCGTGGAATTTTGCTTTGACGCTAGGTCTTTCTCAGATGGTAAAGGTGGCGACTAGGGTACCCGATGTAGACGGTCACACAGCAAATTGCTTGGACCTTCTGCTGACTACCGAACCAGACAGATATGAAGTACAGGTTACTTCTCCTTTGGGTACAACTGACCACTGTCTGGTGAAATCTGTATCGTCATATTCTCCACCTGATTACGAGTCCCAAGGTGTTCGACGAATATGGCGGTATAAGTCAGCTGATTGGGATGAGATGCGACACTTTTTTGCATCTTATCCTTGGCGGGAGGTTTGTTTCTCTTCTGCGGATCCGTCAAGCTGCGCGGTTGCGATAACGGATGTGTTGCGTCAAGCTATGGAGTACTTTATCCCCTTCTTCGACGCTCCCACCGGTAGCAAAGCTCGCCCATGGTTTAACGCTGAATGCGCCCAAGCTGAAAAGCGCAAGCATTTAGCTTACCTATCCTGGGTTGACGCTCGAAACCGCAAAGCTCCGGATATTAGCTCCAAGAAGAGAACCTTCAATCAGACCGCCAAGTCCTACAAAAAAGCATTACGGAAAGCTAGTCTCGATCGCATTAAACATATTGGCGCAAAACTCTCTGCCAGACCATCCGGCACTAGAGCTTTTTGGTCTCTAGCCAAAGCGATCGAGACAAACTTCTGTCGGCCTACACTGCCTCCATTGGTAAAACCGGATGGCACACTGGCTCATACGGCTAAGGAGAAAGCGGACTTGTTCGCGTCTCTCTTTGCCTACAATTCACGTCTGGATAGTGGCAACAACGTTCCACCAAAATTACCTCACTGCGGGACCTCTATGTCGGAAATTCGTATAACGAATAAGGAGGTTCTTAAAACCTTGCGGTGTCTAGACGTGAATAAAGCTAGTGGACCAGATGGTATACCAGCCATAGTCCTAAAGGCTTGTGCACCTGTGTTGTCTCCTGTGTTGACACGCTTGTCCCGCCTCTCATTTAGTACTGGAATAGTGCCAAAATCCTGGAAGCTGGCCAACGTGCAGCCTGTTCCAAAAAAAGGCAGCCGCGCCGACCCTGCCAATTATCGTCCAATCTCAATTACCTCCATACTCTGCAAGATTATGGAGCGTATATTGAATGCCCGCTTAATGGCATACCTAGAACAGAATGACCTCCTTAATGACCGGCAATATGGGTTTCGCCGAAATCGGTCAGCTGGGGACCTTCTAGCGTATGCCACACACGTATGGGGCGAGGCACTCGAGAACAGTGGGGAAGCACTTGCTGTTTCCCTTGATGTCTCGAAGACCTTTGACAGAGTTTGGCACAATAGCCTTTTGGGTAATCTTCCAGCGTACGGCTTATCCCCTGGTCTGATTGAATGGGTAAAGGACTTTCTGAGTGAACGGTCTCTCCGGGTCGTCGTCGATGGCTGCTCATCCGATCCTATGGCGACTAACGCCGGTGTTCCTCAGGGGTCCGTTCTCTCCGCAACTCTCTTCCTGCTGCATATAAATGATCTGCTTATGCCCGGTATCTATGGGTATGCAGACGATAGCACAGTGGTTGAGAGATACCAACCAAGTCCTCGGGCCAGTCGGGATCAAATCCAGTCCGAAAGAGAAGCTATGGTAGAGCGTGTGAATCTCACATTACAGGCAGTCTCCGATTGGGGCGATGCCAATCTTGTGAAGTTCAACGCCTCCAAAACACAAGCGTGTCTCTTCACTGCAAAAAGGAGCCAGCTCACCTTGGCTCCTTCTTTCCGAAATGTATCACTGAAGTATGCCGACCGCCTTCAGTTGTTAGGGTTTGAAATATCCTCAAATTTGAACTTCGGGCGGTTCATTGAGTCCAAGGCCAAAGCAGCTGCAAGGAAGCTGGGAGTACTTGCAAAGGTGCGGCGATACTTCACGCCGGGACAGCTGCTTACTTTATATAAAGCGCAAGTCCGGTCGTGCATGGAGTATTGCTGCCATATATGGGCTGGTGCTGCAAAATGCCACCTAGGAGCTTTAGACTCAATGGAAAGGCGTGCTATGAGGCTTATTGGTGACCCGAATTTGGTTAAAACCAATCTTACCAGCCTCGAACACAGACGTAAAGTAGCCAGCTTTTCGGTTTTCTACAGGATGCATTTCGGAGAGTGTGCGCAAGAATTACATAACTTAATTCCACCCTCTCCCTTCCACCATCGGACAACCAGACGTTCGGCCAGTCTCCACCCTTTCGTTGTTGACTTACCACGCATTCGAACCAAACGGTTCGCCACGTCGTTCATCATGCGTACAGCAAAGGAGTGGAATAAGTTGCCAGCATCTGTCTTTCCATCCGATTACAGTGTGGGTGTCTTCAAGGCAAGAGTGAATAGGCTTTTGTTAAGTCAGTGCGCTTCACCATCTTAGGCTACATCACCACTTACCATCAGGTGGGATCGTAGATAAGCGCTGGCTTAGTAGAATAAAAAAAAAAAAAAAGAATTATGTGAGAGGTTTCCCATTGTTTAGGTATCTGTTCTGATATTAGGATATTGTTGAAAATTTTTGTCAAAGCAGGCACGAGTTCGTTTAGGGTTCCTTTCAGTAGTTCGTTTGTGATCTTGTTCGGGCATGGTGCCTTATCCGACTTTTGGCTTAGTATAGCTTTCCTGACTTCACTTTGTAATATTTCTGGTTCTAAGTTTGGAGGGTACATGGTCGTCTCGCATTTTTCGCACTTTTTACTTTCGGTGATATCTGGGTTGGAATAGAGCTTCTTGTAAAAATCAGATGCTGTTTTTATTATACTTTTGCGGTTTGTGATGCTAATTTCGTTGCTTTTGAGATTAGGCATCCAGGAAGTGTTTTCACGGAGTTCTTTAAGAGCTTTTTTTGTTCCGCCTGAAGCAATGATGTGTTTTTCTAGTGTTTTTAGTCTTCTGGTTTTCCTATCCTTGCGTATGCCTTCTCTTATTTTCTTACTTAACCAGTTATTTCTTTCACATTCCGTTTGTCGTTTTTGTCGGCAATTAGACTTTTTCTTTTATTTATAAGATGAAGAGTAGAATCACTCAAAATATATTTTTGCTTCGTCTCTTTTCTAGTTTTCGCATGAATAAGTTGATTTTGAAGTTTGGTATAATTGTTCCTTATGTCAGGTCCTTCTATTTCTTCATTATCTCTGATCTGGATTGCAAATGGACATGAGATTGGTTCCTTAGTTCTTGTGATATGGGTTCCGCTGTACAGAGTAATGTGTTTTCTCTGAGTCTTAGGAGGTGCCATTTTTAGTGTTGCTCTGATCATGCGAATTGAAATTTAGTCTGGATATTACTGAGGTATCTGTAAACAACTTTGGGTGGCTACTTATGATATAGTCTATTTCATTTCGGTACTTTCCGTCGGGAGAGGCCCATGTCCACTTGTTATTTTTATTCTTTTTGAAGATGCTGTTCATGATAGTCAGATTATGTTCTAGGAGGTCTATTAATCGTTGACCGTTAGTATTTCTCTTTCCTTGGCCGAATTCTCCCAGTACATATTCATCTTCGTTTTGTCTGGCACCCACTTGCGCATTGAAATCCCCCATTAGGATAATTATATTGTTAGAGTAGTCATATATGGTTTCAGATAGTGTGTTGTAAAAGAATTTGTGTTCTAGTTTTTCAGCTTGTTCAGTCGGCGCGTACGCTTGGATGATTGTCCATATTTTTTTGTAGCTGTGTATTTTTATATGTAGTATGGCTATTCTCTCTGTCACTCCGATGAAGTCTTCTATGAAGGTTTTTAAGTACGTTTTAACTAAGAAACCAACTCCTTTTTGGCCTCCGATTTCACCTTTATGGAACATTATATAATCATCATGTTCTTCGATTGATTGTCCCGGTCTGCGCACTTCACTTAGTCCTAATATGTCCCAGTTGAGGTCTTTCAATGCTACTTCTAGCTCTGATAGTGATTCATGGGTTCTCAAAGTCCGGGTATTGAGCGATGCTACGCATGAAAACACAATATATCTCACAAGTAATACATATTATATTAAATTAGATTGTTTAGTGCGATTGCCAAGTCAATCTATGTATCAATCTATGTACTGAATAAATTAACCGACTTGGTATTACATGGATCTCATAACTTTTTACGGTAGAAGAACTGAGTTGCGAGACTTGGCTTTTTTTGTTGATGCGGTGGTGGTGGGGCTGCGGGGGGAGAGGAGTGTCGGTATTGCGAGGCGCCGCTCTCCCTACCCTCCGCAGCCGAATCTTGGTTGGCGGCGGAGCCATAGACCAGATCCGCCGCTGGGGTCGGGAAGGCTGGTGCTTCTGAGTGCTAGTTTTTCCTGGCCCCATGGCCTTCGCGCATCGGACGCGGGGGCGTCCGTTGCGTATGTGAAATTGGAGGCCGAGGAAGAGGGCGCGCCATGTGTTCTGGTGCGCCTTACCTGAGAGGGAGATGGGGGAGGAGTGGTCCTCTCCCGAGGAGGCCAGCGCAGGTGGGGTCGCGGAAGTGTGCGAAAGCGTTCCCGTGGCCCTGCCAGTATGCGACGAGGGTGGAACACCATGGGGTTTTAGTCGGTGCGAGTCCGACATAACCCGTCTTTGTCCCCGCGAGGCGGGTATGCGTAGGCATTTCCCCATGTAAAAAAAAAATAAGGCAAGGCACACTTGTTTCGCGCACTGTAAAGAAACGTGTTTTTTTTGCTCGAATAGCATCTATATATCGATTTTCTATTCAGTTTAGGTTGACATGAGAGACATGCCTTTCGTGTCTTGACTTCCTCAGCTTCATCTTCAGATGTCTCTGGCTTATCAGAACCAAACCAAACTTTTGCCAAACTCATCCTTAGTTCACGGGGTTCAGATCTCTTTGATTGCTGTAAATCTATCGCAGAACTATTTCTTTTTACAACTTGAAGTCTCTAGTATATTCATAATTCACAATATCTATAAAAATAACAGTTTACCTTAACAAAAAATAAAACATAACAGATACGTAAGTACCGACATGCGGTACCAAGTATTTGTATGGCGTACAAATAATTGTTCCGGGTCTGGATGTTTGTCCTTGTGAAATTTATCTATGTAAACTGCCCGCACGATACAGGAGAAAATCCTAGTGTGGAGATTTTTTTTTTAAGAAAAAAGTTGCAACCTCAAAATAATTTCAACAATGTCGCTGCTTCTTCTTTTTTACACCTTTACTGCGGAGTACACTGACATAAGAATTATATGTACTCATTAAATAAATAGCAGAAGCTGCAATAAGTTTACATCGTCCATATTGTTCCAATTCTCAACGAAACTAACATGTGCATAGCTCCACAAACACTTGTGAACATTGGCAGTTGACATTGTTCTCTCTCAAACTTGACCAACATGTAGACTGTAGCACTCGCCTTGTGTCAATTTGCCTATACTCGCGTTGGCTGAGGCTTGGCCAACATGTATTTACAACAAGAAGTTACTAGTGAGAATTAAAAAATTCCACATACAGCTTCAGAATTTGGTGTTAAGTTGTAGTGTGTCAAAGAATTAAAGCAGACTTAAGAAGATGTGATGTAGAAATTATTTTATTCATGAAATCAGCATGTACTTTTTTTTGAAAGTTTAAAAGAAATTTATTTGAACTATTTATATGGACTAAGGAAATCACGAATGTCATCTACATTTGTATGTGTTATATATTTTATCAGGCGTGGGACGGACCCGCGGTCGTAAAGGCATGGCGGCGCCTGTACACAGGTTTACAGCTGTTGACTGTCCCCCGCGACGACCTCATCGGCCTGTTCGGCATTATGCGTTAGTATTATTAAAAATACAAAAATTAAATGAGTATAGCATAAGATAATCCATTACCTCATTTGCTGTTTAGGGTTATAATGTGGAAAATTCTACACTGCCGTGTAGTGGCGGTTGCCGTGTAGTGGCGGTTAAGAATATCCACTACCCCATATCTTCCCGTGGGTGTCGTAAAAGGCGACAAAGGGAAACAGGCAGGAGATGGGCAGCAGCATCTTCCTGATAACAGCAAAATTACAATAAAACAACTGCGGTTGTCAACCCGCTCGCCAAGCGTGGCAACTATGGCAAATACCTCCCAATGATGAGAGCAAGAAAGAGACGGCCCCCAGTTCCCGGCGGCCCCGCTATTCCTGGCTACGGTGGCGACCACGGTAACGGCGGGGCAGAGGGTGCTAAGAATCTCCGGTGGAGGTTCGGATGCCACCTAAGACGACTCGACCTGGCAACATACAACGCACGCACCCTGAGGACTGACGAGAAGATCGTGGAGCTGGAAGAAGAGATAGACAAGTTACGCTGGCATATCATAGGATTATCGGAGGTCCGAAGAGAGGGAGAGGACACGGTAATCCTCGAATCCGGCAACTTGCTCTATCACCGGGAGGGCGACCATCTGTCCCAAGGAGGTGTCGGATTTATCGTCCACAAGTTTCTCGTTAACAACGTTGTAAAGGTTGAAAGTGTGTCGACGAGGGTTGCGTACCTTATACTCTGAAGGTCATACAGGGTTACGCACCAACCTCAGCACATCCCGATGAGGAGGTGGAGGAAATCTATGAGGACATATCTAGAGCCATGCATTCCTCTAAAACCCACTATATGGTGTTAATGGGAGACTTCAATGCAAAACTAGGCACAAGAGAGAACGGTGAGCTGAAAGTAGGGAAATTTGGAATAGGGCATCGGAACCCAAGGGGTCAACAGCTGGCCGACTTCATGGAGAAAGAGGGACTCTTTATGATACACTCTTTCTTCCAGAAGCGGCCCACAGAAAGTGGACCTGGTCGAGCTCCGACGGTTCGACAAAAAATGAGATGGACTTCATTATGACGACCAGACGACAACTGTTCAGTGATGTCTCCGTGATTGCGAGGGTGAAAACTGGCAGCGATCACCGAATGGTTAGAGGCACACTGAACCTAAACGTTAAGTTGGAGAGGTCTCGTCTAATGAAGTCAACGCTCCGTCCCCCTCGTGCTCTGTTCCAAAGTCCCGAAACCTTTCAGCTCGAGTTACAAAACCGTTTTCAGTGCCTAGAAGACTGCAATGAAGTGGACGATATGAATGACAAGCTCGTGGAAACTGTCCATGCGGTCGGAGCTAAGTTCTGCAAGACCCGCCGCAGAAGAACACAAAAACTCTCCGATCACACTCTTAATCTCATGGCTGTTAGACGGGAGATGAAGCTACATTCTTACAGGCAACTGAACAGACAGATCTCCACATGCATGCGGCGAGACTTGTGCAACTTCAATACAGCTGGTATTGAAGAAGCGAACGAGCGGAACCAAGGCTCCAAAGTCTTTGCCAGGGATCTGTCTGCCAGAAAGAGCCAACTGTCAAAGCTGAAGACCGAATGTGGCAGCATCGTTTCCGGGATACCTGAGATTTTTAGTGAGATTGAAAGCTTCTATGGACAGCTGTACACGTCATCGTTGGAGCTACACGCAAGTGTGAGTAACGATCCAAGACCGAGTCTTATCCGACACTATTCCGAAGATATCCCGGACGTCAGTTTGAGCGAGATTGGAATGGCTCTCCAACACCTTAAAAACGGCAAGTCCCCGGGTGAGAATGGAATTACAGCGGAGCTTCTGAAAGCGGGTGGAAAACCGGTGCTTGAAGTCCTTCAGAAGGTCTTTTTGATTCCGTCCTCCATAGTGGCACTACTCCGGAGGCGTGAAGCAGAAGTGCGGTGGTCTTGTTTTTCAAGAAAGGCGACAACGCTCTCTTGAAGAACTACAGACCGATTTCCCTTCTGAGCCGCGTCTACGTGCTGTTTTCGAGAGTCATTACGAATCGTCTCGCACGCAGACTTGACGACTTCCAGCCTCCCGAACAAGCCGGTTTCCGAAAAGGCTTTAGTACCATGGACCACATACACACCCTTCGGCAAATTGTACAGAAGACAGAGGAGTACAATCTGCCACTTTGCTTTGCGTATGTGGACTATGAGAAAGCCGTTGATTCCGTCGAAATTTGGGCGGTGCTGCAGGCCCTTCAGCGGTGCCAAGTTGACTGTCGGTATATCGAAGTGCTAAAGTGTTTGTACAGTAGAGCTACGATGGCTATCCGAGTACAGAACCAGAGTACGAAACCTATCCAACTGCAGAGAGGTGTAAGACAGGGTGACGTTATATCCCCTAAACTTTTCACCGCTGCGATTTCAAGCTACTGGACTGAAAAGGATGCAGTATTAATATCAATGGCGAGTACATCAGTCACCTTCGATTTGCCGACAATATAGTCCTTATGGCAGATTCGCTGGAGGACCTAAGCACTATGCTCAGTGACCTCAATAGTGTCTCCCAACGGATAGATCTTAAGATGAACATGGACAAAACAAAAATCATGTTTAACGTCCATTTCACACCTATGCCGGTAGTTGTTGGGAGCACTAAGCTCGAAGTTGTTGACGAGTATGTTTACCTGGCACAAATAGTCCGACTAGGTAAGTCCAACTTCGACCGAGAGGTCAATCGACGGATTCAACTCGGCTGGGCAGCGTTCGGGAAACTACGACACATCTTCTCGTTTGACATACCTCAAAACCTGAAAACGAAATTGTACAACAACCAGTGCATGTTGCCAGTGATGACATACGGAACCGAGACGTGGTCCTTCACTGCTGGCGTATGAGGAAGCTCAAGGTCGCTCAGCGAGCTATGGAGAGGGCTATGCTCGGGGTTTCTCTGCGTGATAAACTTAGAAATGAGGATATCCGCAGTAGAACCAGAATAACCGACATAGCCCAATGGATTAGTAAGCTGAAGTGGCAGTGGGCCGGCCATATAGCTCGAAGAACCGACAACCGATGGGGAAGAAAGGTTCTCGAGTGGCAGCCTCGTACCGGTAGGCGAAGAGTAAGGCGAAACCCCCCCCCCCACTAGATGGAGTGACGACCTGGTAAGACATGCAGGAAGTCGATGGATGCAGGTGACTCAGGACCGTGCTTTGTGGCATTCCTTGGGGAAGGTCTATGTTAAGCAGTGGACTTATGAAAGGCTGTAATGATGAACAAATGTAGAATATTGTATCATAGGTATAGTGTTTGGTTGCAGTCTTTTGGGCCGCAGAGTATAATAATAATAATAATAAATATAGCCGGATAGAAAAGTTCGCACTATTGTGACGTCCCACAGGATGCATAATCCGAGATCGTCACTAATGATGCCGCGGAAACATATACGGATATTCCTACATCACCACGGTGTAGGAATATCCACTATCCCATATTGTCCCATGCATCTTGCAAGAGGCATCAGAGAGAAGGTGAAACAGATGATGGGCAGCAGCATCTTCCTTATAAAAAGTAAAGTTGCAGCCTATTTACGTCCCACTGCTGGGCACAGGCCTCCTCTCATTTCTGAGAGGGTTTTAGGGCAAGGAATGAAATGAAATGCGTGTTGGCAAACTTTACATGTCTTCGAAATATATTTTTTTCTTATTTCTCAGACATGCAGGTTTCCTCACGATGTTTTCCTTCACCGCCGAGCACGTGGTAAATCAGCACTTAAAATTGCAATGAACAATTTCATTGGTGCCGGCGGGGATCGAACCCGTGTTGCTCGAGTACTGTGAAGCTTACAGCGAGCGCTAACCATCTGAGCTACCACGGCTCTCCTTATAAGAACTAAAAATAAAAAAAATTGCAGTTGTCAACCCGCCAAGCGTGGTAAGTATAACAAAACCTATGAGGCACTCTATAGAGCGGCCTACGTTCAGCATTGAATTTTTATAGGCTGTAACAGATGGATGGATGGGGAAATTTGCCATAGATGCCACACTTGGCAGACAGGCACAGTTTTATTTAATTACTTTAAGTTGTTATTCAGAAAATGCTTGTGCCCACCTCCAATTATATTTCCCTTTGTTGCTACTTACGACAGCCATGAGATGATATGAAAAACCAATTACCTATTTTATTTTTCTTTATAACACTATTTTTTTCTTATACAATAGTTTTCTAGCATTTGAGATATCATTTAATCTTTCAGACCTCCATCAATACCAGCAGTTCACTCAAGTCGAAGGCAAAATGAGGAACCCAGTCTCTATGTCGAAATCTCACCTGAACCTCCTCAGCCCACGATCGCCAGTTTGGCGGCGGCGAGAAGCGTGACGCCTGACACATTATTGCGCACTGCAGCATTGGGGCTTAATCATTCGCCCATGATGGCTCCACATCTTAAGTTTGGAATGCTTGTATCATTCGCCCTTGCAACTGTATTCTTGGCAGGTGCCAAATATTATTTTGATAGACAGGTATAGTTATTTTTCATTTATGTTTAAGTTGATATTTATTATCTATACATATAATAAAACTGTAAATAGCGGATGTCTGTACATTTTATATTTTTGTAATAAAAGTGATTGAGGGGTACTAAAAATAAGCAATTAAATACATTTCTGCCATTTTTAGAATTTTCTGTCTGTCTGTCTGTCTGTCTGTCTGTCTGTTTGTTTGTTAACGTATCACGTATAAAGTACTTATTTATATCATAGGAATTGTTAAGGAAATTATAAAGTGTATCTTCGGGTTACATTTAGTCTTTATTTCATTAAAATCAGTTCATTCTATCAAAAGTTATGATAAATATTCTGAAGTATGTGTACGAAGTATAGGTACAAATTAGTTCAATCGTGGCGTTGTTTGAGTCATCAAGTACATTTTAAACAAATACCATATTAGAAATCATAATTAAATGATGTAAAATAGTGTTCTATAATGATATAATTATATCTTTAACGCAGTAAACAAAAGAACGTAATAAATATATTACAAAAACCTTATTATCTAAAAATCTAAAGTATAATAGTTAAACAATTTATCGATAGATGGCGGTGTTGTATAAAAAGGTAGTTTGTGGTTTTTTCATGTAGATGAGTTTTCATATTTCCTGTTAATCTATACATATAATAAAAATGGTAAAAACATGTTAGTGTCTGTTTCTGAATATTGTATACTAGGTATATTAATTTGTGACTAAATTGGATTGGGGACTGAAAATCATTAAAATAAGTTCATTTTTATAATTTTTAGAATTGTACTGTCTGACGGTCTGTCTGTTTGTTTATGGACGCATGACGTTTTGAGTAAACATCTTTTATTCAATGAAATCCTTAAGAAAACCATAAAGCGTATTATCAAGTTCATTTAATCTTTGTTTTATTAAAATTGGTTAATTCTATCGAAAGTTATGATTATTATTTTGAAATGTAGGTTCGAATTGGTTTAATGGCGCCACAAAATCTCAGAAATAGTAATAAAAAGATTCGTGTGTAAAAAAACGTTCTATTATAATATATTTATACTTAAAACACAGTAAAAAAAATTTGTTTTCCTTAAATTAAAAAAGGATGTTTTCTCACATAGAACGTAATAGATGGCGTTGTACAAATTACAACCTTTTCTGAATTGCGGTGTTAAGATTTTTCGCAGGTGAATCATATTGACTCACTGAGAAAACTTATATTCTTCAGTCCGACAAAGCTCTAAGCCTGTAAGAGCCGTGTAGGCTAACAACTCAAAGCACAAACATCATCAGGAACAAAATCCAGAAAAAAGACACGTATGCCGAAGTTATTCAACAAAACTCGACTAAAAGTAGCAAAATTGCAATAAATGTCGTGATATTGTTTTATACTAGGGATGGGCAAAGGGAAAAATATATCGAATTCGAATCTATATTTATAAACAGCATCGATATATATCGCGTGATGAATATCGATGTATCGTCATCATTTGAATGATGTAAAGATAAGGTCCAAAATTTTATCAACTGACGGTTGGATGACGAAAAAAACGATACAACATTTTAAAATATATCGAAATTGATACGAATTCGATACTCTAAAATAGATATCGATATGTCGATATATCGCGATTTAAAGTATTGACGATATATATCGATATTTTTTACGCAAGCGTATTTTATACCCAGAATCCCTCTAATACCAAATAACGTTCCTTTCAGTTTTAAACATAATAATAACATCGATGATGACATCGATGTTGGCATCGATAGCTCAACATCGATGTTCGATGTTTAGGCTACTCAAACCATCGATGTTGACCATTATCGATGGTTTTTGTATATGTAGATAATTACACATTGTTTCAAAATTATGTGGGTATACACAGCAAGGGAAAAGTAACAATTAACTTGAATATCAATTTACGTAGAATAGTTATTATGCGACAACCGACAACGGCACTACAAAATAAAGCGAAAGCAGTGACCATTGTGACATTACAGGTGACACTTGACAATTAAGTTTGACACACCATAATGACATTTTTTTAGGTTAACGATGCGTTCAGGAATTCAAAATTTTTAATCTTCAGAGCAGATGCAAGATTTAGTTGATATTGATTTCGCGAGTTCGTATTGTTTGCAGGTTCCCAATTATCGATTATGGGTTCATTGACGTCGATGTTTCGATGTTAAAACATCGAAGTTTTAATTTTTAACATCGATGATCATCGAATATCCCTATTTTAAGCAAGTTCCCACTCAGCGTGTGTTATGCGACGATCGTAAATAAAGCGCAAGGTCAAACTTTACGCGTTGCAGAAGTGGACCTCAGTACTGATTGTTTTGCACATTGCCAACTCTATGTTGCTTTTTCCCGCGTCCCGGCTAAGTCTACTTCTATCGTCGTTTACACAGAAGCTCTATCATAAACGACTTAGAACTTTGAGCATATCGATTTATTTTGTTACCACTTATTCATACAGTAATGACATAAATCGTTTAATATTCTCTTACTCTAAACGTCAAATTATTTAAGTAAGGCCAGGTCAAGAGTACCCTAAACCGTAGAGCATGTATGAAGGGAATAATGAAAGTGGACGAAGCGAAACAAGTATGTAAGGATCGTAGCAAGTGGAAAGAAGTGGTCTCTGCCTACCCCTACGGGAAAGAGGCGTGATTATATGTATGTATGTATGTAAAACCTATATTCGCGAGCTACGCCGCGGGCACAGCTAGTTATGTAAATATATCACATTACGATCCTGTAATTAAATAAAAGCCACAATGTATTTTTGCTAGAATGGTTGTCATAGTTTGTACAGTAAATAAATGCTCATAAAAGTTATGTAAGAATGGTCTACACATTAAGCCTTGTGGAAAATGGTCTAACCCTTATAGATGTTTATAAAAGTTATATAAGAATGGTCTAAGTGTAGAGCCTTGTAGTAAACTCGGCATGCCACACTAAAAAGTTATTTTAACATTGCTTTTTCACATTTATAATTTACTAGCTGATACCCGCGACTTTGTCCGCGTTGTTTGATATATTAAAAAGTTATTGTATGTGCAAAGGAAAAAAACAACAAAAAGACAAAATTTCTTTGTACACAATGTTATTCATTGCTCCGTTTGTAGATAAAATATATAAATTATCTGGGTTAGTAACGCGATACCAAGCGACGTACAGTTGACCGTGTGAAAAACCCTGTATAAAAATTGTAGTTTCTTAAAACTTTAATAACTATAATATATTAAATGAAGATATCGCTATAATTTTTTTTAGATAAGGGCCAAGTGTCTAAGATATATAACTTAGAAATCTATCTAGGAGTTTTTCTGTGATGCGCGCACAACTGCAAACCTCTATCATTTTATTTATGTAGATAATTTTTTTTTAGTGGGCGAAGTGTCTAAGATATAAAACTTAGAAAACCTAATTAAAATCTATCCAGTAGTTTTTCCGTGATGCTATTTATTGATTCATGTCAGTCATGTGATCCACAAATGTTAAATATGTAGTTGTGGTGTATTAGTTTATTTTTGATACACTCACCTGATGTTATGTAATGCCACCTACTGTAAGGCTATTGATTAAATTTATTCATTAAAAATCACAGTATAGATAGATGTCTTACTATCTTAGGGAACTAAAATGGCTTGTTAATCGTAATTTAGTCTGCTTTATCAGCTTGTTTATTGTCCAGCAATGAACATGTGTACCAAATCAAAATTAGGAAAGGACTTACTGTATTTGCCATGCTGGGCAGGTGGATTGGCGATAGCAAAGTCACCTGCTATATGTGCGAGTTGTATTAGCTTGCGCAGGAATTTCTCGACATAATTCGGCTCCTCTCCTTCCAGCTGGTAGAGAAGCTTCCATAGAAGCCGAGAAGCCGGGCTTGCCCTATCAATAATGTCAACTAATAAAATAACTCGTAAACTGTTTGAAAGCGCTCCTCTGTTCTACACATGTCGTGACCTCGTAGCCTTATTATGTAATGTCAACACTTGGCAGATTGCTTTCAATTCAAAATACTCTGATTCGTGTTCTCTCTGTTTCAAAACGAACACGCAGTTGAGCGATTAGTCGTTTTTCTCTCGCACGCGTGGGCTTTTTACCGGGCTTTCGAGAAGACGATCGGTCCCTTTCTAACCTGTGGCAAAATGTTCTATAATGAAATATAACTACGATTGCTTATATAGCAATCAGTATGGAGATCAGAAGCCAGGCTTTCAGTTTGAAGTTGAAGAGTGTAGGGCCGTGCGGGCGATACGTTTGCAAAGTTCACTTCACAACTTCACATTCCAATCAAATTTTAACAGTGGTAGAGCCACGCGGCAGCTTTTGCTGTCGCACGGATGGGCCGGCTTGAACCGGGGTGGTACCACGACCTCACAGAAAACCAGCGTGAAGTAGAGGTTTACCTCTGCGTTTCGCTTGGTGAGTGCAGGTGGCCGGAGGCCCTTTTTACTGGAAATGAGGCATTCCATCTTGGTCCTCACGGGTGGCGGCGCATCTACATTTTGATTTGTAATAGAGGATAGATGTAGATGTCTATGGGCCGCAGCAACCACTTACCATCAGGTGGACTGTGTGCTCGTTTGTCACCCTTATCATATAAAAAAAAAAAAAATGTTTCCTCTGTGTGTTTACTTGAGCGAATGAAACTCGCAATATTGAGTTAGTGAAAATGGAGGATAATAGTGTTAATTGTGATGAATTGAAGTGTGTTAAAGTGCTAATCGGCGAAGGAAAGGTAAAATCGAAAAAGAGAAAAGGAAAATTCTTATAAAACTGCTAAAAACAACAAAAACATACAGGCTTCTCCTAGTTTGGAGCCCTAGCTTTGCCACTGCCTTCCAATATTGAACAATGACACATTAGTTATTCTACTGGCGATACTTTGGAGTATGTTAGTTACTCTGAATCTACTGCGAATATCTTCATTTCAATGTCTTTCTGTAATGTAGTAATATATTTTCAAGGTTGTCTTAAGTGGGTAGTTAAGCGAGTTTCATATGTGGTACACCCACACTGCAGCTATATTATAGTTGTAGCATGAATGGGCCAGCTCGACCGGAGTAGGACCACGCTCTCACAGAATACTAGCGTAAAATAGCAGCTTAATGCTTCTGTGTATCGTATGGTAAGTGTAGGGAATTGGATAGCCTTTTTACTGGAAATGAGGCATTCAATCTTAGTTTTCAGGTGTGACAATACGTCTGCATTTTGAATTTAAGAATTGAGGATAAATGTAGATGTCTATAGACCACGGCATCCACTTACCATCAGGTTGACTGTGAGTTTGCATGGCACTCTTTTTCTGTTTCAAAAATAGCGAGTGTGTCGTCCGCAGGTGGTGCGCACGGGCATGAGCCGCGAGGCGGGCGTGGTGTGCGCGGCCGTGGCGTGCGTGTGCGGCGTGAGCTGCGCGCTGTCGCTGTGCCGCACGCGCACCGCCCCGCCGCCCGCGCCCCCGCACCGCGTGTCCTCCACCGCGCAGCGCCACGCGCACCAGGTCAGTGCACCGCACCGGGTCAGTGCACCGCACCAGGTCAGTGCACTACAGCGCACCGCCCCGCCGCCCGCGCCCCCGCACCGCGTGTCCTCCACCGCGCAGCGCCACGCGCACCAGGTCAGTGCACCGCACCGGGTCAGTGCACCGCACCGGGTCAGTGCACTACAGCGCACCGCCCCGCCGCCCGCGCCCCCGCACCGCGTGTCCTCCACCGCGCAGCGCCACGCGCACCAGGTCAGTGCACCGCACCGGGTCAGTGCACCGCACCAGGTCAGTGCACTACAGCGCACCGCCCCGCCGCCCGCGCCCCCGCACCGCGTGTCCTCCACCGCGCAGCGCCACGCGCACCAGGTCAGTGCACCGCACCGGGTCAGTGCACCGCACCGGGTCAGTGCACTACAGCGCACCGCCCCGCCGCCCGCGCCCCCGCACCGCGTGTCCTCCACCGCGCAGCGCCACGCGCACCAGGTCAGTGCACTACAGCGCACCGCCCCGCCGCCCGCGCCCCCGCACCGCGTGTCCTCCACCGCGCAGCGCCACGCGCACCAGGTCAGTGCACCGCACCGGGTCAGTGCACCGCACCAGGTCAGTGCACTACAGCGCACCGCCCCGCCGCCCGCGCCCCCGCACCGCGTGTCCTCCACCGCGCAGCGCCACGCGCACCAGGTCAGTGCACCGCACCGGGTCAGTGCACCGCACCGGGTCAGTGCACTACAGCGCACCGCCCCGCCGCCCGCGCCCCCGCACCGCGTGTCCTCCACCGCGCAGCGCCACGCGCACCAGGTCAGTGCACCGCACCGGGTCAGTGCACCGCACCAGGTCAGTGCACTACAGCGAACCGCCCCGCCGCCCGCGCCCCCGCACCGCGTGTCCTCCACCGCGCAGCGCCACGCGCACCAGGTCAGTGCACCGCACCGGGTCAGTGCACCGCACCGGGTCAGTGCACTACAGCGCACCACCCCGCCGCCCGCGCCCCCGCACCGCGTGTCCTCCACCGCGCAGCGCCACGCGCACCAGGTCAGTGCACCGCACCGGGTCAGTGCACCGCACCGGGTCAGTGCACTACAGCGCACCGCCCCGCCGCCTGCGCCCCCGCACCGCGTGTCCTCCACCGCGCAGCGCCACGCGCACCAGGTCAGTGCACCGCACCGGGTCAGTGCACCGCACCGGGTCAGTGCACTACAGCGCACCGCCCCGCCGCCCGCGCCCCCGCACCGCGTGTCCTCCACCGCGCAGCGCCACGCGCACCAGGTCAGTGCACCGCACCGGGTCAGTGCACTACAGCGCGCCGCCCCGCCGCCCGCGCCCCCGCACCGCGTGTCCTCCACCGCGCAGCGCCACGCGCACCAGGTCAGTGCACCGCACCGGGTCAGAGCACCGCACCAGGTCAGTGCACTACAGCGCACCGCCCCGCCGCCCGCGCCCCCGCACCGCGTGTCCTCCACCGCGCAGCGCCACGCGCACCAGGTCAGTGCACCGCACCGGGTCAGTGCACCGCACCGGGTCAGTGCACTACAGCGCACCGCCCCGCCGCCCGCGCCCCCGCACCGCGTGTCCTCCACCGCGCAGCGCCACGCGCACCAGGTCAGTGCACCGCACCGGGTCAGTGCACCGCACCAGGTCAGTGCACTACAGCGCACCGCCCCGCCGCCCGCGCCCCCGCACCGCGTGTCCTCCACCGCGCAGCGCCACGCGCACCAGGTCAGTGCACCGCACCGGGTCAGTGCACCGCACCAGGTCAGTGCACTACAGCGCACCGCCCCGCCGCCCGCGCCCCCGCACCGCGTCTCCTCCACCGCGCAGCGCCACGCGCACCAGGTCAGTGCATCGCACCGGGTCAGTGCACCGCACCGGGTCAGTGCACCGCACCAGGTCAGTGCACTACAGCGCACCGCCCCGCCGCCCGCGCCCCCGCACCGCATCTCCTCCACCGCGCAGCGCCACGCGCACCAGGTCAGTGCATCGCACCGGGTCAGTGCACCGCACCAGGTCAGTGCACTACAGCGCACCGCCCCGCCGCCCGCGCCCCCGCACCGCGTGTCCTCCACCGCGCAGCGCCACGCGCACCAGGTCAGTGCATCGCACCGGGTCAGTGCACCGCACCAGGTCAGTGCACTACAGCGCACCGCCCCGCCGCCCGCGCCCCCGCACCGCGTGTCCTCCATCGCGCAGCGCCACGCGCACCAGGTCAGTGCACCGCACCGGGTCAGTGCACTACAGCGCACCGCCCCGCCGCCCGCTCCCCGCACCGCGTGTCCTCCACCGCGCAGCGCCACGCGCACCAGGTCAGTGCATCGCACCGGGTCAGTGCACCGCACCAGGTCAGTGCACTACAGCGCACCGCCCCGCCGCCCGCGCCCCCGCACCGCGTGTCCTCCACCGCGCAGCGCCACGCGCACCAGGTCAGTGCATCGCACCGGGTCAGTGCACCGCACCAGGTCAGTGCACTACAGCGCACCGCCCCGCCGCCCGCGCCCCCGCACCGCGTGTCCTCCATCGCGCAGCGCCACGCGCACCAGGTCAGTGCACCGCACCGGGTCAGTGCACCGCACCAGGTCAGTGCACTACAGCGCACCGCCCCGCCGCCCGCGTCCCCGCACCGCGTGTCTTCCACCGCGCAGCGCCACGCGCACCAGGTCAGTGCACCGCACAGGATCAGTGCATCGCACCAGGTCAGTGCACCGCACCGGGTCAGTGCACCGCACCAGGTCAGTGCACTACAGCGCACCGCCCCGCCGCCCACGCCCCCGCACCGCGTGTCCTCCACCGCGCAGCGCCACGCGCACCAGGTCAGTGCATCGCACCGGGTCAGTGCACCGCACCAGGTCAGTGCACTACAGCGCACCGCCCCGCCGCCCGCGCCCCCGCACCGCGTGTCCTCCACCGCGCAGCGCCACGCGCACCAGGTCAGTGCACCGCACCGGGTCAGTGCACCGCACCAGGTCAGTGCACTACAGCGCACCGCCCCGCCGCCCGCGCCCCCGCACCGCGTGTCCT
The DNA here is from genome assembly GCA_033319125.1 of Parnassius glacialis. Classification (NCBI taxonomy): domain Eukaryota; kingdom Metazoa; phylum Arthropoda; class Insecta; order Lepidoptera; family Papilionidae; genus Parnassius; species Parnassius glacialis. Next base: position 45,196,108 of record JAVANC010000027.1, on the reverse strand, counting down.
CCACCGCGCAGCGCCACGCGCACCAGGTCAGTGCACCGCACCGGGTCAGTGCACCGCACCAGGTCAGTGCACTACAGCGCACCGCCCCGCCGCCCGCGCCCCCGCACCACGTGTCCTCCACCGCGCAACGCCACGCGCACCAGGTCAGTGCACCGCACCGGGTCAGTGCACCGCACCAGGTCAGTGCACTACAGCGCACCGCCCCGCCGCCCGCGCCCCCGCCCCGCGTGTCCACCGCGCAGCGCCACGCGCACCAGGTCAGTGCACCGCACCGGGTCAGTGCACCGCACCAGGTCAGTGCACTACAGCGCACCCCCCCCAAACTTGACCCCGCACTGCGTGTCCTTCACCGCGCAGCGGCATGCGCACCAGGTCAGTGCACCGCACCGGGTCAGTGCACCGCACCAGGTCAATGCACTACAGCGCACCCCCCCCCCCCCAAACTTGACCCCGCACTGCGTGTCCTTCACCGCGCAGTGGCGTGCGCACTAGGTCAGTGTAAATCATCTTGGTAATGACGTGGATTCCTCTTCGTCATGTCCAAAATGATTTCCAGGCAAAGGTAATTGTCCATAGAGCCTTATAACCAAAGACTACATTTCTACTATTTACATATATGTTAATTATAATTACATTTTATCGCAGCTATGTTCATAAGTCAATACAATTTATTAATTATGATTAGGACTAATTTCTTACTTTTATTTGTTTCATTATTTTTAATTCATTTGTAATATAAGATTAATAAAGTTTTATTTTACTCATTTTTTATTGTAATAGAAATATGTCCGAGAATTGCTCGGTTATATCAGACACCGACAAAATAACAATGCTGTGACAACACTGCTACCGCATCATGCTGAATCAGAGGACTTTTCGTTGTAGCAAGCCAATGTATTTGTGTATATTGTTTTTTGTTTGTTGGCTTTTCAGTTGTAATTTATTTATATAATACATTGTGTTATGTATGATGAATAAATAACTCTTACTTTACTTACTTTATACATGTGCCCCACCTGTTATTAGATATTATCCTTGTTCACGCAAAAGCGTTAGTGTCAGGCATCGACGTTAGATGGCACTCGGCTCGGTCGATACGGAATGACGTTCGTGCGTGTTGAACGTCCGAGCTTGCTGAAAGGTGGGAGTCGAGAGCGAAAGATTAGATGACTTCTTCGCGTCGAAAGAGAAGGCAGTCCGTGTGTTTGGGAGCTCTTAGATCTAATTTTATGTTAGGCGCGTATAGTAAATATACCACTGGGAATGGTAGCGCGTGTTGAGAGTTTACCCGGGACTTTAGGTTTAACGCAGAATCTGTATAAGTGGATTCGACTGTATTAGTTACTAGTGCGGTAGTTAATATTCTAGAAATAACGGTGACCTTTGACCCGTACGTTCTGTGTTCATTTTCGCGAGTCAATCGTAACAAAGGAAGAAAGTGACTGCGGAAGGCGACCTTAGCTTGGAGAGGAGCTGAGGGCCGAACTGCTGCAGGGGGAACGGTCAAATAAGGTCAATAACACTACCAGCCACACCCAAATACACATCACTGACCTTTACTTTCTAGCACAATACATCCACACGAGACCTGACCGAATCCTGAGGGACCAGTCGCCTTGAATAGAGGTAAGTAAGCTCTGTTCAATAATTGTAACGCTCCCCCCTGATTGTTTAGTGTAATTAGACTTTAACCCTTGGCGTGAGGACGCCTGACCAGCATCTGCCTGTAGCTTCTTCGTCTATGGGCCGCGAAGGATTCTACTCCTGGGATGGGCAGCTGCCGGCCGTAACAATCCTTATCATCACCCATTATATGACGATAGTACGATCGTCAAGAAATGGTGACAGATTCTCTTACAGCACCTCATAGCACCTGGCATAACTCGCAATGTGTCAGGTGTCACATAACCGCATATTAACAAAAACACTCGCTACTCACTGAACCTCACACTCGTGTGAGTGTCAGGTTCAGTACATAAACCACTTTTAAGTCACAGTACCTCACTGATACACATTAAATCACATTAATTCCTTGAGCATTGTATTTTAGCTTTAAACTAAAATCTACAATATCTATACACTAAAATCACATAACATCACAATAACACTACCTACACCAACTCATAATACCGAACTTCACACCAAATTTCACATTAAATCACTAAACCTCTAAGTTACACTAATTTAAAATTCACAGTACATCATAGTCACTTTATATCATCTTTATACCACAATTAATTATCATACATAATACAACATCACATTAACGCCACAGAACAGATAATAGTACAAGTACAGAAGGATCACTCTCTGATAGCAAACTTAGGAAAAAGCAACCTAGTTACAAGGTCGCTAATGTTCATAATACTTTGCACGCCTTGGATGCCACCTTGGTTAAAATAGCTTACCGATTGTTACGGCGCGCGTATTAAATCAAAACGCACCTTAGTCCGCACGCGAGAGTCTGTATCACTTAGCCCCGTTACTCGCCTTTGTTAAGGCCGCTCCTACTGTAGGGTACTTTGATATTAGTTGGTAGCAGAATACACAGGTGTTTTGCAATGTATTAGTAATGTGCTAATAATAAGAACAATTGTTGTTCCATGTGAGGTAGGTTAAAGGTATTACCTACTACTACCTATTTATACTTTATTACTATTACGTGCTGTGTGATGCCGGTAGAGTAGATAGCATCACTCTGTCAGTGTCGTAAAATGCGACTAAGGAAATCCAAAGAAGTACTGATTTTCTAGTACTCCGTCCACCAATCCGCATTGGGACGCATGATGAACTACTGCTCAAACCCCCTCCGTATAAGAGGAGCCCTGTGTACCAGCAGTGGGTCAATATTTAGGCTGATGATGATGATGTTACGTTATTTTTAATTAAAATTGATTTTATTATATATATTAATAGATTGCTTAAGTTATATATTTTGTATGAAAAAATGTTACATGCCCAGAATCATAGACTTGTAACATATAAAAGATTGAAAACTGCGAAGCTGTGGTCGGGTCGCTAATCAAATAATAAATCTGTAACTATGTCATCAGTAACTAGATATCAATAATGCGAGGAGTGAGAGACAGGCCTCTTAACGCATTTATATATCACTAACTTATATAAAATACATAAAATAACCTAGCAATAGAGGAAGTCCGCTAATTAATTTATTTTCAATTCAGATGTCTGAGGTATCAGACGAGCTACCAGCACTTCTGCCAGTATCAGAGCGATCAGAAAGGCGTATGGAGCGATTAACCACGGAAACAGTGGAAAGTGGGTTGGAGCGAGAAGTGGATAGAGGGGAGCGAGGTGTGGAAGGCGGAAGCGGCGAAGGACCTCCCCCGCCTTACCACATCGCGGTGCTGCTGCCGAGTCGCGCCGCCGCCCCCCCGCCCGCCTATAGTGCGATCAGCTAGCCCGACGAGTTCATCATCTAGCTCGGCCAGCCATCCGAGTTCATCATCTAGCTCGGCAAGCCAGCCGAGTTCATCATCTAGCTCGGCCAGCCAGCCGAGTTCATCATCTAGCTCGGCGAGCCAGCCGAAATAATCATATAACCTGCACGCCTCGAGACGAATACTTAGACGGTAAGTTAACAAATCACTTGACAGGTTTATGATTTATGGTGATGAACTTTTGAATTTCTGCTAATTCTTGATTTCGTCTGATAGTTTAGAAAGACTGGTGACTTTATGATATACTGGTTTTGTGAAATTTTATGTGATTAGCTTACGACTTCGTTTAAATAAGCTAGTTCAATGGGTGTAATTAGCATACGAAGTTCTTTGAATAGGTCTTATAGCCTAGTTAATTTATTATGTATTTTATAAGCTCTGGATTTTGTACACTGAGCATAACTGAGCTAGCTCAGTGGATGTAATTAGACTATGAAGTTCTTTGAATAACTATTATAGCTAGTTAATTTATTATGTACTTTATAAGCTCTACAATTTGTACATTGTACATAACTGAGCTAGCTCACTAGATGTAATTAGCCTACGAAGTTCTGTGAATGGCTCTTATATCCTAGTCAAATTTATTATATAATTTATAAGCTCTGGATTTTGTACACTGAGCATACCTGAGCTAGCTCACTGGATGTAATTAGCCTACGAAGTTCTGTGAATGACTCTTATAGCCTAGTTAATTTATTATATAATTTATAAGCTCTGGATTTTGTACACTGAGCATACCTGAGCTAGCTCACTGGATGTAATTAGCCTACGAAGTTCTGTGAATGACTCTTATAGCCTAGTTAATTTATTATATAATTTATAAGCTCTGGATTTTGTACACTGAGCATACCTGAGCTAGCTCACTGGATGTAATTAGCCTACGAAGTTCTGTGAATGACTCTTATAGCCTAGTTAATTTATTATATACTTTAAAAGCTCTGCATTTTGTACATTCAGCATAACTGAGCTAGCTCACTGGATGTCATTAGCCTACGAAGTTCTTTGAATATCTGTTATACCCTAGCTAATTTATTATGTACTTTATAAGCTCTGCATTTTTTACACTGCTTTGCCAAAGAATGTTGTAATATTTGCAAATGTAATATCTCTTTTTCTGTAAACCAATAAAATATAAAAATTAAAGATGCACAAACTTCGGCGGCGGTTAGCTAAGATGATATTCCACGATCGTTAACACTATAAAAATAAATGAGATTAACGCTAAGTCACACGACGATAATACTGCCACCTGATTTAATGTTGAGATTTGTTATTCCTATTCATTTAGAAGCTTTAGATTGTAAAAAGTCATCTTAGCTAACCCGCAGCTTTATAAAAAAGCCTAGTAATTAATTAATCTTAAATTATTATCTAAACTATTATTATTGCAGTCATTTGCTTATTTACATCTATTACATTGTTTGTTGCTAGTGTAACTTGTCTATATCGAGTCTTGTATTTATAATATGTAGTATTAGATATTTATGTATTTCTATTGTGTCTCATATTGATCTTTTGATTGTAATTGATAAAATGTCTTATAATTTGTTATGAGTTAGATGTGGAAGTGGATTGGTGCCATATACAATTTTATTTTGACAATAATATCACAATATTCACTTTTAAAATCTAAAGACATTATATTCGTATAAATGTCGTAGTACAACCGTAGAATTGTGCAGATGTCATTTCACAATTTGGCCGATGATTTATCCGCCTTAGTACTAAATAAATGCCACCTCAGCCACACCTTAACCTGATATTATTAGATAGGTGCTTTCGTATTTTTAGTACTAACAGAAATCAAAGTTTAAAATATCGGCCGAATCATGAAATGGCAACGTATCATGTAATGTCTAGGCAGACCGTCTTACCAATTCTAGCGATCAGACTACGATATATATATATATAAAAATTACGTGTCACGTTGTTTGTCCGCGATGGACTCTTAAACTACTGAACTGATTTCAATGAAATTTTGCATACTGTGTGCATTTTGGCTCAACTTGAGAGATAGGATAGTTTTTATCCCGATAAATGACCGTCAAAATTTTTTATTGCGAATTGAAGGATTTTTATAGGAAGGGTCTTTGGAAAGGACAGAACAACGTCTGCCTGGCGAGCTAGTTTATATACATATATAAACAGCTTGGTAGTATCATATTAAACAAGATCAAAATTATCGGAGAATTAATAATTAATTAGTGACTTGTTAAAAATGGGACCCGGTATCATGCTAAAGTAATTGTGCAATAAAGTCCTCAGTTGTGGGACAATGTATATAAGATTTACGTTTACACGTAAATCTTTCACATTTAATATTTTACAATACTCCAAAATTTATCATTGTAATGATTCACTGGATTAGTGGAGTTAATGAGTGGAGGCCATCTTTGTTAATGCATATACTTTATGGTGCAATAGTATCTATTAGTGGTTTAAATAAAATTGACCAAAAGTATGACTATCAATACGAAATATGCATGCAATAATATGATCTCACATAATCGTTAAAAATAATGAAGGAGACTTCAGATATTATTATAATAATCAATCTAAGTAATGTTTTTATAATAATTAATTAGTAATAATTGTTCATTCGAAGCCCTTTTATGGTGGCATCTAATAATGTCGTTCAGTGGTAGCCGCTAATGTACCTTTATATTAATAAGACGCAGTGTTCAACGTTCTACATATTTTTGGTGTGTAGCGACATAGTTTTATATGTAATATTTAACTCAGGTGTATTATATGAATTATTATATGAATGACATAGCCGGGAGAAGGAACAGTCATAATATATAAGGTCGAATTATTTAATATTTTAAGCTTTGTAGGGCTGCATCACTTTTTTATCTATAATATTCTCGAATTTAAATAAATAAATTACATAATCTCAATTAAAAACGAAGGTCACTTATCTAGTAGTCTATATCGAGTGACTAATTTAATCATTAATTCCACTATGACTTTAATGTTGCCACTCTAAAATGAAGCAAATAACAATTTTTATTTATTGAAACATATTTTTTGGTATTTTTATTTGTATATACATACAAGTTTTATAACACAAGTAAACTTACATAGGATTCTTATACTTATCAAAAATACTCATAGATAATAAAAGGTAATATTACGATTAGTTAGCAATTTTTAAAATACATAAAAAATAATCCCACTGATATATTTTAAATTTAACTTGAAACAATAGGCCTTTTCTTCCCAAAATAAACCCGGCTATGTCTTAGGTTGTAAGGTGGTGTAATAAATTATAGAATAAACAATATTATAATAATGTAGTCCATACTTGCCCGTCTTGAACTCTCGTAATATGAGGGTTTTGACTGTGTAATGAGAAACGCTATGATTTTATTTGGCATTATTGTTACCTATGTAAATTAAAAAAATATAAATTATAATTAAAATTATTTTTTTTGTATCGATCACGGGTATTTTAAATTTTCAAAATATTTTTTTATTTATGTCCGATATTCCAGAAAAGTAAGGCGCAAATAAAAATGTGTCCCGAATGATAATTTTATATGATTTGACGAGTTTATATTATAGTTTGTAGATAGAATGTCGTCCAATGTATAGAGTAGTATTTTTTGTAAGTATGAATAAATAATATGTTGTATTTATATAAATGAAATGTGCGTTAATGACATTTAATTTGTTGTCGATTTTAGTTAAAGCTCGATTTTGAATTTGTTACTTGCTGCATTAACTATATTGCAATTTATCATAACCATTGCAATATCAATATAGTGGACATACACGGGAAAGCATTATAAGCAGATTAACGAAATAGGTATTGTTAGTATGTATTAAAATATTTCATCATATCAGTCCTGAAGTCCCGTACATAGGCTAGGGAGTTTTTTTCCCCGAATTTTTTTAATATATATATATATATATATATATATATATATATATATATATATGTGTGTATGTATGTGCTCAAATATATAAATAATGATATACCGTTATTGCAGTGTTTGAAAATAACCGAGTAAATAAGGCTTCCACTTTTATTTGAAATGATATCCCAAATTTTATGTGATTTATGGGCAACAACTACGCCTGTGCGCGCTGTTTTCTGAACAAGATTCAATTAACGTTTTCGTTTCTCAAGTTAGTGACACGATTACTATTAATGCTTAAGTTAATAACTACACGACGCGAATTATGATTCCAATTTTTCTTTCACACTTTTAACGGAGTTCGGATCGGCATAATAAATAAAAATAAAATATATTTTTGCTTATCAACGACGTAACCGACGACAGCCATTTTTACGGCGTTTTTAAAAAATTGGAATAAATTACAACTACATTACGCAAGAGTGCCAATAATTAATATTCGTACCTCAAAATTGAATCAGTTTCTTCCTATGCATAAACGAGCACGTTTTTTTAAATTATTTTTTACACTTATTACCTGTGCTTGAGCATTTTTTACTTTCGTGAACGCAGCTATAGTTTTACTGTGATGGTCTTCATAACTTTGGGCCTCTTTGATGTAAACACGACTCTTTATTTCACCCTATACTATGCCCTTCGAATTTGCAGGGCATAGTACAGGATGGGCCATACATTTTTGCACACATGAAACATGAATAGAAATAAAACTACAAATATTATTTTGTTGATCATTTATTTTACGTAACAAACGTTTAGCGAAATTTATTTTTTAAAAATTACATCTTCGAGATGTGCCCCGTCTCGTCGTTGGCACTCTTGCAATCGACTACGCAAACTTTGGAAAACTCGCTGACACATGCTGCGAGGGATCGCGGGTGTCCTCGTAGATGTTTTCTTTTAATTGGAATACATTTGTCGGTTTATTAAGGTGCACTCGACTTTTCAGGGGATCCACAAGAAAAAATCGCAAGGTGTAAGGTCCGGGCTTCTTGGAAGCCATGGAATATCACCTCTTCGAGAAATCAATTTATTAGGAAACATTTCTTTGACCACCGGTAAAGTCATATTTGACGTATGGCATGTTGCTCCATCTTGTTGCATCCAACTCCTGCTCTTGTATCCTTCAAACTCATGTAACTGTGGCGTCAAAAGCTCTCGCAACATCTTCACGTTTTCCACTGAGCCCACAAGTACGTTATTTCCTTGATTATTTTCAAAGAAATACGGGCCGATTATGCCCTTTGCTGATATGGCAGCCCATACTGTCGTTTTAGGTGACTGAAGTGGCCTTTGGTGTTTAAGGCGAGGGTTTTCTCTGCTCCAACATTGACAATTGTGCATGTTTACGTGCCTATTGATGTGAAAATAGGCGTCGTCCGTAAACAATACATTCTCAAGGCTAGAGAATCGCTCCAGCATAGTGTCAGCCAATAATTTACGTTGAATATAATAGTTTGGTTTCATCTCCTGCACAACTTGAAGCTTATATGGGTGTAGTATGAGGTCCAGTTGCAAAATTCGCCGCAGACTAGTGCTTGGTATTGCCAGAGCAGCCGAACGCTTACGCGTAGATGATTCTGGATCGTTCCTTACGGAAAATTTCAACCTCCCGAATGTTCTCATCTCTTGTTCTTGAACGTGGCCGCCCTGTTTGTTTAATATTCGTTGTCGATCCCGTTTGCTCGAACTTCGTGACCCAAGTTTTGATTAAATTAAGACTTGGGCACTCACTCACACGGCGTAGTCCGTATTCAATTCTAAATAGGCGTCGTACAGTAATGTAGGAATTGTTATTTTTGTAAAATTGTTTTACACAAAAGGCACGCTGTTGTCCCGTGAAGCGCCCCATCGTGACTAAAATTGCGTAAAGCGACGCAGAATTCCCAGCTACCTCAACGAGTTTTGAGAAATCAAAGGTTGCTATTTGCAAAAAATTTTGGCCCAGCCTGAATAATATCTTCATATTTACTATTTTAATTAATCGTTCATTGCACTTTAATAGTTTGATTAATTGTCGATTTTTCTTCGATTGGTAGGTTGCACTTTCGTATATTCTTTGCGCACTATGTAAACTTTCATTGCTTAAAATGTAATACCCCACCATTACATTGTTTCATAGTAATCGCGGTTTAAATACGACCCTTACACCAATGTTACACTAATGTGTGCGTGCGTAGTAAAATAGTATGCGTTAGATATTTATGAATGACAATCAATTAAAATAATGCTTTACCACGCATTCTGAATTTAAAAGATAAAAAGACCAGTATGTTTGGGGTAGTTGTTTTTAATTATTTTTTCTTCACCATTCGCCTATATTACTTATTTTAGAGCTTCTCTTCAAATTTGTCTGTATATTGCAAAATAATTCTGTATAATAAAAATTAAGTTCATGAATACTTAAAAAAAAATTGCTCCTGTAGTTTCCTCCTTAAATACAAGAAATCAAACATCGATTCGACAATATTGATTCACAAAATTTTAAGAAAGGATTTGACGTTAAAATGAAGGACAAATGCATTTACTAATTAAACAATATTACTATATAAAACAAAATTATTGAAATAAACATTCAAGTTTTGTGTTAAAAATACAATTTTTATCTATATAATTACGTACAATGGAACAAACATGATTCATTTGTGGCACTGGGGTCACATGTAGCGGTTTAAACGACCTTGCCTGAAAAAGTACCTAAGAAGAAAAGGAACTCTATAAATATAATAGAATGTTTGTAATTTAAAATCCTCAGCATTTCGTATCTAATTATGTCCATTGTATTGGTTTCTTTACTAACTGTAAAATCATATTCCTCAGCACATATTGCAAGTGTATCAAGTAATTTAGATATTCATCGACGACTGATAAAAACAATCGTATTAATTCTTTAAATTAATATAAAGGCCAAAGATGGTAACTGTCGCGTTACTTCGAAATTGTTAATCTCATTTTTAAGAATTTCATATAATTTATTTGCACAAATTACACTTAATGTTCGCTTGTCAACAATAATTTTCTATATATGATTATAGTGTTACCATTATGGCTTAACTAAGAGGTTTTAGTGAAGAATATTATTGATTCTCTTTTAGTGTATTATCTGTAAGTTAAAATACAATAAATCACTCTCAAGATCAAGCTTTTCAATGAAATTTAGGAAGTCATCCCGCGGTATATACGGCTGGAGATAGTTCTAAAGTTTAGAACTATCTCCAGCCGTACATACCGCGGGATGACTTCTATATGGTTTAGAATCTAAACCATATAGACCGAATTCTGGGCTAAAAGTACGTTGTTAAGAGATTAATTGGCCTCTTTATTAAAAATGAGTGGTCATTTTACCTGGCCAGTTCATCTTATTTTTTGTATAGCTCTACAGTCCCCGTTAGCTTTAGAGATATGGTTATTTAAATATACACATCTAGTCAAGCCATGCCTTATCGTCAATTTGTCTACTCATCGGTATCAATTATCTGAAGGCTCGTCTTTACGATGGCCAGTATAGGTGCCAATACCGTTAACACCATTTATGGCATGGCATGGTACATACATATATTGTCCTAGCAATTTGTGATCACTCCACACGTTGGAAAGTCATTTAGTTTGTGTCGGTTTAGGCTTTAGGTCAATATACGGATGATAATATTATCTCTATTATTTATACGGGCTTTGGTGGACGTCTAAAAGTGAGCGGGCAACAACTTCAGTGGTTTATTTATTTACAGTGTATAACTATATAATAAAGTAACAAAATAACAGTAATAAAGTAACAGGGTCATCAAAAAGAAATTGAAAAAATTAAGGTAGATGCTTACTATACATTGGAACTGAACAATTCTATTATTTTGTAGAAAATAATAGAATACGCGCGTACTGATTTACCCGCGGTCCCCATGCGAGCTAGTTGCAAACTAAACGCACTGCCAACAGGTCGACGTGATGGCCATAATGCCGTCAACACCTTTCGATCTATGTGGAAAAACTGAAAGGACTGAACGCGCCCCAACCTACATAGCCAACTCTGCAATACGTACCTAGGTGACCGTAAATCCCCACTCTACCTGATAGCCAAAAGCATAGGCAAACGACAATTGACACAACATAAATTCGCCATTGTGATTTCGCATACGCGATCGTGTTCCACAGAATCTTAACAGAAATACCAACACTAAAATAATTAGAAGGAATATAAATGAAATAAAATTGATATGCGATATAATACCAAAGCGATCTTGAGAGTATTTTATTGTTCCGATGTTAAATGTAATAGAAAACTAGTCCCTTTAGACGTAATGAATGTGATGTGAATTATTTTTAAGTTTGACTGGCGGTCGACGGCGGGCGATTTTATTTTTATATGGAGCCCCTGTAGCGGGCTCGTCTTTGTAACAGGCGCTTATTAAACCATCGTGAATGTGCTCGAATTGTTTTATTTTTAATTGCGTATGTGCACCATTTTTTTATTTTATACATGGTAGAGCCGTGCAGCTATATTAGTTGTAGCACAAATGGGTCGGCTCGACCGGGAGAATACCACGGTCTCATAGAATACTAGAGTAAAATAGCAGCTTAACGTTGCTGTGTTTCGTGTGGTGAATGTAAACAACCGGAGACCCTTTTTACTGGGAACGAGGCATTCCATCTTAGTCCTCACGAGTGACAACGCATCATTTTGATTCGTAAGCGAGAATAGATGTATATGTCTATGGGCCACAGCAACCACTTATCACCAGGTGAACTGTGTGCTCGATTATCACCACTTATTCTATAAAAAATTATATAATTAGTAGTTTATTTTCTGTGTTGTCATGAAATTATAAATATATCTCAATTACGCGTCCACATTATCATTGTTCATTGTAATCCAATGTCTCAGGTCAACATGGAAAAAAATATATTTACAAATTTAATTTTACGTTAGAAATGATAGTTTTTTTTTTGGGAAAAATAAACGCTGCGAAGCTTTAGCAATCCACTGCAGTATGAAGTATTATTAATTAACAAAATAAAATGTTTATCAGAATGAGATAGTGAATGAGAGTATCATAATATTATACATTTTTATTATTATGTATTCGAGTATCGTGTTTTATAGTGTTAACATTTGACACTTTCGGTATGAAACTTTTGTAACAACAACTCCCTCACAGATAATGCCATTTTTATTAGACATTTCAGAGGATATTCTTTTGTCTGGTTTGGGTTCAATTCTTTATTTAAGCGTAATATAGTATACAAGGTACTATATTATTTAAATAACAAATATTTTATTGTACCTATATCATTAATTTGTATCTTATTTTATATTATCAACTCGTAAAAGTTCACAGCTGAACATGGCATGGTTAATGGACTTCTCTTGCTAAGGAGGATTTGCCTTAATAACCACGCTTGGTTAATTTTATATATTTATATGCATTGAGTTATATTTACTACGTACTAGAGAAGCCATTCCAAACAAAAATTATGTCCTACTCTATGTCTTTGCGCATGCGCGGGAGTAGTAGTCGCGCATGGGCGAAGACTTTAATTTGATATAAAATAAGATATTTATATAAAATAAATATAAGAATTTAATATAAAATATCTTAATTTAATCTAAACAGACATGTTATATTTCTAAATAAAATGTAATAATAATTATTTTATGGAATTCACAAATTTTCAATTTACGCAATATTTAGTTTGTATGGATTGCACTACAGTTCAGTTGAACATAGTCTATGTTCGGACTGGCTTCTCTAGTACGTATACATACATATAACTCAATGTTTATAATATGTTATTAACCTCTCATGTGTCCAGCCATGTTATTTCTTATGCTTCAAGTGTCAGGGGCCGTTCGGGAGGTCGCCCGATACCGGTAGATGATAATGTAAACAATGATATATTTTTAATTTTGTATACCAGCTATATATAAAACTTATACACATCGACTTAATTATGTACATCCTTTTACGCGGCAAAACAGAAAACGTTACTTTACGGCCTTGTATTTAATCTATGTTGTTCAAAGATTTAACAGCGTTTATTTTTTAATTTAATAGTAAATCGTATTCCTTGTCAAAGTATCCGTACGGGCTCGGCTGACACACGGGTACGCATAAGCCAACCAACCCGCTACGGGTGCCATGACACTTGATATCTATTGTTACAAACAATTATTAAAAATATATCATTTATTTTAGAAAATAATCCATAACGTTAAATCTGTCCAGCCATATTAATGTTACTAATGAGGTTAGGAAAGAACTAACAAACACATACATACAAACAAGAAAAAACGAAAAATATTACGCTAATTAGGAGGTACTTGCTACTTCTGGGGGTGTTCAGAAAATTGGTGAAAAAATTTCATTGTGCAATACAAGCTCATATTCTCATATATTTTCAATAGATAACATTAAGTACATCAGTGATAAAATAAATAATAGATTTACCTAAATTACACATTAAGTCTAAATTATTAAATATATGCATAATTATACAATAATTCATCTGGTGTTCCGTAAAACTAACAAAATGCTCCATATTTGGTATTGTTATTAATGGAACTTTATTAGAAATTGCAAGGGAAAACGTACAAAAGTATCAAATTAAAACGATATAAAAATAAAAAATAAACCTACGATAACAGGCGTTTTCCTGCCGTGTCGTCCATGTTAACTTTTCCACTTTTTCTTTTCCAATAATTCTCAACTCCTAATTTTACAAATGTAATTTAATTTACATTGAATTCCAAGAGAGACTGACAGATTTAAAACACGAATCACAATTTCTAGTGATATTACTTATATATCTGCGGAGTAACTTGAAATAGAAACAAAAATACAATCACGAGATTAGTAACTTATAAAATTGGAATGCTAATAAATTTATCAATGTAAGTACATAAATAATTCACTGAACAATTCTTTTAAAGCAAAGGTTGACTTTCTTACAAAACATAACACTCGTACAGATAAATGAACGTCCTTACGCAAAAATAATCCAACCCACGCTCCGGTTAAAATTGAGTTATTTAATATACATGTCACCGCCAACTATATAATTATCCTTTTAATTAAAACAGTCTTTTACTAAACGGCGCCGTTTAACTAACGGCCTGAATGATATTTAGCCGATGCCCTAAATCCACGTGCATTTATATAATATAGCACATAGCGCTAATTAAACACAGACCATCGACTGTCTCGTTGAATAAAATAAATAGGGTGATTATGCCATGTAATGTCTAGGCTGTTAACTGAAAGGTTTAATTAAGCTAATTGGCTGCGACATACATAAATAATCCTCATTTATAGTTAATTAAAATAAAAAAAAGACTACAGAGACTAGACTACTAGAAACTAAAAGTCAACTTCAAAGAAGTAAATAAGAATAAAATAATTTTCCCGTGGTGGCTTCAGAAGTCGGTGTTAAGACATGGTATGTAGAAGTACTAAAGCCCCGACTTCAGAAGCCAATAAATGGAAATGCTTCTATTCTTTTTCGCTCTTTGAAGTCAGCTTTTACTTTTTATTAAAAGTTTAAATTTTTAACACTTCAGCGGACTAAAGATTATGACAAGCCCAAATATCGTCAAAAAATATACATGGCTACAATAAAAACTTCTGACGTATAATCCATTTAAAAAAAAAATCATTAAAATCAATTCATAATTGACGATGATGTGGAGTAACAACCATACAAAAAAAAATCATATTAAGTTATTATCACAAATACCCACTTAAATTTCAAACGTCATTATCTCAAAAGTAAGTTTTCGAGGTTGGATCCTTTTTGCGTGACTACATTAAATAGAACTTAAATGTTACAATAATATATTAAAAATATCCTTCAGCATAATCATGGTAATGGTAATCCCATCAGGAACACGAGCAAGCTAAAGTAAATGACTAGTACAGTCATGAAACAGCCGTACACAGTAACATTAAAAGCATCATAAGATAAATTGATCACTTCACTAGTGGTGCAGTTCAAAAATTATCAAACTCAATATCACATTATAAACAAGTAATTTTATCTTGAATAAATAAATCTATATAAATAATTTTAAGCTTCGAGCATCTTCGTTTGAAAAAGAAAAATGAGGGCATCCACAATTTTTCATGCCACCAGGGCGGCGCCACTTTGAAATGAGATGAAATATTTAACAAACTACACGGATGGGTAGTTAAATTGTTAGAAAAAAAAATATTTGTGGTTTGTTTCTGAACTTATCAAGAATTATATTTTATATTAAATACATTAAAATGAAAAATGTGTAAAAAATTAAAGAGCAACCACTGTGGCATTGTTTTGTATATTGTTTATTGTACACTTGAAGAACAAAAGACTGTACGGAACACTGAGGAGTACAATTTGCAACTATGTCTTGCGTATGTGGACTATGAGTAAGCCTTTGATTCCGTCGAAATTTGGGCGGTGCTGCAGTCCCTTCAGCGGTGCCAAGTTGACTGTCGGTGTATCGAAGTGCTGAAGTGCTTGTACAGTAGGGCTACGATGGCTATCCGAGTACAGAACCAGAGTATACGTATACGAGTATACTCTGCGTCCGTGTCAAACCTATGCCAGTGGTTGTTGGGAGCACTAAGCTCGAAGTTGTTGACGAGTATGTTTATCTGGGACAAAGTGCGTGATGACTTATGGATCTGAGACTCAGCGAGCTACAGAGAGGACTATGCTGGGGGTTTCTCTGTATGATAAACTTACAAATGAGGATATCCGCAGTAGAACAAAAGGTTCTCGAGTGGCAGCAGTGCGTACCGGTAGGCGAAATGTAAGGCGAGCAATCCGCCCCGGCTTCGCACGGGTGATTTCTGGATCTCTACATCAGCGCCACCTACCAGGTTCAGTTTTGAATCTAAATCATCTAGGTACCAACTCAAACACAGTAAAAAATCAATTAAAATCGGTCCACCTGTTTAGGAGGAGTTCAGAGATAAATACTTGTACAGAAGGATTACATATAAAAATAATCCAAAGACACTCGAAGCTCAGAATCTGTACCAAATCATAAGTTAAAGGCAGAAATTAAAGCAATAATATTTTCATAAGATTACATTTTGACATCTTACTACTATTACGTATACAAAATTTTACAATATATTGAGAGACATCCAATATTAAATATATCCGATAAGAATAATGTTATTTCCGACGATTATAGATAAAATTGATAATTAACTAAAATGGTAATACATGTAAAGTAGTGTACATCGTGGTCGAAAGGCAAAGTCAATTGCTGAGGGTCTGGCCCTGCATTGCGACTGACAAAAATAAACTCTTTTATTAATATTTCTTTAGTAACTTCATATTACTTCATAAAAATATAATTAGGTAATTTAAAAAAAAAACAAGTATCTAATATAATAAACCTATTCTGTCAGATTGTTTAGGGGCGATACCTCTCTCTTATCTATTTCTGCCGACAAGCAGCGCACACAACATAGCAGTGTACTCTGACACAATTCTTGATAAATTCAAATTACTGACAGAGGGACTTAATTCCTGACATTTTGGGAAAATTACTGTCATCTGGAAACCATATTTGGAAACAGGACCTTTTAAATGGGAAGTTAACAAGCAACTACAATTACAATAGATAAAATAATAAAATTTATATAACTGTTCGAACTACATAGACAATTCTATAAAACCTTGGTAACTGGCAAGGAAACAACTATTTTTGTCTGGCGAGATGTAATATTACATTTGACTTATTTTATAATATTAGTTTATTTAAGAAATACGAAAAACAAATCTCACTGTTGAGTTAGCAATATTAATTAAAAAGAAGGACGTACATAATATTATATAGTACACTATAAACACATACCGTCTTACTATAAAATGTGGTTATTAGAGAATATATTATATATACTTAGTTCATAAGTTCTGTCAAAACCTTATTATTTAAAAAATTTGAATACTAC
Organism: Parnassius glacialis; assembly: GCA_033319125.1. Classification (NCBI taxonomy): domain Eukaryota; kingdom Metazoa; phylum Arthropoda; class Insecta; order Lepidoptera; family Papilionidae; genus Parnassius; species Parnassius glacialis. The sequence continues at coordinate 45,178,786 of JAVANC010000027.1, read as the reverse complement.
CTAGATGAATTTCAACAATTTTAAAAATATAACGTTTGCGCTTGCCGAAAATAAGAAAAGACATTAATTTTCAAATATTGAGTGGTCGATGAAAGAAGATGAGTAGCGGTTATCGCGTTGTACCGCTGTGGTTACGCGCAAAAGAGATTTTCAATATTCTACAAAAAGTGAAAATAACCCTACGATTTGTTTATCGCACTATCAAACGCGATTCACTGAAGATTCAAGTTTCGAAGATCGTAAGAGGACCGGCCGACCTCGTACAGTTAGGACACCCGCAATCATCAAAGCAGTGAAGGCGTGAGTCCAACGAAATCCTGTTCGTAAACAAAAAATCTTAGCTCTTCAGATGGGCCTAAGCAGAACCACGATCAAAACAAGTGATCAATGAAGACCTAGGACTACGAGCGTATCGCAAGAAGACCGGACATTTTTTGAACGAGCTTTTGAAATAAATTAGCCTGAAAAAAATTTGTTTTCGGATGAAAAAAATTTTTACATCGAAGAAAGTTATAATAAACAAAATGATAAGGTGTATGCCCACAACAGTGAAGAAGCCAGCACGCGTATTCCGAGGGTTCAACGAAAACATCATTCTTCGTCACTCATGGTTTCGCTTGGAGTCTCATATTCAGGCTTAACTGAGGTGTTTTTCTGTGAAAAAGGTGTAAAACCAGTGCCGAGATGTACCAAAATACCGTTCTAACAAACATAGTAGAACCTCTTTCTCAAACAATGTTCAAAAACAGACATTGGATATTCCAACAGAACTGCACCAGCTACTAGGGCACGAAGCACACAAAATTGATTGACCGCCCGTGGTATTGACTTTGTCGGACATGAAGACTAGTCCAGATTTTAACAGTGGTAGAGCCACGCGGCAGCTTTTGCTGTCGCACAGATGGGCCGGCTCGAACCGGGGTGGTACCACGACCTCACAGAAAACCAGCGTGAAGTAGAGGTTTACCTCTGCGTTTCGCTTGGTGAGTGCAGGTGGCCGGAGGCCCTTTTTACTGGAAATGAGGCATTCCATCTTAGTCCTCACGGGTGACAACGCATCTGCATTTTGATTTGTAATAGAGGATAGATGTAGATGTCTATGCGCCGCAGCAACCACTTACCATCAGGTGGACTGTGTGCTCGTTTGTCACCCTAATCCTATAAAAAAAAAATTTAAATCCACCGGATTACGAGATAAAGATATGGCAACATTTGGAGGAGAAAGTCTGCGATAAAACTCATCAGAATTTGGAATCTCTCCGAGCATCTTTGGCTAAAGCAGCGGCAGAAATAGATATGAATGTGGTGCGTGCTGCGATTGATGATTGGCCGCGTCGATTAAGGACATGTATTCAAAATAGAGGAGGACATTTTGAATAATGTAAATAAAATTGTATTCTAAATTAAATTACCTTTCACTTCATATATAATTTCTATATAATTATCAAAAAGTGAATCATTAATTTTATAAAAAGTTTTTGTCAGAACTTATGACCTGACTAAGTATATATTCTCGGTGTCAAACTATGATTTAAGAATAATAATTTTTCTAACTAAAGAAGTACCTTCGAGTCGGCGCATAGTCGTCGCGAAATTTCGTAGTTACTATCACACTGTTTTTTTTTTGAGTTTATTTCCACATGACTTCTTTATTTAAACAGACTCGTTTAAATCAGACTGATTAAACTACTTTTTGTAATAAGGCGGATAATTATGCAAAACGTCATCATAAATTGTATATAGGGCTGTGAAAGAGGACAGAATTATAAATACAAAAGCTATGTAACAAAGTAATTAAATATTATGTTTAAATAGTTTATAGTTTAACAATTTCATTTTGTTTTGAGAAATAACGTATGTCTCAGTTCTGCCCTGTTTAAAAACGGGTTGAAAATCGGTTACCAATTCTGTTACAGTTTTCATAATTTCGATATGATTCCAGTTTTAGGATACCAATTAGGCCCGCCACACACATACGGAATCCCGTTTTGCCCGCAAAATTAATTTATATGGACTTGCTGAATTCCGAATCGGAATATCGAAACGGAATTCCGTATGTATTTGGAACTTAAACTTTTCATAAATTCTAAGATAGTTTTTTTGTTAGTGCAGAAAGGTGTCTAACAATTTCCATTAAGATTTCGGTTTCTTTCTGATTCCAGTGCCAGAACCGGTACCTTACAGATATTTTGGAAACTTTTCAATACCTGACTAAAAGAAAAAGAGGTTTATATTATTTTAGTTAAGTCAGTCAGAATTCATAATTACGTGAGTTATGTCAAAACAAAAGAACTTCTATTTCTAAAATGTGCAATTGCATACTTGTATTGTCTTAATGTGGTTAAAATGAGAATATATTATATTAGCTTAAAATTTTTTACGGCTTAAACACACATATAACTCTTTTAATAAAGAAATTATAGAGATATTTAAACTCTCAATTTATTTTGACACTTAATTACTTCTAAAATTTGACTGCAAATAAACTCGGTAAAATTATCATGTGATGAATAAATAACAATGAAATGCGTGTTATTTACTAAGGTATTGGCTAAACGTCCCGCGCGGCGCCAGGCAATCAAACTCGTTGTATCTCGAACAGTTTCACATCCGTGTCGTACCATATCGGCGGGTCTACGTTCCTGTGAAATAACAAATACAAAAATGATACTTGTAACGTTTGGCATGTTAATATAGTGGAAAGTTCTTTCATCCAAGATATAAATTTGATTCTTTCTAATTCCATCTACAACTTTTTCTGCCACTTTGAAATGAGGTGAAATATGTATTTGACAGATTTCATAGGGAAGGAAGTTAATTTGTTAGAAAAGCGAAGATTAATGTTTCTTTCTGAAATTTTGGTTAGAATATCGGTAGTTTATTTTATCAATTTCTAATGTGAAGTGTAAAAAATTAAAGAACACAGCACACTGAGGCATTGTTTTGTATTTGTACATACACTAAAAACCGAAAAACTTTTATTTTAAATGCAACTCTTCAATGATGACACAGTGTATGAGACCATTTCTGTGATAAATAAAAACACCTCAATCCCAACTAGCGACATCTGGTGACCATAAGATTATTAGCCCTCTTTGTAGGGAGGCACATTTTCATTATTGTCCCAGTACACCTTTCAATTGATGATTTTGCTACCTTGTACAAATTACGTGGGTTTCTGGACTGGTTTTTCTTAGGACAGACGCACTTTTCCAAACCAGTATTAAAAGCTTGACTTGAAGTGTTATTCAAAATACCAGAGATAAGACTAGATAAGTAATTATTAGTGTTTTGTGGCTGGTTGATTTGTGATTATGATATTTGCGGTATGTTTTGAATAAATGTTCGCTATAGTTTCAGTTTCAATTTCAACTCCGGAGTCACGGTGTAATTGTTGGGTAATGATCGTGGAAGAGAAAGGGGAGATGTTCCGCCGGGGAAGGTGTTCAGTACGGGGGGGGGGGGGGGCGTGTGGTAGTTCGTAGCTATTCTATATATACAGCAGTAATTTGACGATGCTGAGTATCTGCGGGTAACCCCCCCCCCTCCCCTCCCCAGTGTTTATGTACGTGCGCTACTACCAATCGTATTTAGATGTACGTGCGTGCGTATGTACATACACCGTATGCAAATCTACATGTGTGAATGCATACGTATGCATACTGTAATACGGACGTAGCGTAGGTAGATATGGGTGTGTGTGTGTGTGTGTGTGTGCGTACCGTATGCAGATATGTGTGCGTGCGTGTGGCTGTATGTATGAGTGCGTACCGTATGCAGATATGTGTGCGTGCGTGTGGCTGTATGTATGAGTGTGTACCGTATGCAGATATGTGTGCGTGCGTGTGGCTGTATGTATGAGTGCGTACCGTATGCAGATATGTGTGCGTGCGTGTGGCTGTATGTATGAGTGTGTACCGTATGCAGATATGTGTGCGTGCGTGTGGCTGTATGTATGAGTGCGTACCGTATGCAGATATGTGTGCGTGCGTGTGGCTGTATGTATGAGTGTGTACCGTATGCAGATATGTGTGCGTGCGTGTGGCTGTATGTATGAGTGCGTACCGTATGCAGATATGTGTGCGTGCGTGTGGCTGTATGTATGAGTGTGTACCGTATGCAGATATGTGTGCGTGCGTGTGGCTGTATGTATGAGTGCGTACCGTATGCAGATATGTGTGCGTGCGTGTGGCTGTATGTATGAGTGTGTACCGTATGCAGATATGTGTGCGTGCGTGTGGCTGTATGTATGAGTGCGTACCGTATGCAGATATGTGTGCGTGCGTGTGGCTGTATGTATGAGTGTGTACCGTATGCAGATATGTGTGCGTGCGTGTGGCTGTATGTATGAGTGCGTACCGTATGCAGATATGTGTGCGTGCGTGTGGCTGTATGTATGAGTGCGTACCGTATGCAGATATGTGTGCGTGCGTGTGGCTGTATGTATGAGTGTGTACCGTATGCAGATATGTGTGCGTGCGTGTGGCTGTATGTATGAGTGCGTACCGTATGCAGATATGTGTGCGTGCGTGTGGCTGTATGTATGAGTGCGTACCGTATGCAGATATGTGTGCGTGCGTGTGGCTGTATGTATGAGTGCGTACCGTATGCAGATATGTGTGCGTGCGTGTGGCTGTATGTATGAGTGCGTACCGTATGCAGATATGTGTGCGTGCGTGTGGCTGTATGTATGAGTGCGTACCGTATGCAGATATGTGTGCGTGCGTGTGGCTGTATGTATGAGTGTGTACCGTATGCAGATATGTGTGCGTGCGTGTGGCTGTATGTATGAGTGCGTACCATATGCAGATATGTGTGCGTGCGTGTGGCTGTATGTATGAGTGCGTACCGTATGCAGATATGTGTGCGTGCGTGTGGCTGTATGTATGAGTGTGTACCGTAAGCAGATATGTGTGCGTGCGTGTGGCTGTATGTATGAGTGTGTACCGTATGCAGATATGTGTGCGTGCGTGTGGCTGTATGTATGAGTGCGTACCGTATGCAGATATGTGTGCGTGCGTGTGGCTGTATGTATGAGTGCGTACCGTATGCAGATATGTGTGCGTGCGTGTGGCTGTATGTATGAGTGCGTACCGTATGCAGATATGTGTGCGTGCGTGTGGCTGTATGTATGAGTGCGTACCGTATGCAGATATGTGTGCGTGCGTGTGGCTGTGCGAGTGTGCACGAGTGCGTACCGTATGTAGATGACGCCCCACATGTAGGTGCGGAACCAGGCGGCGGTGCCCGCGTTGGCCTGGTACTTGCGGATGAGGATGGGGTGCGGCACGGGCAGCAGCCCCACCAGCGTGCCGTGCTGCAGGAACCGCAGGATCTCCGACTCGTCCGTCAGGCCCCTGCTCACAACACAAGCTCACGTGAAAGAACGCCGCTAACTTTGCGTATGAAATGTTACCATCATACACAAATTAAAAAAAGTTAAAACCTGTAAAGCTGAACACTTGCCTGCTCTCATTTGTAAAAAAGTTATAGAGTAATTAACCTGTCATATTGTTAAATACAAATAAATAAAGTATGTTTTTGCGGACTTCATATTCTCGTAATACTTTGTTCCTTAGACATGTAGGTTTGTACGCACTTGTCGATGCAGATCTTCTCCACCTGCGGCACGAGCACCTGCAGCAGCCGCATGATGGTCTGCAGCGGCAGCCGGCCGCGCCAGCTCGCCACCCACTCGCCCGTCGGGGTCCAACCCTCCTTCTGTCACGAAATCAAAACATATACAAAATTTTAAACTCTATAACCTTATATTATAACAATTTTTATTTGGGCTTATGATCGAAAATTTCCTTCAAAAACCCTATGATTAAGGTGGAAGCTCCAGGGTGGCCCGCGAAATTCAAATTTTTTTGCGTTTTTTGGAATTTGCAAGTCAGGGTTAGGTTGTATATTTAACAAAATATGATTCGCGACAGTTTATGTGTTTACAGAATTATTATCATTAAAATCACCAATACAACCCTGTAAGTTCATATTAGCCATAAGTTCATATTTTTCTGAAAAAACTCATTCAAAGGGCTAATATAAACTTACAGGGTTGTATTGGTGATTTTAATGATAATAATTCTGTATCCCTCCCTATGTAGTCCAGAGTTTGCCCCCTTCGGATTCTTGTTTCCGAATATGAAAAAAGAGCTTCGGAGAAAGAACGAAGAAGTGAAGGCGGCAATTTCTGCCTATTTTGAGGGCTTTGATGAAATATTTTTTTCGAAAGTATAAATAAGTTATTTGAACGGACTGAGAGAAGTGTATTAGGGTTGATGGAGAATATATCGAGAAGGAAAAATAATTTCATGTTTCATTTCACCTCCTTTTCCTTTCATTCCGCGAACTCTTTGACATCTTCGTGTAGATAGCCCCCACCCAGAGGGGAAGGCAGAGACTACATACTGCCATTTGGCACGATCCAAACACACATCTCTCGTCTCCTTTACCTATACCTACATCTACACATACATGCTTGTTGTTTAAGGGTACTCTTAATCTGGTCCATCTTCAATATATAGCGAATGAGGGCATCCACGACGTTTTGTGCCATCAGGGCGGCGCCTCTTAAAAATGAGGTATAATATTTGACAGATTTCATAGCGGCGAACATAATTTGTTATGAAAATTTAATTTGATCGATAACCGTTCGTCTAGGGCGCCACCTTCCCGAATCTGCCGTTCACGTAAATTTGCTTTGTCACTCTTTCCTTGTTCATTCTTTCTACATGAACAAACTACCGAAGCATTCCTTTCTTAATCCTGGTCACAATATCATCTTGCAACCCACACTGTTATTATAACACAGTTCCACAACCTGTCATTCGAATTCAGCCCTAACATACTTCTCAATAACCGCATTTCTACAGCATTTATTTTACTCTCGTGCTTCTTCTGTCGTACCCGATTTTCACTACCATACATTGAGGTAGACAGATTCTATGGTGTTAAGCAGTTTTTTCGTACTTTCTTCCAGAAGCCATCCCAGAAAGTGGACCTGTTCGAGCTCCGACGGTTCGACAAAAAATAAGATTGACTTTAAACGACCAAATGACAACTATTCAGTGATGTCTCAGTGATCACGAAGGTGAGAACTGCCAGTGATCACCGAATGGTACGAGGCACACTGAACCTAAACGTTAAGTTGGAGAGGTCACTCCTAATGAAATCAACTTTACGCCAGCTCGTGCACTAATCCAGAGTCCCGAAAACTTTCAGCTCGAGTTACAAAATCGTTTTCAGTGTCTAGTAGATTGCAATGAAGTGAATGATATGAATGAAAAGTTAGTGGAAACTGCCCGTTGCGGTCGGAGCTAAGGTTTGAAAAATACATATACAGGTTGTCCCAAAACTCAACCTCAAGCGGGTACGGAGCGATAAGCTAGGTTCCACCAGTCCTAGCAAAAATAAGAAATTAAATTTCCATGATACTAGGTTAAGTGATAATAGGTATACTTTTCAAAATGTTGAAAATAAACTTTCTAGATCACATCTTTAGGTACTGTGATCACAAATTTCTAAATGATTGTGTTTTTTTTTTTGATTCAGTGAGTTTAGTACAACAAATAAAGTTTAATTAAGCCATGGTTTAAAACGTTTTAACACATAACTTTGACGTCCTGCCTTTAAAAAAAAAACTAAAAATGTATTTGTTTCAAGTACACTTTTTCTTATATGCAGCCCAATAAAAGAAGTCAAGTGGATTTAGGTCCGGAAAACGAGGAGACTATAAAATTGTGCCATGCGTCCATCCACCTATCGCTCTTTCACCCGAGACTTGTTTGTGAGTAAACGTGTCGCGCTTTCTATTTTAAATTCAAAATTAAAATGCACATAAAAACCCTCCTTAATCGTTGTACCTTAAAGTCGATATAGTGTGAATTAATCTAGTAATATTTAATCCATCATAATAATTGCGACTGCCTGCGTGCCGCGTCCCCCTCATACCTCACGTGCGAATGTGACTTTTTGTTTTTTTCAGGAACATTTTGTCAGGAAAGAAAGAGTAACAACATTCATTTTTATTGTTAACGTTTGGTTAAAATTAATTCTTCGATAGTCTCAATATTCAAACTAATTCTTGTCTTGGTTTTAATTAAATTAATTAATGATAATATTCTTTCTACAGCCGCCGTAGAGTGTAACAAACATAGAAGGTTCTGAATAAATTATTTTAATGGGGGATATAGCATATTTCCGACTGTATCCACGATGCTGCAGTTTATTTACATTTGTATATATGTATATAAGTGTGTATAAGAAGTGTAAATATGTGTAAAGTTACATATTTATATTATATTATATTACATTACTGATTAATATGTGAAAATAAGTTAGTTTTTTTCTTTGTTGCGGCTCCACCACCTTGCGCTCTCACCACACTACCAAAGGTAAGCTGGCAGAGAATGCCTCTTTGGCATTAAGTTCGCCTTTGTACCTTTGTGTAATGTTTGTTAGTTTGAGTGCAATAAAGAATTTTCTATCTATCTATTTATAATCCGGGGGACTCCCCGAAAACAAGCAAGAGTAGATTTTTTACAGTGTTGCTAGCTTTGATTATTTTTAAGCCTCTTACATACAGGCACGATATTATAGAGTAGACTGATGAGATGGAAAGCGATCCAAGAAAGTATTTATGTATAAAAGTACAAATTTCAAAAATCTGTATAAAAGTAGTATTAAATCTGTTATCTGTAATGGGGTTCAAAAATCTGTATGAACACAGATAAATCTGTAAATATGGCAGCACTGGTGACAACTGACATTTTTTGACCCGTTCTCGCACGGCAACGTCGTGAACGCACAAGGTCGTGCGTCATCGCTACGAAGAGCGCGCTACGAACGCTACTAAAAACAAAATGTCAGTCTATCTCACTCTATTGACTTATCAGAAAATTCGAACAAGCTTAGGCTTAGGCATCGGTATGAGTCAAGTGCACAAAATCGGAAACATTTAACGGTCAGAAAGCTTTGTGCTCGGTGGATACCTCATAATTTGACAGAGACCCAAAAACTCCATCGTGTTGATTGGTGTCGTGAAATGGTTTAAAGATTTAACGGAGGTGATTCGAATGCTGTGTTCGATATACTTACGGGTGACGAAAGTTGGAGTTATTGTTATAACCCTGAATCTAAGAGACAGTCTGCTATCTGGCTGTTTCCTTCCGAGGAGTTGCCAACTAAAGTGAAGAGAGGTCGAAGCGTGGGCAAAAAGTTGGTGGCCTTGTTCTTCAGAAGGACAGGTCATTACGCAACAATTGTTTTAGAAGATCGAAAAACAGTTACTTCAGAGTGGTACACTAATAATTGTTTGCCACTTGTTTTGGAAAAAAAATTGGGAGAAGCGACCTCACAGTAGGATCCTCCTTCACCACGACAACGCCTCGTCGCACACCGCCAAGCAAATAATCGACTACTTGGTAATGTCAGACGTGGAATTACTGGGTCACCCGCCCCATAGCCCCGACCTCGCACCTTGTAATTCTATTTATTTCCGAAAATAAACGAAAAACTTCGAGGTGAACGTTATATGGACGCCGAGGAAGCAGTGGCTGCGTTTCAAAATGCTGTCGAATGGACCCCTAGGGACGAGTGGGCAAAGTGCTTTTCTCAGTGGTTCCATCGAATGCAGCGATGTATTGATGTAAATGAACACTATTTTGAAAAGATATAATAAAACTAATAACTTGCTAGTTTGTTCAGTTTTTAATTTTCTAAGAAGTTTCAGTGTCACCATCGTATACCAATTTTCATGGTGATCGATCAAATAGATTTTGAATTAAACGATTTCACATAATACACAAACATCCTCTCTTATCTATATATTAAACAAAAAAATAATTTATTCTATTCTATTCATCAGGCGAGCCGTATACTCGATTGCCTCCTCTTCTAAAAATAAAATTGATTTACAATCAAAACAAAATTAAAAGAAATATTAGAAAGCTTATTCATAATACATATTGTAAGATCACAGAATTTGAGTTCACAATATAATTGTTTCACCTGTGATACATTATTCAAACAATTCTCGCGCGAATCGCTGTCTCCGTGGCGTTCATTCTTTCGGTCTTTGTGGTCTCGCTTTTTGTCGTCGTTATGGTCTTCTTCCTTTTCCCCGTCTTGTCCGTCGCCGCCGCTACGTTGAGGTAGGAGCTGGTCTCGTGGGTGAGCTGATTCTCGCTCCGTCATTGCCGTTATTGCTACCGACAAATAAAATGGTTTAAGTGTGTGAACATGTGTTAGCTTCAGAAAAGTTTTGTTATTTGGCCTGCTGAGTGTGTTTATCTGTGCGCACGTTTGCCTGTCTACATGTGTGTGTGCGTGCGGTTTGCAGACTACATGTATTTTTTTTACAGAATAAGGGTAAAAAACTATACACAGACCACCTGATGGTAAGTAGATACTGGGGGCCCATAGACATCTACATTTATCATCAATTAATAATTAAAATGCAGATACGTTATCACTCCTGAGGATTAAGATGGAATGCCTCGCTTCCAGTGAAAAGGGTCTCCGGTTCTCTACACTCACCAAACGAAACACAGCAGCATTGAGCTGTTTAAGTCAAAGGCTGTACATTTGTGCGTGTGTATTTTTCGTTCGGTTATAATATGAAATAACATAAGCTAAAAAATACTTTTATTTCAATGTGTGGTGTTTGCGTAAAGCCGGCGGCAGATATAGCAACAAAATTTGGACACTTATTTGAAGGTCTTTGCACACTTGTTTGAACAGTTATTGGCGCAACCTGCCAGACATGCTTTGCAACATGTCTCAAAAATTTACATCTCTTCACAGTACGTTGATAAACGACAAACAAGATGGACAACGATTTTGTGGATGCAATATGCTTGTATTATTTAAGTGCATGTCACTATTTATTACATGTGCAAAAATAGTACAATATAATTAAAAATTAAAAATTTTGTACAGCCGACATCAATATAAGCGTCTTCAATATAAGTTATTTAAGAATAACTCAATAACCATTGGTCTGACCTTGATCAAATTCATATGGGACCACACGAGAACTATCAGCTTTCATATAAAAAAAGAATCATCGAAATCGATTCACCCAGTACAAAGTTATGAGGTAATACACATAAAAAAAACATACACTCGAATTGAGTATCGTCTCCTTATTCGAAGTCGGCAGAAAATACAAAATAATAAAATATTTAAAAACAAGAACATCTTTTTCATTCATAAGTACTAGTCTGTCATCTTCATCCAAGAGTTTTAATTTTTCAGATAAAAACTGACCATACAAATAACATTAATTCGATTGTTTTTTACTGTCTTTATGATTGGACCTATTTTTAAACGTACTGCGGACTACAGTCTCGCTCAACAACATTCGCGCGACTGAACTTTGCGCAAGTGTGGTAGGCCAAGCAAACATTTGAACACTGTCGACTTTGAACGCTTTGATGTGCGCTAAAAACCAAGACCGCTTGGCAAAGTGCATTTCTTTGCACACTTATTTGAACATTGATTCAAAGTCCCGTGCCATACGTAGCTTCAAACAAGTGTTCAAATGTTTAAAGCTGTAGCTGGCGCCGGCTTAAACATAAGAAACCATCGCGCGGTTAATATTTGCGTGTAGAGATTGCGTAAGGGGATTCACTACCCCATATCTTTCTGTGGGTGTCGTTAGATGCGATAAAAGGAAACTGAAACAGATGAAAAGCAGATTTTATTATTATGATCTGTTGTCAAAAAGATGCTGATCTTTTTGACAACAGATCATAATAATAAAATCTGCTCTCGCATCGGCTTGGCTATCGTGCTAACTATACTAATGCTGGGTTGTAATGAATAATGTGTTAGAATGTTTTGTGACCGTTTGTGCCTGTGTGTGTATGTGTGCGTGCGTGCGTGCGCGTGTGTGCGTGCGTGTGTGCGTGCGTGTGCGTGCGTGTGCGTGCAGGTACCGGGCGTGTCGGGCAGCGTGGCGTTGAGCGTGCCGGGCTCGGCGGGCTGCGCCGGCCGCGAGCCCTCCATGGCCGCCTCCCGCACTGATTCAGTGCTACGTGACCTACGCATACAATACTTTATTCAATATTGATTACATATAATTCTTATTGAAAGTCAATTTTAACTTTTACCACTGGTTTACACAAAAACCTCTGTCCTAGGAATAACCAGCAAAAAACTCAGAGGGACTTTTTTTAAAAGCATAACTTACTATTTAACATTTATACAATTAAATGAAACTAATTTTTACGGATTTTATAGCGTTTAATTTAACTTTTTGATTCCCGACGTGTTCCCGATGTTTTACAGCACCCATAGTCAGGGGGGGGGGGAGATGTTTGACGTCCCGATATCATAGTTAGCCCGACTACCTTCAGTTTTTGAATATTAATGTTTGGTCCGATTTACGCAGAATGAGCTTACAGTATCTTGAAGTCTTGCAGTGGTATGCTTGGGTTTAGAATTAATTTTATTACTTGAAAGTTGGTCAGCGCGTGGAATTATGCGCACCGCGTAAAACTGTGCCCAGCGGTGGGACCGTGGCCAGCGGTGGGACTGCGACTGACCTGTGCGGTGGGCGAGCAGGTCGCGCGGCGGCCAGCGAGCGCGCGATGGCGGTGTGCTCGTGCGGCAAGTTGGCCAGCGCGTGGAACACACTACGCTTGCGTATGATCGTATACACCAAGTTCGAGTTGCCTGCAACATTTGTTATTCCGAATATTCAAGTGATTCATCGTTTATACATGGTGGTCCAAAATGCAGCTATTCTATAAAAAAGATTGCAGTATAAGCCAGTCATAAATACCCAGACTGAATTAGCACATGCGCGAATAAGGGTTTGCATATTGCAGACTACATTTTTTTTATAGGATAAGATTGAAAAACGAGCACACAATCCACCTGATGGTAAGTGGTTACTGCAGCCCATAAACATCTACATCTATCCTCTGTTACAGATCAAAATTCAGATGCGTTTTCACCCGTGAGGACTAGGATGGAATGTCTCATTTCCAGTAAAAAGGGCCTCCGGCCACCTGCACTCACCGAGCGAAACGCAGAGGTAAACCTCTACTTCACACTGGTATTCTGTGAGGTCGTGGTACCACCCCGGTTCGAGCCAGCCCATTCATGCGACAACAAAAGCTGCCGTCTGGCTCTACCACTGTTAAAACATGATACATGATGTTTCGAAAACTAACTTTTAATGGTATGACGAACCTAAAGGCCTGTTTTCACTTTGATTAGTAATTGCGGTTGATTAGTGCAGGTGTGTAGTGTAAGTAGTGTCCAATTCTGTTTAGTGGCTGTGTTTAGTAAATTCAGTTGTTAGCAGTCGACCAGGAAGTATGGACATTTTTTTAACAGAAGCGAGCGTAGTACGCTAAACGCTAAACACTTAGCACTGCTGTCCAAACGTGTTTAGTGGCAGGCATGCTGCGAGTAAGGAAAAAGGAAGGGCGTGCGGGGCGTGATACTCGCAATCCACTCGCAAAAAATAGAACACGCTTCTAATCACTTTACTACACAGGTTATTAATCACTTGGACTAATCAATCGCTGTCCACACGTGTATACTCCTAAACACTAAGCACCTGCACTAATCACCTGCACTAATCACTAATCAAAGTGAAAACAGGCCTTTAATTACAATATTTTGACGGCTCCGTGGCGCAGTGGCTTAGTAATGAGTTGCAGCGCTGGGGGCCGCGGGTTCGAATCCCGCACGGAACAAGTATTTGTATGGCCTACAAATAATTGTTCCAGGTCTGGATGTTTGTCCTTGCGTGTGTTTATGTTTGTAAACTGCCTCCACGATACAGGAGAAAATCCTAGTATGGGGGTAACGTTTTCTTAAATAAAAAAAAATATTTAACTTTTTTTAAAACTATAGGGGTAACGTTTTCTGAAAAAAAAATTATTTAACTTTTTTTAAAACGACCTATCTGATATCACCCCACTAAAGGAAAATCGAAATAAGTTTCCCTGTTAACATGGATCAAAAGTAGAGTCGATTTTTCAATAATCAGGTAAAAGTTATTCATTAGAATTAAATACACCATAAAGTAATTAAAAATTACAATTGTATGAAAAAAATTGTTCAATTGACATTAGGAAATGGAACCCTAAAATAGTGTATCATTTCTTCATTTTTACTTTAATTTATCTAAACATAAACATATACATATTTTCAGAGACGGTTCAGAATAAGTAATTTAGGCAAATGGTGAAGAAAATTAATTTAAAAAAAACTCAATAATTCTATCCTTTTTATCTTTTAAATTCAAAATGCTTGGTAATGTATTATTTTAACTGATTTTACTACGCACGCACATACTTGTAAGGGTCGATCGGTAGGCAAAAACGTTGTTGCTCATAAATCAAATTCAATTTGGAATTATTTCAAATAAAAGCAGAAGCCTTATTCACTCGTATTTTCATTTAACTGTAATAACGGTATATCATTATTTATATAATTGAACTTAAGTTTAAAAGGCTACTCTATGATAAATAACCTTTGAAGAACTGCCTAAAATAAATGTTTAAATATTACATAATAAACGCTCACCATCAAACTGGTACTGTATCATGTTGTTGAACATCTCGAGCAGGAAGAACACGAGATGGTAGTGGTGCGGCTGCGAGAAAAGGAACCACGGTGTGCTGAACGCCTCCAGCAGATGTAAGAGTTTCGTGGACGCGACCATAGACAAGGTTTTCAAATATGGTGACACTGTACAATGAAAACAGTAAACCATTAATTTAATGTGTTTTTGTAACATACGAATATAGGAAAGCCAAGAAAGACTTTCTCAACCAAAACCACAGTATTGTATATACTTTATTGTACACCACACATATACAACAAATAAATACAGTACAGAGAAAACTTAATATATACGTATGTACAATAAGGCGGTCTTATCGCTAAAGAGCGATCTCTTCCAGACAACCTTTGGGCTAAAGAGAAACTGGAATTAAGAACAGTAGGAGGTGGTGCGTTTTATGTTACACTTACATACTAATATCTAAATAAACTAAACTATATTTTGTTAAAATACCACAATAATACATAAAAAATAATAATAAAATAAACATACATATTAATAAATAGGTATATATATATATATATATATATATATATATATATATATATATATATATAGATATATTCACATATATATACATAGATAATAAATAAATAAATACAAAACAAAGAGGAAAAAAAAACACAGAATAACTATCTGTTGCTAGAATTGGTTATCAATAACCACAAAGTGTTAGGTAATGCTTCTTGACGTCACTTTTGAATCTTTCCAAAGTTTGTGCCCGTTGAATTTGGAGTGGAAGTTCATTCCATAACCTTATGGCTTGGCTCGTAAAAGAATATTTCATAAATTTAGTTTGAAATGAACATGGTTCTAGAATTAGTTCGCCGGCTGACCGAAGAACTCTATCAGGTCGATCATGACCAAGAAACTTAAAGTTTTCCTTCAAGTAGCTTGGAGTCAAAGGATTGAACAACACACAGTACAAAAGAGATACAGTTTGCAGATTCCGGCGAAAGCGAATGGGTAACCACTTGAGCTGTAAACGATATTCGGATACATGATCATATTTGCGCAAACCAAATATGAACCTAATAGCAATATTTTGAATTCGCTCAAGTTTGTTCAATTGGTCTTCAGTTAAATCGAGATAACTTGCGTCCGCATAATCAAGAATAGAGAGAAGTAAGGATTGTGCTAACATAATCTTAGTGGGAATGGGGAGAAAAGAACGTAAACGACGAAGTAAACCCATAGTAGCAAACACCTTTTTGCTCACTTGTTTTAACTGCTGCGACCACGAAAAGGTAGAATCTAGATATATTCCCAGATTTTTTACAGATTTACTGTAGGGTATGACAACGTCATTTAATGTCACCGAGGGTAGGTTGTTCCAGTCAACTCTGGAGACCATCCCTCCACCACCAATAACTATAGCCTGGGACTTGAACGGATTAATTTTTAGACCATAACGCTGACTCCACTGGTTTATCGCCGCTAAGTCATTGTTGATGGTGGCAACAGCAGAAGGCAGATTTAACAGAGTTGACTGAGTGTAGATTTGGAGATCGTCTGCATACATGTGATAGAGAGAAGTAATATTTTGAGAGATAGAATTAATGAATATAGCAAAAAGTAAAGGAGACAGCACACCACCTTGAGGCACGCCAGCCCGTAATTCGCACCAAGATGAGAACTCATCTTCGATGCGAATACGCTGCCGTCGGCCGTAAAGATAACTATGAAACCAGCCAATCACCGGAGGAGATATGTTAATAGAACGTAACACACTCAATAAGATGTCAAAATCAACAGTGTTAAACGCATTGCTAAAGTCAAGCAATACTAACACAGTGAGCTGTTTGTTGTCCATACCTCATCGAATGTCATCAGTAACTTTAACCAACGCTGTTGTCGTACTATGACCCGATCGGAAACCAGATTGGAGAGGATCCAGGATACAATTTCTATTTAGGTAGAGATTTAACTGAAAGAAAACTAGTTTCTCCAGGAGTTTGGATAAAAACGGGAGAATTGAGATAGGACGAAAGTCGGAAAAATGCAAAGCTTGGGCTTTTTTTGGGAGAGGCGTTACAAGTGCACTTTTCCAAACATCAGGAAATTTTGAAGAGGAGATGGATTTATTCAAGATATGGGTGAGGATAGGAGTAACAAATTCTAGGATAGGTAAGATCATGTTACGACTAACATTGTCATCGCCCACGGCATTGGACGAGATGGACAAAATGTTCTTTTTAACATCACTATCAGTGAAAGGAGAGAAATTAAACGGTGGAAAATCAGGAGTTGGTATTGAAGAAAGAATACTCAGAGTCCGGTTTTTATCTGAGCTGTCTAATGTGCTAGAACAGGTGAAGTATTTGTTAAGGAGTTCAACATCAACATTATGATGATGAGAATTATTGGATGTTTTACCAACTCCAAGAGAGTGAAGAAACTTCCAAACTTTGGCTGCGTCGCCGTTTTCGACGGATTTATGAATATGGCGTCTTTGTGCATCCCTACACAATGTATTGCAGCGATTCCGTACTTTATTATAATATCGTAAGTTTTTCTCCGATTTATCAGCTTTTAACTTACTTTTAGCAAATCCTTTTTTTATAAGTTTTTTTAGACTATCAGTTAACCAAGGTGCAGGTAAATGTTTAATTTTTATTGGTTTTACTGGGGCATGGATGTCATAAAGTTGGATAAGAAAGGAGTTAAATAACTCGACTTTCAAGTCGACTGTTGAAGCATTTTCAACAGCTGACCAGTCCATGCGACGAGCATCTTCCAGAAGACGTTCTTTGTCCATTCCACTAAAATTACGTTGCAGAAGGATTCTCGATTTTGCTTTAGGAGGACGAACTTTGTATGTAAGAAACAAGAGATCATGATGAGAGAAGAGATCAGCGTCATGCTGGCCATGCTTCAGGACAAAATCTGGGGAGGATACAATAATTAAGTCAAGTAGTGATGGAGTACAGTCAGGCATTTTATGCGTAGCAGATAGTGGTAATATATGTAGATTACATGCCTCGGTTAATGATTTTAGCTTTTCACACCGATAGTCACCCTTGAGTAGGCATGTATTAAAGTCACCCATGATTATGGTGTGAGTATATAATGGGATTAAATTTTCTAATAAATATTCAAAAGAAGAGAAATAGTCAATATGAAGAGAAGGACTGTAACAAACGCCAAGAAGAATTTTCGTATTGGATAGGGTTACTTCAATAAAGAGATGTTCAGCCGCATTAGAAGGAGATGGTTGGGGGGACAAACTTACTACCGCAAAAGGTAAATAAGAACGGAGATAGATTGCCACACCCCCCCCCCCCCCTTCCAACACGGTCTATAGTACATACAGTCACAATCATCGCGTTTAATGTTGTCCGAAAATCCAACATTGTCTACTTTCGTCGTGACGAATAAAATTGCTAGGGTTGTCACAACAGGAAGTAATAAAAAATAATAAACTCATTTTTTTTATTCGACGGGCAATTGATGTTCAGAAATAATAAAAATAGGTTATAATAAGCAGTTACAAAAAATATAAATAATAGTCAACTGTCGAATACAAATAAACTTTGTATATCTACAATATCGGCCTTATTTTGACGAATGTTAGTTATTGTTTTTCAGCTATCGTATTTTTTTAGCATTCTTTTAAAAGAATAACTTAAGTTGTATTAAATATTTTAACCTGTCTCAATTACCTTATTGGAAATTGGAATTAAATCAAAACGTATTTACAAATGTGCAAATACTATTATATTAACTATTTTTTTAACTATGTACTATATTTTAAATTCCTGTCACACAGCCGTTTTATTTACCGCAAACGTAGTGTGAACCATTTTAATTTATTTGCAACGTGACAAGACAGCCCTGCCGCACAATTCCCGAACGACCTGTTTGGTCGTGCGAGAGCACTCCACCTGCTTCTCGCCCCGCACTGCACCGCACAATTGCCCCGTCTAGACGGCTCGATGACTTACTGTTAATAGTAGTTAGACTGGGCCAAAAACTTTAAAAATGAAAAGCAAAGTTCCTTACCTACCTTGATTAGTAACGCTATAGGTGTTTATAACTAATTTTTGTGCAATACAGAAGAAAATCCTGGTGTAAGGGAATTCTTAAATAAAAAATGTCCCATAGTTTTGTAGCGGTTTTCGATGTCACGCTTTTGAAACCGGCTTTAATGCAAAATTACATACTAGCTCATACCCGAGACTTCGTCCATGTTGCGTACACACATCACTGAACACGTAGTACATATAAAAATAGTTGTTTTTTAAAACTTTAATAACTTTCTATTATATGAAGATATCGCATAATTTTTTTTAGATAACGGCCAAGTGTCTAAAAAGTAACACTTAGAAAACCTAATTGAAATCTATCCAGTACCTAGTTTTTCCGTGATGCGCGTACAATTGCAAACCTCTTTCATTTTAATTATAGATTATAAAATAAATAAACTGAATAATATATTTTTGACTTTCACATACATTGGCCTCTGATAAATGGCGGTATACCATCTAGTATGTGACAGATGTAAATATGTGCAAGACATCATGTACTGCGATCTTAAATCCTTCCTACAGTGTGGGAAGCCCATATCCATTAGTGAACTGTTACTGAAAAAGAAGATAAACAAAAGGATAGGTACCATTGACGAGTATGGTGAGCAGGCAGTCGAAGAGCGGCTGCAGGCGCTGGTGGCCCGTGGTGATGATCTTGTGGAACACCACCACCAGCAGGTCGGCGTGCGTGCCCGTGAACACCGCGATGTCCATCGGCACCGTCGCCGTGTACGGCTTGTTCAGCCGCACGCCGAAGTTGCGCTCGCCCGACAGCAGCAGCAGGATGAACACACCAATGTGCATCAGTCCAACGCGAGCTGAGGGAGATGATGTCCTTTTATATGTAATAAGGGTGACAAACGAGCACAAAGTCCACCTGATGGTGAGAGGATGCTGTGGCCCATAGCCATCTACATTTATCCTCAATTATGGTAAATAAAAAAAATGAGTTTTAATAACTATTATGTACCTATATTGAATAAAAATTATTCTATTCTATAATTACCTTTTATTATATATATATATATATATATACAACGTGTCCCAAAATTCAACGATAAGCCAACACCGGAGGATAGACCTGCCCCGGACTAATCGGGGAAAAAAATAAAAAAAAATATATCCCAATTATATTTTAAGTAATATAAAAAAAATGAAATTCTTCAGAAATTGAGACCGTTTATGATATTTTTCACTACCATGACCACAATTTTTGAAATATCTTTTTCTTTTTTTTTATAGGCAACCTGAATAGTACTGCTATCTACCACAATTCTTAAAAACTCCAGAATAACTCTTGTTTTATCACGAAAATTAATGAAACTTATTTTATTCCCTAAATTTTTGAAGACTTTTACTTTTAACCAAATTTAACTTATCGTGGTGTAAAAAAAAGTATGAACACTAGTATGGCAAGTTTTTTTAAAAATTGACGCAACTAACCAACATTCCAAAATGGTATAATACTCTAGGAAAACAAGTTATAAAAAAATATGGGCCTATTATTTATTAACAGGGGCCAAATGACGGTAGGGTGTAATAAAAGTATTAGTTCTTGAAAAATGTTTAATATTTCAAAACAAATGGTACAAACAGTTTCACGTGTAATTTATTAAGTTATTAACATTATAGCAAATGTTCGAACTGTTTGCCACCAGCATTAATACATGCACGACATCGCCTTAAAAATGATCGTTTTATTTGTCTTGCATATCTTCTGCTATTAATGTAATCAGCAACCTGAGTGATATTTCGACGAAGCACGTCCAATGTCACAATGGGTTTTGAGTAGACCCTGTTTTTAAGACAACCCCAATAGAAGAAGTCTAGGGGGTTCAAATCGGGTGAACGGGGTGGCCATAAGATAGGACCAAGTCGCCCGATCCAACGCCCTGGATACTCTTGATTTAAATATTCTCGCACAGGACGGGCATAATGTGCTGGGCAACCATCATTTTGGAACCACATGTTTTGAAGATCACTTAAGGGCACGTCGTTTAACAATTCTTGCAAGTCATTTTGTAAAAAGTTTAAATAACTATTGCCATCTAAGTTTCCTTGTAACTCAAAGGGCCCAATTACTTTTCCATTTAATATGCCGGTCCATAGGTTAACCTTGAATTGATATTGGGATTCGTCTTGTCTTATCAAGTGTGGATTTTCATTACTCCAACTATGTAGGTTGTGAAGATTTAAATACCCATCTTTCTTGCACGTTGTTTCATCCGACCATAAAATTTTGTCTAGGAAGTGGGGATCTTCACTGTGCCTTTGCAGCATTATACGGCAAAATGTGACCCGTAGCGGATAGTCCCGCGGTAATAACGTCTGCACACGCCTGTAGTGATATGGGTGAAGCTTGTGACGTTTTAATATTCGATGTGCAGAACTTTTCGGGATTCCTGTAGCTTCTTCTATGGCACCGAAGTAGTCGAGTCATTTTCTATCTCATTGAGAACTTTTTCATCACGATCCAATCTAGGTCTTCCAGCGCTTCTCCTATTGGATGGCATACGACCCTCCGAAAACGCTTGATGCACATTAATAAACACTCGATAATCAGGATATTTTTGAACATTTGGGTATCTTTCTCGATACAGTCTGCTAGCAGCGTTAGCATTACATCGGCATTCTCCATAGATTAAATGCATATTAGCGTATTCCTGTGGTGTGTACGGTTGCGGCATGTTAAACGCCAAGCAGTCCAAAATGCGCCAGAACTCTAAATCACAAAACACACAATCGTAGTCCAAGATAATGCCAGGTCAGTTCAGTTTGCAGATCACTTCCAGTCCAAATAATGCCAGGTCAGTTAAGTTTGCAGGTCGATTCCAGTCCAAAAAGCCAAGCCAAAAGTCGATAGTATGTACGAGGGCCACGTAAGTTGAATTGGGAACGGTGCGCAGTAAACAAAGGAGCAGAGCGTACTGAACCGACTTGCTGAGAATAATAACAGCTTCTCTACCTGTCCTGTTGTTGTCTCTTTTTAACGTAAATATCTCTATATATCTATCTCTCTCTAACATCTAAGGTATTAATGCCCCATTCGAATTCCTAGAAATTGTAACAGGAACCCATTTTGGGCATGTAGTAAAAGTGATTACTGACAATTACAATTTAAGGAATTTGGCCCCTGTTTAGAAATAATAGGCCTATATTTTTTTATAACTTGTTTTCCTAGAGTATTATACCATTTTGGAATGTTGGTTAGTTGCGTCAATTTTTAAAAAAACTTGCCATACTAGTGTTCATACTTTTTTTTTACACCACTATAAGTTAAATTTGGTTAAAAGTAAAAGTCTTCAAAAAATTTAGGGAATAAAATAAGTTTCATTAATTTTCGTGATAAAACAAGAGTTATTCTGGAGTTTTTAAGAATTGTGGTAGATAGCAGTACTATTCAGGTTGCCTATAAAAAAAAAGAAAAAAATATATTTAATTATATTAATAAATTTATTATATTAATAAATTTATTATATTAATAAATTTTTTTATATATCTTAAAATATAATTGGGATATATTTTTTTTCTTTTTTTCCCCGATTAGTCCGGGGCAGGTCTATCCTCCGGTGTTAGCTTATCGTTGAATTTTGGGACACGTTGTATATATATATATATATATATATATATATGTATATATATATATATATATATATATATATATGTGTATATATATATATATATATATATATAAAAAAGTGCGTGTCACGTTGTTTGTCCGCGATGGACTCCTAAACTACTGAACTGATTTCAATGAAATTTTTGGTCAATGTGCAGTTTGGTCCAACTTAAAAGATAGGATAGCTTACATCTCAATTTATAGTCGCAATACAATATTATTTTATTGAAAATTATTGGTCTAATATTTGACAGTCACAATTATCTGTTAGCTCCAAACGATTCTGTCAGATGACGATATCTGTTGACTGGATTGAGTAAATATTTAATAGATGGCGCTATGTTAAAAATGCAAAAGTTTAATATAAGCTACAATTTAGTAGTGTAACCACCACGTGTTGCTGTAAGTATTCAATAAATAGAACCGATTTCAAAAAAAAATTGCAGTCTGTGTGCAGTTTGGTCCAACTTGAGAGATAGGATAGTTTTTATCCCGATAAGTGACCCTCAATTTTTTTATTGCTAATTTCAGGAGTTTTTTTGGGAAAGCAAATGGTCGTTCGGAAAGGGCAGAACAACGTCTGCCTGGTCAGCTAGTATATATATATATATATATATATATATATATATATATATATATATATATATATATATATATTGCATTGCAGCTGTATTTTACTGCTCGTGGAGAAACAATTTACTTCTTTCGTGTTTTCTTTAAATATATGGGTAAAATGTTATGATTTATACAATAGAGTATAATAAAAATGTTTTCGTCTAAATTTATATATTACTCTAGCTGACCCGGCAAACGTTGTTTTGGCATATACATTAAAAATCGCGATTAAAAACAGGGGTTGATCGTAGAAAGGTGAAAATTTGAATTTTTATGTATTTTTCAATGCTAACCCTTATTATTTAGGGGTTAGAAGAATAGCTGTTGGCCGATTCTCAGACCTAACCGATATGCACACATAATTTCATACAAATCGGATCAGTCGTTTCGGAGGAGTTTGGTAACAAACACCGCGACACGAGAATTTTATATATTAAGATGTTTTAACTGATGCTCTAGTTGAATTCCTCACAAATGAATATCTGAATCAATGATCGCCGTGTAGTGGCAGCCATAAGAGAGTCCATTACATCAAGTCAACCCGTGGATGTCGTTAGATGCGACAGAGGGAAGTTAAACAGAACATGGGCATCTTCCTAATAACTGAATTTTATAAAAAAAAAGTGCGGTTGCCGACCCGCTTGCCAAGCATGGTAACTAACACAAATATCTCCCCAATGAAGCAATCTATGGGAAAAACAATACTGGACTTTTAATAAGCTATAATGAATGAATGATAAAATGAATACCTAAAGTATGAAAATATAATTTAAATTCGCCGGAAACAGACAAGTAAAATATTTCTTTTGAGTTTAAACTTATAGTAACATGGTAATATAATTAACTTACATTGATCGGCTCGGGAGTCGTTCAAGTGAAACAGTATCGGTACCAGCACCTCAAGGACGTCGCTACTCTTTAGAACGTAGTACATGAATTTCTGTAAGAAAAACAATGCGTAAAAACATTTCTTTTTGAAAATTTACCTATCACGGTGAACGTTATATTTCTTCATTATTTTAAATCCCGCTAAAACGGTTCAAAATCTCTCTCAGATTATTCGACAACGGGAGAGGTATTAAAAATAAATAATAACGAACGAAAATTCGTTACGAGTGTAAATCATTAAGTAGAGAAACACGGCAATATCAGCGGTCACTGAATATCGAAACTTTTTAAAATGATTGTATGTATATAAATAAACAATTTGACATAAAATTTTGATGATTGACGATAAGACAAGAAATGCTTTTTGGTTTTAAAAACTCTCCTTAAGTTATTCAACACAAACTTCGTTGTAATTTTTATAGAAAGAAAGACTTCTTAACGATGAACGATAGATCTACTAATACCGTTACCGTTACAGCCTATTAAAGTCCATTGCTGAACATAGGCCTCCACCATACATTGTCTCATAGGTTCTTTATTTTCCATAGTTGTGACGCTTGGCAAGTGGGTTGGCAACCGTAGTTGTTTTTATTTTTAGTCGTTATTAGGAAGACGTTACTGTCCATCCAGTGGCGTAGCGTGCCTTCGAGGGGCCCTGTATCAAAATTTGTTGGGGGGCCCCAATGAAGAGTAAAGATTTCATAAAAGGAACAAAAACGCTTGCATTGAATTCAAATTATTATATATTGATTTTAAGTTATTCATCATCATCGTTACAGCCCTTCATAAGTCCAAGGAATGAAAAAACGAATAAAGGAATAAAAAACATATACATAAAAATGGTCTTCAGTTCTCTATGTACACATAAATTATCGTCAATTATCACGACAACGGCAAAAGTACTAATTCCACTAGTTCATCATCATCATCATCATCATAACAGCCCTTCATAAGTCCATTAAAGAGCATAGGCCTCACCCAAGGAATGCCACAAAGCACGGTCCTGAACCACCTGCATCCATCGACTTCCTGCATGTCTTACCAGGTCGTCACTCCATATAGTGGGGGGACGCCCTACACTTCATCCGCCGGTACGAGGCCGCCACTCGAGAACCTTTTTCCCTATCGGTTGCCGGTTCTTCGAGCTATATGTCCGGCCCATGGCCACTTCAGCTTACTAATTCGTTGGGCCATGTCGGTGACTCTGGTTCTACTGCGCATATCCTCATTTCTAAGTTTATCACGCAGAGAAACTCCGAGCATAGCCCTCTCCATAGCTCGCTGAGCAACCTTGAGCTTCCTCATCCGGCCAGCAGTGAAGGACCACGTCTCAGTTCCGTATGTCATCACTGGCAACACGCACTGGTTGCACAATTTCGTTTTCAAGTTTTGAGGTATACCTGACTAGAAGATGTGCCGTTATTTCCCGAACGCTACCCAGTCGAGTCGAATCCCTCGATTGACCTCTCGGTCGAAGTTGGACTTACTTAGTCGGACTATTTGTCCCAGGTAAACATAAACGTCAACAACTTCGAGCTTAGAGCTACCAACAACTACCGACATAGGTGTGACATGGACATTAAACATGATCTTTGTTTTGTCCATGTTCATCTTAAGACCTATCCGTTGGGAAAAACTATTGAGGTCATTAAGCATAGTGCTTAGGTCCTCCAGCGATTCTGCCATAAGGACTATATCGTCGGCAAATCGAAGGTGAGTGATGTACTCGCCATTGATGTTAACACCGTATCCTTACCAGTCCAGAAGCTTGAAAACGTCTTCCAATGCAGCGGTGAAGAGTATCGGGGATATAACGTCACCCTGTCTTGCACCTCTCTGCAATTGGATAGGTTTCGTACTCTGGTTCTGTACTCGGATAGCCATCGTAGCCCTACTGTACAAGCACTTCAGCACTTCGATATACCGACAGTCAACTTGGCATCGCTGAAGGGACTGCAGCACCGCCCGAATTTCGACGTAATTTTGATTGAAAGTCTTTGGGCTTTCTCATAGTCCACATACGCCAGAAATAGTGGTAAATTGTACTCCTCGGACTTCTGTACAATTTGCCGAAGGGTATGTATGTGGTATATGGTGCTAAAGCCTTTTTGGAAACCGGCTTGTTCGGGAGTAATGACTCTCGAAAACAGCATGTAGACGCGGCTCAAAAGGGAACTCGGTCTGTAGTTCTTCAAGAGAGCGTTGTCACCTTTCCGGAGTAGTGCCACCATGGAGGACGGAATTAAAGAGCTTCTGAAGGACATCAAGTATCGGTTTTCCACCCGCTTTCAGAAGCTCCACTGTAATTCCATCCAGCCTGGGATCTTGCCGTTTTTAAGATGCTGGAGAGCCATTCTAATCTCGCTCAGACTGACGTCCGAGATATCATCGGAATAGTGTCGGATAAGACTCGCTCTTGGATCGTTACTCACACTTACGTGTGGCTCCAACGATGATGTGTACAGCTGCCAATAGAACCTCTCAATCTCACTCAAAACCTCAGGTGTCCCGGAAACGACGCTGCCATACTCGGTCTTCAGCTTCGACAGTTGGCTCTTTCTGGCAGACAGATCTCTTGCAAAGACTTGGGAGCCCTGGTTCTGCTCGATCTTTTCTTTAATACGAGCAGAATTAAAGTTGCACAAGTCCCGCCGCATGCATTTGGAGATCTGTATGTTCAGTTGCCTGTACGCTGTCAAATCTACTGAAGACTGCAGCTATATACCCCGTCTAAAAGCCATTGAGATTAGAGTGTGATCGGAGACTTTTTGTTTCTTCTGCGGCGGGTCTTGCAAAACTTAGCTCAGACCGCATGGACAGTTTCCACGAGCTTGTCATTCATATCGTCCATTGTATTGCAATCTTCTAGGCACTGAAAACGGTTTCGTAGCTCGAGCTGAAAGGTTTCTGGACTTTGGATTAGAGCACGAGAAGGACGGAGCGTTGACTTCATTAGACGTGACTTCTCCAACTTAACGTTTAGGTTCAGTGTGCCTCTCACCATTCGGTGATCGCTGCCGGTTTTCACCCTCGCGATCACTGAGACATCACTGAATAGTTGTCGTCTGGTCGTCATAATAAAGTTAATCTCATTTTTTGTCGAACCGTCGTGGCTCGACCAGGTCCACTTCCTGTGGGGCCGCTTCTGGAAGAAAGAGTTCATCATAAAGAGTCCTTCTTTCTCCATGAAGTTCGCCAGCTGCTGGCCCTTTGGGTTCCGTTGCCCTATTCCGAATTTCCCTACTTTCAGCTCACCGTTCTCTCTTGTGCCTAGTTTTGCGTTGAAGTCTCCCATTAACACCGTATAGTGGGTTTTGGAGGAATGCATTGTTCTAGAGATATCCTCATACATTTCTTCCACCTCCTCATCGGCGTGTACCGAGGTTGATGCGTAAACCTGTATAACCTTCAGCGATTACCGTTCGGTGATTCTGAGTATAAGGTCCGCAACCCTCGTCGACACACTCCCAATCTTTACAACGTTGTTAACGAGAGACTTGTGGACGATAAATCCGACACCTCCTTGGGACAGATGGTCGCCCTCCTGGTGATAGAACAAATTGCCGGATTCGAGGATTACCGTGACCTCCCCCTCTCTTCAGACTTCGGATAATCCTATGACATTCCAGTGCAACTTGTCTATCTCTTCTTCTAGCTCCAGGACCTTCTCGTCAGTCCTCAGGGTGCGTGCGTTATAAGTTGCCATGTCGAGTCGTCGTAGGTGGCAACAGAACCTCCACCGGAGACTCTTAGCACCCCCTGCCTCGCTGTTACCATGGTCGCCACCTTAGCCAGGAATAGCGGGGCTGCCGGGGACTGGGGGCCATCTCTTCGTTACTTTCATGGGGGTATATTGCCATAGTTGCCACGCTTGGCGAGCGGGTTGGCAAGCGCAGTTTTTTTATTGTTGTTTTGCTGTTATCAGAAAGATGCTGCTGCCCATCCTCTGCCTCAGTTTCCGTCTGTCGCCTTTTACGACACCCACGGGAAGATATGGGGTTGTGAGTATTCTTACCCGCCACTACACGGGCTTATGAGTTATTACTTACAATAAATACTCCTAGGAACTAAGCTAGCCAAACAATTTAATTTTCGTGCCTTTTGTTCGGCGAACATAGCTGAAGACGATTTCAGTTTTACTAAATTCTTTACTTCTTTAGAGAATAGTGATAGCCTTTCCTGTCCCATTAGAAGTCCTTGGAGTTTTTGCTTACACACGTTGGGGGCCCCTGTAGCCCGGGGGCCCCGTATCATTGATACGGCTGATACGGCGGTAGCTACGCCCCTGTGTCCATCTCATGATTTGTTTCCCTCTGTCGCCTCTAACTACACCTACAGGATGACATGGGGTTGTGGATATTCCTACACCGTCACTACACGGTCTACTTATACCGCCTTCCAGTACTAGTACTGTCAAGGTAAGATAAGATGTGATTGTAAACCATTTCGCATAAAAACCGCAATACTATATCTAAATGTACCTTTTTAAACTCGTACAAGCACTATTTAAAAAAAAATCGGGGTGTAACTATGTCGTGGACACGGCCGGTGTGGTGTACGTGAACACGTGTACGTAAAACGACCTCAAAATGGCGGCGCTCCCCCCTCCACCGCGCGCTATGCGTTACAGTCCTCACTCAACGTAACGAATTCTTTGATCCTTTAGCTATCGAGTGGTTTAATTAAATTTTGGATGTGAATGACAGATATGAAGCTGCAACACCAAACTCTATCCACTGGTATTGTTATCATCAGTTTTCTGAATTGCCTCCTACTATGAAAGCAAATTTAAAAACGTATTCACGTCAAAATATATAAACAACAGAAATAATCGACTAATAACACCAATTGCTAACTTTCTGATCACCAGACTTGCTCTACCTTTGACGCTGTTTACAACCACTGATTTAGATATTTTAATTCTGGAAAATTAGAGACGCTGCTTGTGGCTACGTGAGAAGATTCCATTAACCCATATCATCCCGTGGCTGTCGCAAGAGGTGACATCGGGAAATAAAATATGCCATCAAAAACATAACTTGTAAAAAACCAAGTCTCGCAACTCAGTTCTACTACCATAAAAAGTAGTGAGATCCATGTAATACCAAGTCGGTTAATTTATTCAGTCCCTACTTAAGGGTCCTTCTCTCTTAAGTTATTACGTAATTAGCTAACCTAACAACATCTTATAGTGACCATATCAATTTTTTTTTATAGGATAAGGGTGACAAACGAGCACACAGTCCACCTGATGGTAAGTGGTTGCTGCGGCCCATAGACATCTACATCTATCCTCTATTACAAATCAAAATGTAGATGCGTTGTCACCCGTGAGGACTAAGATGGAATGCCTCATTCCCAGTAAAAAGGGCCTCCGGCCACCTGCACTCACCAAGCGAAACGCAGAGGTAAACCTTCTACTTCACGCTGGTTTTCTGTGAGGTCGTGGTACCACCCCGGTTCGAGCCGGCCCATCCGTGCGACAGCAAAAGCCGCGTGGCTCTACCACTGTTAATTGACTTGGCAATCGCACTAAATAATCTAATTTAATGTAATATGTATTGTTTTCATGCGATGGCCAAGTCAATCTATTTAAAACATAAAAGATTTTTAATATTGATATGGTCACTATAAGATGTTGTTAGGTTAGCTAATTACGTAATAACTTGAGACAGAAGGACCCTTAAGTAGGAACTGAATAAATTAACCGACTTGGTATTACATGGATCTCACTACTTTTTACGGTAGTAGAACTGAGTTGCGAGACTTGGTTTTTTTACAAGTTAAGTTATTGATGGCATCTCATTTCTTTTTGTAGATAGTTATTTCTAGGTCTACACCTATTATTCCATTATATTATACATATATAGGTACACTGATTCATTCACTGCAAATGTAAATTTGTATTCCTATATATTTATATGGGATTACAAAGTTATTTATACAGTCAGTGTATCTCGAAAACTGGACCAAAATTGCAAAATATCTTAATTTTTCCTTAATTAATATACTAAACAATAATTGTATTCCAAATTTGAAGCTTCTATGTCTGATATAAGTGCCTTAGAGTTTTGATGATCGGTCAGTCAGTGAGTGACAAAATTAAGAAACTTTGACTTAGCTTAGTTCTAATTATTAAACTACTGGTACAAATTTGATGAAATTTGAAATATACCGAGCTTATACAATGCCTACTTGGTTACTGAAAATTCAGGTTTCTAGTTTTATCCACAAAGAAGTTATAGGGTTTCAAAAATGGCCTGAACTGCTTCGAGAAAAGGATAGTACGGCCGTGCCGCTTTTTTGCTCGACTTGGCGGGGGCACTGCCGTGCCCCCAGAAAGAGATGTGTCATCTTACTGATAACAACTCAAAATAATAAAAAAAACTGCGGTTGCCAACCCGTCTGCCAAACTATATACTAGATACCACTTAAAATTTGTCTAACGTTTTTTTTTCTTTATACGAGTATTTTTTCTTCTTTTGACATTTATTACTGTTACTAACTTGATTAGAAGATTATTGCATCGTAGTAAAAATGTTCATTTGATTTCTTATTTTAATTTTACTAGCGCTGTAATAGCTCAGGGTCTAAGTGCTCGCTGTAAATTTTACAGTACTCGAGCAACCCGGGTTCGATCTCCGCCGGCACAAATGAAATTGTTAATTGCAATTTTAAGTGCTGATTTGCCACATGCTCGGCGGTGAAGAAAAACGTCGTGAGGAAATCGGCATGTCTGAGAAATGAGAAAAAAATATATATTTCGTGACATGTGAATTTCACCAACACGCATTGGGGCAGCGCAGCGGACATTTCCTTGCCCTAAAACCCTCTCAGAAATGAGAGGAGATCTGTGCCCAGAGCAGAGGGAAGTATATTAACGTTTTTTTACTTTTTAATTTTACTTAAGGTTATTATTTTTTTTTTCATGATCAAGACACAATGCACATAGCTTAAGGGAGAAATAAATTTAAAAATATATATATATACCTTGTTGTAGTCGCACATCTTCCAGAAGAGCACGAGAAGCTCTTGATGCAACGCGACTTTTTTAGCCGAGTTTGGTAGATAAGTTTGCGCTAATGGGTTATTGAGAAGTCGTGTAACGCCTCGAAGAACAAACTGGAAGTCCTCGTCACGGTGGATACGGGACAGGTAATTTATGAACAGATTATCCGGGAGATTCTGTAAAAGGTATGAAAGTAGTAGTGTAGAAACAAGGAAATGATAGGGGAAGCCATCCATATGACACACATATGAGTAACTCGCCAAGTAGCTCGCCGAGTTATTCGTGGACGA
Organism: Parnassius glacialis; assembly: GCA_033319125.1. NCBI lineage: Eukaryota > Metazoa > Arthropoda > Insecta > Lepidoptera > Papilionidae > Parnassius > Parnassius glacialis. The sequence continues at coordinate 45,147,747 of JAVANC010000027.1, read as the reverse complement.
GCACGATGCATATACATATTCGTCCTCACCTAAATCTTTTAAACATGGATGACGTACGTCTCGTTGCCACGACTGTCTAGTTGATATTTATAGATTTACAAATATTTATTTGGGGGGTATGGCAATATTAAGGATAACTTAAAAATTACTGATCAGATCTTGATGAAATTTATATGGGACCACATGAGAAGCACCAGCTTCCAAATAAAAAAGAATCATCAAAATCGGTTCACCTATAAAGTTTGAGGTCATACACACAAAAAATACAATCAAATTGAGAACCCCCTCCTTTTTTAGAGTGGGTTTAAAATTCTAGTCAGAATCAGAGAATCAGTACGTAATTTAAGGCGATCGCTCAGCTTCTTATCTAACACGGATGTCACTCCACGGATAGACCTTTTTTTACAGGATAAGGGTGACAAACGAGCACACAGTCCACCTGATGGTAAGTGGTTGCTGTGGCTCATAGACATCTACATCTATCTTCGATTACGAATCAAAATGCAGATGCGTTGTCACCCGTGAGGACTAAGATGGAAAGCCTCGTTTCCAGTAAAAAGGGTCTCCGGTTCTCTACACTCACCATACGAAACACAGAAGTGTTAACGTATAACTGCTATTTCACGCTGGTAATATGTGAGAGCGTGGTCCTACCCCGGTCGAGCCGACCCATTCGTGCTACAACCATAATATAGCTTGCATCATGGCTCTACCACGTAAAAAAGAACTGAATAGAATACAATAATTTTTATTGAATATAGTTTACAAAAATACTTATTCAATCATTTATGCTTTTACCACTGGTTGTGTGCAACTCTGTCTTAGAAAGAACCAGCAAGAAACTGAGCGGTAATATTTTTTTAAACAATAAGTTACTGTTGTAGTGATGAAATAATCGCGAAGATCGTGAGCCAATAATAAGTAGTATAAGACATCGTTTAAAAATATGTGTAAGCATGTATAACTAGGTACGTTACTATACCATCGTGAAGTACGGCAACTGTCAGCGTTGTTAAGTTTGCAATTTGTCCGCCATTGTAAGATAAATGTTCGTACTATGGAGTGTAGAGAGAAGGAGGACCATCTCTATATATGAAAAGTGTCCCTAAAAACGTGTCCAACAAGGGCGGCGCTGCAGTAGCATAGGATAAATTAAAAAAAAGCGCCAAAAGTAACTAGAATAAGATGGAGAAATAAACAAGGACCGACCAATCCGCTTGGTTTTGTACTACGTAAATAGTCGAGATTTTGTATACTGGCATTTTACTAACTACTCTAATCATGATTTTTTTTCAATATTTGAATGCAGCTGACTTTACTCCGTTCACAACAGCTATCTTCATATCGTAGTTTTTCAGACGCCAGCGCTATTGTGGTAGGTTTTGGAACCTCTATTTTCAGTAAATAGTAGGACACTTTTTCAACTTTCGCCCCTTATAAGATGGTTCTCCTTGTACTCTACACTCCATAGTTCGTACGTAAATCACCTATAATACCTGTGTTTATATGTAATAAAGTTTTTCATAATTCTAACAATATTTGGTTTCGATTCACTGACCCAATAGTTACAAGATTAATTAAATATGAAAACATTTAGAAACAGCATGGTAGCGATCGCCTCAATCCCAGGGGTTAGGAGTACAATCATGTACTCTTTAGTAGTATAAAAACCCCTAAGCAATAACTACAGTTTATTACCAAGTTTTAACTATAGAATATTTGTAATGCACAAAAAGTTGTGCTTTTTTTCCAATAATAACAGTATAGCTTAGTAACTGACTTCGTCTGAATATTCACTGACGGCGTTGCTCGTGTCGTGGTCCAGAGCGACGATGAGCATCTGCAGCGCCACCTGCGAAACAAATTACTTATTTAAGACTAGCGACTTGCCCCGGCTTCGCCTAGGTAAAACCAATTAATGTGGCGATATTTAGATAGTAGATAGTCTATCAAAGACTACTGCATACCTTAAGCGCACAGCGCGTAGGTATGTTCTACTAGCGTCTAAAAATCAGGATTCCTACGTTTTGTCAGACAAAATCGTATCTACCAATATATTATACATATCAATGATATAAAAAGCACATTGTCAGAAAGATAAATGGTTGTTGAACTTATTCATATGTTTTTTAAATCGATTAATTACTATTTTTACATAAAAAAGTGGTTTTAGTGGCTTATGGTGCAGATTTATCAAATCCGCATGGGGTGGTAAACACGATAACTTTTGAAAATATCAGTTGTTTAACTCATTCTATTTTTTAATTTTTAATTCACAAGAAAAACTTAATTTATCAGAAAAAATATAAATTATTATTGTATTTATTTATTTTCAGGCAAAGAATATCTTAATTTCTAGGATACAAACACTTTGCGATACAACATAGCAATAAATACAATTCAATGAATATCTGTGTCTGAACTAGATAATTTAATATCTGTGTTTCAGACAGATCATTAATCAATTAGTAATTTAGAGTGTGTGAGTGTGTAGGCAAGCCTCCTTGTGTGTAGTATCACAATATGTATTTTAATGGTATGGGGTGACAAATGAGTACACAGTCCACCTGATGGTAAGTGATGCTGTGGCCCATAGACATCTACATCTATCCTCAATTAAGAATCAAAATGCAGTTGCGTTGTCACCCGTGAGGACTAAAATGGAATGCCTCTTTTCCAGTAAAAAGGGTCTCCTGTTCTCTACACTCACCATACGAAACACAGCAGCGTTTAGCTGCTATTTTACGCTGGTATTCTGTGAGAGCGTGGTCCTCCCCCGGTCGAGACGACCCATTCATGCTACAACCTCTTATACGATGTATATTTTATACGTGGTAGAGCCATGCTGCAGCTATATTAGTAGTATAATTGTAACACGACAGTAGGGTGACCGTCCTATAAAAAAACAACCATAATGTGGATGCAGCGTTGCTCTACCACGTCAAGTATAAAATTTAACGAGGTACATTAAGTAATTGTTCAGTTTCGTTATAGTTTAGTTTTATGAATATATTCAAATAGTTTCCTTTTGCACTGTCTAATATTTAAACTTCGTAATATGTCAATAATTTTGCTGATTTTATTATATAGATATGGATTCAAAAAGGGAAAATATTTATGTGCAAATTGGTGTATAAATGTTGGTATATCTGGGGAAGGTTATATCTTATAAGATAAGAATGATGTGATATCGAGTCAAACTCGCTGGTTTGTTATAATGGTAAGGCTATAGGATTTTTTTCTTACCTCAACCAGTGGCTCAACTGTATCGGCGAAGAGGAGATGGTTGTAGGGCAAACCTATTCCAACTGGGTCGTACGAGCATACAGTGTTCAACAGAGACGTGAACAGTGGCAAGGCGTGACGATTGTCTGCACTCGTCAAGTACCTGCACATAATAGTATATTTCATTACGAGTGCGGAAAGCCTGACATTGCAAAGTGTTCCGACAAATGTCTACCCGAGCCGAGGCGCAGCCGAAGGTGAGGGTTGACAGTCGGAACAAGTTGCAATAACGGTTCCGCACGTGTACTGAACAACTATTTTTAATACAGTTGCGAAAAAATCAAGCAATTTAATAAAGAATATTTTTGGAAAATGGCGCCAACCGTAAAACAATATAAGCAGAGATTTTTTTGTTTTCTTCACCCATTCTGGGTAGGCTAAGGGAACTATGCCCATACAGCCAAGTCTTCAGTATAATTTTTTTATTGATATGAAATGAAAATGAAATTTAATGAGATGAAATGAAATGAAATCTAACCCAACTCATTGAATCAAATCATTAAATTTGATATTGAAATAAATTAATAGCTTCTTTTTAGAAATATTTGTATGAATCATAAAAACTTGATGAAAAAAAAGAAAAATTTTGCCTTTGGACTTCTTAACTTTAACCGGTTCAGAGCGGTATGGCACGTCAGGCGTGCCTTCGATTATTTTTGTGTGGCATATGACACGCGAGTCGTGTCTTTTTTTTTAAATCGTTATAACTCGCACAAATTGCGTTTTTGGAAGATTTATTCAGAACAATATATTCATTAATTTGCAAGTAGTTCATGCCTACAGCTTCGTTTCTGGATATTTTGAAAATTTTAAATTTTTAGGGATTGACAACCTTTTTTTAACTTGTACATGGTACTCTTTTTACTTTGTGGGTTTTAAATCATGTTGTGGAAAAATAGTCTAATAAATAACAAATAATAGCACTCATTGCGATCGGACACAAACTCAAGTTGTAAATTAATTTCTGGAAAACAAGTCTCCTGTTAAAAAAAAACAATGCGTTTGTCTAATTGTTTAATTTTGCTTAAAACGATTTTTAGAATAGAATAATTTTTTATTCAATATTGATTATTACATAATTCTTATTGAAAGTCATTTTTTATTTACCACTGGTTCGGAAAATACCTCTGTCCTGGGAAGAACCAGCAAGAAACCCAGCGGGACTTTTTTTTCAGACATATTTCACTTAACAATAATTTCATTTATACAATTTTTAAATGATTTTTAATAGAACCAGCATGGTGGCGATCACCTAATTCCCAGGGCTTATTTTCATTCATGTATTCCTTGATATTATAATAACCCTTTTTGTACAGTTTTTCTTTAATAAAACTTTTAAACTTGTTTATTGATAAACTTTGAATATGTTCTGGGATTTTGTTGTAAAAGCGTATACATTGCCCCATAAATGAATTACTGATTCTGTGGAGTCTAATAACTGGATTGAACTGCCGTCTTATTACTATCATATGGCCGAATAAACCTACGAAGTACCATGTGCTCTTGTGATATGGTATAAGGTTTATTTTTGCTTGAAACAGTTCGAAACCGTTCATGCATAAAAAAAGTTCGCTAATAAATAGTTTATTGTCAATCCGCCGCCGTATAGCGCCGGATTAGCGCGTATAGGCGTTTTGTTCCTTTTGAAAACACTTGTTTTATATCCTTACTAATTAGACTTTTTCAGATCCACATTACTTTTACATTTGTATAACATTTAAATAATATTTAACAATTGTAAATATCAATGAATCATAAATCAGGAATGTCTAGAACAGGTAAATGAAATTGTATACTTGGGGAGTGCTTTTAGCCGGGATGGAAGATGTGATTTAGATGTGGACAGGCGTGTCGCAGCCGGGAACAAAGTCAATGGTGCCCTGACTGCGTTAGTCAAAAGGCAAGGCGTAGTGAAGAGTGCACGCCTTGCAATACATAACGCAGTGTTGGTACCGACTTTGTTATATGGCAGCGAAACCTGGGTATGCCAGAAGAAGCATAAAAGCAAGTTGAATGCAGTGGAGATGCGATCTCTTCGTAAAATGTGCGGCGTCACCATGGCCGACCGAAAGCGAAACGAAGAGATTCGCAATATGGCAGGTTTGAAAGATGACCTTATCACAAAAATTGATAAGGGCGTGCTTCGATGGTTTGGGCACGTTGAGAGAATGAGTGAAGACCGAATGGTGAAGAAAATATATAGCGCGAAAGTTAATATTAAAAGGTGTCGAGGTCGACCGAGACTAACTTTCGAAGACCATGTGAGCAAACTGCTCGAAGAGGGGAGGGTCAAGAGTACTCGGATACCTAGACGTGCATGTATGAAGAAGATAATGAATCTGAAAGAAGCGAAAGAGGTATGTAAGGATCGTGACACTTGGCGATCTGTTCTCTCTGGCTACCCCGTCAGGGATTGTGCGTGACGATAAGTAAGTAAATGAATCATAAACCTTATTTTTTCAAATTGAGGTTCTTGATTGTTTGGTATTTACAAATGATATTATTACGTGATAATTTAATTTAATAAAAACCAAGGTTTTCCAGGGTGATTTAGCTGTACCTACAAATGATTTTTTTTATTAAACAATAAATAGTACAAAAGGTTTGTAATCTCTGCATAAAAAAGTCACTTACTCCCAATTTTAAAGAAAACACGTAGAAAAACACGTAGTTACCCACTAAAAACAAGTATCCTTCCGTTTGTAACTGATGTTTGATGTCAACTAAACTTAATTAGGTCTAAACAAATGAAAAAGGCATGAAAAAGAAAATTATTTTCACACATGCCTGATGGCACAATAGGCGTGTCATCAATTTCTGCAGCATCTGAGTGGTTCTGCTAACACAGTTGAACCAACTGAGAAAGTGATGATGTGTGAGAAACTTACGCGATCCACCTGTTGTGATGCGCAGCGGCCTGGTGCGCGGGCTTGTAGATGGTCTCGCTGCAGCACGTGAGCAGCAGGCGCAGCAGCTCCGTGCGCGCCGCCTCGTGCTGCGCGTTCCTCGCCGGGCTGCGAGCGAACCCCACCCCGCCGGCCCAAATGTACTCGCAGCTGTCCATTGAAGACAACTCCTCGGCACGCTCCTGACGGCAAATCATCGTGAACGAAAAAATAAAATTAGACGACTAAACAATGCTAGAATAACTAGACAAATTAAACAATTTAGACATACCATACATGCAATTATTAAAAAAGCATAAACTACTGAGTTTGGCTTCTAAACGTTCCCTTATTATGACCATGATGCTGCAGGGTTGTGTAATAACATGTCTGAATGTGATTACATTTTTTTAATAGGATATGGGTGACAAACGAGCGCACAGTCCACCTGATGGTAAGTGGTTGCTGCGGCCCATAGACATCTACATCTATCCTCTATTACAAATCAAAATGACGATGCGTTGTCACCCGTGAGGACTAAGATGGAATGCCTCATTTCCAGTAAAAAGGGCCTCCGACCACCTGCACTCACCAAGCAAAACGCAGAGGTAAACCTCTACTTCACGCCGGTATTCTGTGAGGTCGTGGTACCACCCCGGTTCGAGCCGGCCCATCCGTGTGACAGCAAAAGCTGCCGCGTGGCTCTACCACATTTGATTACATTATTATAAATTAGCAATAAATTATATTATAATATTGTACCGAGAACTGTAATGCGCGTCTTAGCGGAAACAAACGTCACACTATAATGTTTAAAACAAACGCTTGAGCACGGGCAACCCTCCGCAATCACTTACACCCGTATTCAAGAAGGATACAATGATACGATACTATGCGCGCGCACAGTAGGCTTTAACGCACAGTGGACGAAATTTTGTTTCATAAACGTCACTTGAGTGTTAGACGACACTATGCAGTCGTTATAATGAACACACAGATAAAGTAACTCGCTAGCTACTTTACGCTACGCACAGTCCGACAAATCAATGCAAATGTCAAACTGGTATGGGGTATATAGCAAAGATGTTTTATACGAGGGTGGATTGAAAAGTACTCGGCCTAACACAGATCCATTAAATTCTTAAAATCAAATCTACCCACATTATTGAGTTCAGTTCAGACTAGTTCATTGTGTGAAGTTCGAAACGTGTGCAATAATTAGTTGTGATTTTATAAATTTATTAACAAAGTAATCGGACATAATTTCCGCGAATGGAGCAAATCGAGCAGCGTGCCGTCATTAAGTACCTCCATAAGAAGGGGCTGTCATCAAAAGCCATCCATGATGACATGGTCAGTACATTAGGCGATTGTGCTCTGTCATATTCATCCGTCAAAAAATGGATAGCAGAATTTAAGCGTGGTAGAGAGAGTGTGAAAGATGAACCCCGCTCTGGAAGGCCTTCGACGTCAACTACTGACGAAAATATTAAAAAAGTACTTGATTTAATAATGGGAGACCGCAGATTAAAAATTAGAGAGATAGCCGAGATTATAGGCATCTTTTATGAACGAACTCAAAACATCATTGTCAACGAGTTGGGTTTCTACAAGGTGTCTGCGAGGTGGGTTCCGCGACTGCTTTCAGTTGAACAAAAAAGGACGCGATTGACTATTTCACGCGACTGTTTGGAGTTATTTGAAGCCGATACAGATGATTTTTTGAATCGTTTTGTTACTATAGACGAAACATGGGTTCATTACTGTACACCGGAAACAAAACAACAATCAAAACAGTGGAGAAGACCTGGTTCACCACCCCCTAAAAAGGCTAAGTCGATTTTGTCGGCAAATAAGGTGATGGCTTCAGTATTCTGGGACTCGAAAGGTGTGATTATGATTGATTATCTTGAAAGGGGTCAGACTATAAACTCTGATTACTACTGCACCTTACTACGTCGTTTACGAGAGGAAATAAAAGAAAAACGTCGAGGAATGCTCAGAAGAAAAGTTCTGTTTCATCAAGATAACGCCCGTGTTCACACGTCAGTACAGTCAATGGCTGAAATTCACAACTGTGGCTTTGAACTGTTACCGCATCCGCCGTATTCACCTGATCTGGCACCATCAGACTTCTTTCTGTTCCCTAACCTAAGAAAGCACTTGGGAGGTCAAAGATTTTCGACAAACGACGAGGTCAAAGCAGCTGTAGACGCATATTTTGACTCTAAGGAAGAATCATTTTTTTTCAACGGTCAAAATGCTTGGAAGGGGAGGTGGCAAAAGTGTATTGAACTTGATGGTGATTATGTAGAAAAATAAAAATATAACTGATTTAGTATGTGTTTATTTTCTTGGTTAGGCCGAGTACTTTTCAATCCACCCTCGTAGGTCCAGATACCGTATACGCGCGCCTAAAACGCTTCCATTTCAAAGGCGCCAATATTGGTGTATTCGTTCGATCGTTCCACCATTACGCCAGCGACGTTCACTGTGAACATACGTCACGCACCGTTGTTTTTAATTTCGCAAAATGACTGTTTGTGCTGTGAAATCACATAAAAATTACTCTTAGCAAAAAGATAACCTATTACATATCTTCAATATTTTAGTGCGATGTTCGTAAATACATAAAACACACATAACCAACCATATCCCTCTATACACACACATTTTATACTTGTAGAATCAATAGGTACGTCAATATGAATGAAGTATAAAATCTCACACATTTTTTGGGTAATCGATCCGCACTGTTATTACCGAAGTCACGCACATTAATGCAGTCATGGTACGTAAGATATGCGCATAACGTGGTACTCACGCACACATGAATCAAAGACTGGCATCACTATGAACGGTGCGGTGTGTTAGCAACACGGTATCTGGACTTATAAAACATCTTTGGGTATATAGCTTGTTTGTTGATTTGTGATACGCTGATTGGTTTCGTTTGAACAATTGCAATGGATTACGGCAGCGAAGATGATTTTGATAATTATATCCTGGAGTAAATAAACGTGCAAAGAATGATTAGCACGAGAAAAGTGATACGTGACTTTCAAAATCCTCTTGATTATTACAGTGCCAATGAATTTTAAAGTCGCTATATGTTTTCAAAAGATATCGTATTAAACATACTTCTGCCTCTAATAAATGCAGATTTTTTAAAAGTTACTTGTGGCCTTGACATTTTATTCATCTGGGAGTTTCCAGATTTGTAATAATAATTCAGTTAATCTACCTATCAACAGTTTCAAATCCACATTATTTTAATAATATTTATGCATAGGTACAGTACACAGTACCAGTAACGTCTTTTACCTGAAAGAAAACAACACGTGTTATTATTTTATCTGTCATTCAACTCAAGTGAAGTCGCGGCACGACGTTAACCAATCACGGCTCCCCATTTAGTGCTATGTGTCCGCACAACAAAGAGTCCACTAAGTATTGTTCATGAAATGAACGGCCTGCCATGATGAACGCAGTGACAAATACCTTACTTAGCATAGTGTTGCTAACATACTTATGTATGTGTCGTTCGTGAATACCTCCTATAGGCCTATACTCTCATCTACAAAGTCCTAAAGAATGATCACAAATTTGAACCCAGTTCTGTTTCTGATTCATAAGGCTACGCATATAAGCTTAAGTACTCCTAGTTTAAATTAATTGTCTTGTATTACATTAATGTGTAACTGTTTTTGTCCCAATAATATAAAATACAATAAAACTGTCAAACGTAACGTCTTTTACGTGGTACAGCCACGCTGCAGCTAAACTATATATTGTTTGTAGCACGAATGGGCTCGACTGGGGTAGCAGCTTAATGCTGCTGTGTTTCATATGGTGAATGTAGAGAACCGGAGACCCTTTTTACTGGAAACAACGATTTCATCTTAGTCCTCATGGGCGCATCTGCATTTTGATTTTTAATTTTTGAATATTAGCCTAATAACTATGTCTATGGGATACAGCACGTACCATAGACGGACTATGTGCCCGTTTGTTTCCAAAAAAATAGATCCCTATACATTTATACAATCGCATTAAGGCAGTAAAATATAATGGTACTATAATTATCTAACCTACCTATAATATATCTCTAATCTACCTGCCAATTGTTCGATGAGAGAATATAATAAATAAATAAAATATCTTCAATTGTTGGTAAGTGTGTTGATTGTTTATTATAATTGAAATTGTTAAATGCAATATTAAGTGCATATTTATCACCGCCGAGTGAAGGAAAACATCACGACACCATATTTCGGAAATTAAAAAATAATATTTCGAAGACATTTGAATATGCATTCTGAATTTACATAACATTTTTGTTTTGTCAAGGTGATGGATGAAATGACTTATTATCACAATATATGTTGGTTTAGTGCAAAAAAAAAGAAATTTACAAAATATGGACTCCAAAGGTGACACTAGTCGAACTATAAGTAAATTTTATATTAATACTAAAATCTGAAGTTAATTTGAAATTAAACGTCGCTACTACCCAAAATGGCAGAACTGCCGGGCCACCTAGTTTGTAATAAAACTATTAAAATACTATAACATTTTATTGCCAATATTAGAAAAACAGTGATATTTTTATAAAACACCTTTACAAATATTAAAATCCTATTAGTTTATGGATGATAATAACCCCTGTGAATGAGGTGATCGCTACCAAGCTATTTCTAATTTGTTTTTTGTTAATTGTGTAACATACATGATTGTAAGTTGTTATTTTATAATAAAAAGTCCCGCTGGGTTTCTTGCTGGTTCTTCCCAGGACAGAGGTTTCTTTTCGCACCAGTGGTAATTAAACAAAAGAATGATTTTCAATAAGTATTATTTATAATCTATATTGAATAAAAAAAGTTCCTGTTTCTGTAACTAAATCAAATAGAAAATAGATAAAGGATGAGAGATTAGGGTTATCTAATCATCAAAATAATCAATACTCACCGGGCCTGATCTTTTTGTGCTGGTCACTGTGAAGTCCGGACAAAACAGTAGATCCTGAGAAATATGGAATGTTGTATTAATAAAAGGAGTTTTTGGATAAGCAAATTCTATATAGTTTATATCACATTTAACATACACAAATTGCGTTGATGAGTGACTGTGCAAGTGGCACAGATTCATTTTCAGCAGCTGCAGGAAGTGATGACCAGAAGAAACTGTGCCACTCCAGCTCCTCCAGCATGTATGGTAGGACCCGCGTCAGAAGACGTGCACAGTTCAGAGCTGTAATTTTTAGATTAACACAACATAATAAACAACATTAGGACCATTTTAGAGGCTTAAACATACCAATATCTGGGTATCGTAATGTTGGCAGGAAGAGAGGCCTGTTGATCTGCGTAGAACTTTAATTGGACTACTCTTTTTTTTTTTTATAGGATAAGGGTGACAAACGAGCACACAGTCCACCTGATGGTAAGTGATTGCTGCGGCCCATAGACATCTACATCTATCCTTTATTACAATTCAAAATGTAGATGCGTTGTCACCCGTGAGGACTAAGATGGAATGCCTCATTTCCAGTAAAAAGGGCCTCCGGCCACCTGCACTCACCAAGCGAAACGCAGAGGTAAACCTCTACTTCACGCTGGTATTCTGTGAGGACGTGGTACCACCCCGGTTCGAGCCGGCCCATCCGTGCGACAGCAAAAGCTGCCGCGTGGCTCTACCACATATAGCAATAGCATACTCTTACTCAACACCTAAAATATATCATCGTGGGGGCTACACTATACTACTCCTTGCTCCGACAAAAAATAAATACATTTTTTCTTATTATATAAAATTATAAAATAAGTACCACTAAAAAAAATATAAATTACATAAAATCGAGATAAGTGTATTCTGTGGGTAGGTCGAGTGGCTAGATAGAAAAATTGATGAAACCCCTGTCTCATAGAAATTTCGAGGTCAGAATAGAATTGGTACAATATCATGGTAGATGCCATGCTGCAGCTATATTAGTAGTATATTTGTAGCACGAATGGGTAGGCTCGACCGGGGAAGGACCACACTCTCACAGAATACCAGCGTTAAATAGCAGCTTAATACTGCTGTGTTTCGTATGCTGAGTGTAGAGAACCGGAGATCAATTTTACTTGGAAAGAAGCACTCTGCATTTTCATTCTTTATTGAGGATAAATGTAGATGTAGATGTGTCACAGCAACAACTTACCATCAGCTGGACTGTGTGCTCGTTTGTCACTCATTCCTATAAAAAAAATGCATGAATACAGTGTATATATTTGACATAATTAGGTAATACATATCATGTTTAAATTCTGGAACATCTTAACAAAATTAAATTAAAATACTCTTCTCTTATTTAGTTATTCATAATTTTTCATCTCATTCTTTATTACTTTAACTTCATTTATTTCAAAGTTTTATATTTGGCTAACCTTTCATTTTCTACCGACTTCAAAAAGGAGACTGTACTAAATGCGACTCTATGTTTTTTTATATGTGTTACATCATAACTTTTTTCTGATATTATTATATTTTTTTTTATTTGAAAACTGGTGCTTCTCATGTGGTTCCCTATAAATTTGATCAAGGTCTGACCAATAGATTTTAAGTTATTCTCAATAATTTATATTGATGTGGATTGTACAAAATTTTAAATTTTTAATTATGCTCCATAGCATTCTAGCTTGTCTTTATTAGATAATTGTGTCATTTCTTTCACATACACGGCTCGCGTACATACATGACGAGACGATGACCAATACCATTTCATTAAATTAACAGCTTCTTCAGGTGATGAAAATCTCTGTCCACGCAATTTATTCTTTATTTTAGGGAAAGTATAGAAATCATTAGGGCTTAGGTCGGGGCTGTACGGCGGATGGTCTAATAATTCTGTTTTCTTGCTCTAAAAACTCTTTTGTTCTGTGTGCGGTGTGAGAACTTGCATTGTCGTGATGGAGGATGATGCGGTGGTTGCAGTTCTCTTTACGGAGTTCAGAAACGACCTGTGGCAAACAAATGCTAGCATACCATTCTGCATTAACCGTTCTTTGTCCCTCAAGAGGAATAGTCGTAACATGGCCGGTTTTGGAGACAAACGTGGCCACCATTTTTTTTGCAACACTCCATGAACGAACAATTTTTGTTGGCTTTAACTCATTTTCGAACACCAAAACTCGTGACTCGTTTTTTTTTTTTCGGGTTCGTACGCGTATATCCAGGATTCGTCACCTGATACGATGTTGTATACAGCATTTGAGGATCCTGCGTGGAATCTTTCGAGAGTTCTGACGCACTGAGTAACGCGAGCCGCTTTTTCTCTTCACAGAGCGAATGCGGTATCCATGGGGAAAACAACTTTTTTACACCTAATTGTTCATGCAAGATTATTTGTATTTGACTCATGCCAATGTTTAAAGTTGCCTGAATTTTGCGGAATGTCACATGTCGATCTTCCTCAATCAGCTTACGCACAGCATCAACGTTTTCTTGGGTGACTGCAGTTTTTGGACGACCTTGACGGGGATCATCACTAAGCTTGACACGTCCACGTTGAAATTCAGCAAACCAGCGATAAATTGTGGTTTTGGATGGGGCTTCAACACCAAATGCAGAAATCATCCGGTCAACACACTGTTTTTGTGTTAAACCACTTCGAAAGTCATAATAAATCATCGCTCTTGAATTTTCTCGAGTCAATTCCATTTTCTCAACGACTAAACAAGTTTGACAAGACCGAGAATCTTTTTTTAAATAAATAAATGGTATTCGATTTTTAAAACCAAGGAGTTTTCAATTAAAAAGATTTTAATATGACAGGAACAGTGGAAATATTCCATTCCCGATACTTTTAGTTCAGCCTATGTATAAATTGGAAGTAAATTATTACATGTCATATTAAGATATTCAGAACAAAGAAGTTAATGTAATGCAACGTAATCGTTTTCATTAATATTTTTATTAATAATTAACAGACAGATCAAAATACAAATTGTAATCCTAGCAGTGCATACTATTTGAAACACCTTTGTTTTAAATTCCAAAGTATGTATAAGGACATGTTTGCAGTTACACCTTACATGGTACTACGAAACGAACTTAATTTATACAAATAAATAAAATTGAAGTGTCTGTTTGTAATGTCAAAATGACAGTTTTTTTTACTAAAAGCATATGAAAGTAAATACGGTACTTATAACTAATAACATAAATGTTTTGTTAAGTTAATAACGTTAAATGTTTTGTTAAGTTGAAACTGTATAAAAAGGGTTATTATAGTATAAATGAATACATGGTTGATAATAACCCCTGGGAATGAGGTGATCGCTTCCAAGCTGTTTCTAAAATAAATTTTGTACTTATATAGTTAGTACAACCATTATTGTAAAATTTGCTTTAAAAAAAAGTCCCGCTGGGTTTCTTGCTGGTTCTTCCCAGGACAGAGGTTTTTTTTTCGAACCAGTGGTAAAGTAAAAAATGACTTTCAATAAGTATTACACATGTGATCTATATTGAATAAAAAATTATTCTATTCTATTCTAAAATACACTTTTTAAAAATTTTGTCTGTCTGTTTGTTTCGGCTAATCTCCGAAACGGTTAGACCGATTTTGACGGGACTTTCACTGGCAGATAGCTGATTTCATAAGGAGTAACTTAAGCTAATTTTATTTTAGAAAAATAATTAGGTTTCCGCGCAAAAACATAAAAACCCTAACACGCGAGCGAAGTCGCGGAGAACAGCTAGTTTTAACATGTTTACACGATGCGAACATTACAAAATGTTCTATTATGAATATAAGTAACATGTATCTGGAAATATAGTTTTAAACACCTTTTAATTTACGCAATTTAGATAGTTACAATGCATTAAAATAATAATTTACACACATTAACAAGTATTTATTATAGATATGTTATTTATCTTATGTCGAAAACGCATTACATTTTTATAAATTCTAAGGAAAATATTTTTTTAATTGAGACATATTTATAAAAAAATACATTATTACACAGTTAAAGTTTGTATATCAAAATATTTATAAACATTAGAAAAGATTTTTTTAATAATGTTTTTTTTTTTTATATTTATGCGAACACTACACGTTAAATGAAACTAATTTATCGATTTTATCGCATTTAATTTTATCTTTTTAGTTCCCGACGTTTCGGTTGCTTTACGGCACCGATGGTCATGAGGACTGAGGGACTGAGGTGTTTGGCGCCCCGATTTCATAGTTAGCCCGGCTACCTTCAGTTTATGAGTATTAATTTTTGGCAGAATGAGCTTACAGTATCTGGAAGTTTTGTAGTGGTACGAGGGCGACACTGAAAGTTTTTAGAACTGGCCACTTGTAAACAATGTAATAAAAAAATAAATTCAAATTTTGAAAATGGAACTCTGCCAATATTATTGTGTATGTATTTTATTAATTTGTCGTTTGTTTACAATTTGGCGGCTAATTGAAAATTGTCTGTGTCACTTCAACATTTAACGTGAGAAAATTTTCGTACAATGATTTTTTATGACTTTCGATGTCATTTAAGTCAACGAGAAAGTTATGATAGACTTTGATTGGTCTTTCACGATGAAGCCCCATCTCGTGCCAACAACTGGTTTAATGAGTTTAAACGTGGTAGCACTAATCTCACCGATGATCTGCGTGAGGGACGGCCTTCTACGGGGACGACTGAACATAACATCAGTGTTGTGCGGCGTATGATAGAGACTGACGAAAGAGTGACTTATCAGCAGATTCGGACAAGCTTAGACACTGATTAGGTATGAGTCAAGTGCACAAAATCCTCCATGAATATTTAGCGGTCAGGAAGCTTTGTGCCCGGTGGAAACCTCATAATCTGACAGAGCCCAAAAACTCCATCGCGTTGATTGGTCTCGTAAAATGGGTCAAAGATTTAACGGAGATAACTAAAATGCTGTGGTCGACTTACTTACTGGTGACGAACGCTGAATTTATTGTTATGATCCTGAAACTAAGAGACAGTCTGCTGTCTGGGTGTTTCCTTCCGAGGAGTTGCCAACTAAAGTGAAGAGAGGTCGAAGCGCGGGAAAAAAAGATGGGGGCCTCGTTCTTCGGAAAGACAGGTCATTACGCAACAATTATTTTAGTGGATCGAAATACAGTTACCGCAGTGGTACACTAACAATTGTTTGCCACTTGTCTTGGAAAAGGTTTGGGAGAAACGACCTTGCAGTAAGATCCTCCTTCACCACGACAACGCCTCATCGCACACCGCCAAGCAAACAATCGATACTGAGCGACGTCAGGCGTGGAATTACCGAGTCACCCGCCCTATAGTCCCAACCTCGCACCTTGCTATTTTTATTTATTTTCGGAAATAAAAGAACAACTTCGAGGAAAACGTTTTATGGACGCCGAGGAAGCACTGGCTGCGTCGAAGAGATTACTAAGTACGAGTGGGCCAAGTGCTTTTCTTAAGAGGTTCCATCAGATGCAGCGATGTAATTGGACACTAATAACTTGCTAGTTTGTTCAGTTTTTGATTTTCTAAGAACTTTCAGTGTCACCCTCGTATGCTTGCGTTTCGATTTAATTTTATTAATTATAGGATCCCAAGCAGATGGTAGCACCCACCCATCTCCTCTATTGAAATTACGATGTTTTTTAATTTCAATAGCCTTGCGGATTATCCTTGGCAGGAATCAGTCTTCTTTTGCAAGGATTTGTGGTGTATCAAATCTAATGTAATGGCGGGGCCGCGGAGCTTTGGTGGTTCAAGTTAGCTATATTTTATGTTAGTAGATAAAACATACTTTTTATTTTCATGGTCTATAATAGAGAAAAAAAAACAAAAATAAAACTATTTAATTATGAAACATATGCTAACCACTCAACCATCCGCCCCTCGCGAGTGATTCTCGCCTGGCCTATCCGCGAATCAAATGTCACTATTTTTTACGACCGCGCGAGAACGAGTCTTAACAAAAACGATTACTACTGAAAAACTACTATAGCTACATTCAAATAAAAAATATTCTCAAAAGACTCAAAGAATTCAAAATTTTATCTTGTTAAAAGAAAATTAGTCAAATTAAAAATAAAGCCTGAAAATAAAGCTTAAAAATGGGAATATCCAAAAAAAATCGTAAATATTTTTTATTTCGAGTTTTACAAGAAACGTGTAATACTTACTGGAGACAATTATTTTATATTATATTTATTTTTTATGAGGGGGCAAACGAGCACGCGGCTCACCTGATGGTAAGTGACTACCGCCGCCCATGAATGCCATGAACAACTGCAACACCAGGGAGGGAATTGCAGATGCGTTGCCGGCCTTTTAAAAAGGAGTACGCTCTTTTTTTGAAGATCCCTAAGTCGTATCGGTCCGGAAAAATCGCTGATGGTAATCGATTTCACAAGGAAGTCGTGCGAGGAAGAAAACATCTTCTAAATCGCACAGTGGTGGACCGCCAATCATCCAGATGGTGAGGATGGTATCGGGAATTCTGTCGCGATGTGCGTACGTGAAATTTGGCGGCTGGGATTAATCCGAACAATTCCTCAGAGCACTCCCCGTGGTAGATGCGAAAGAAAATGCAAAGGGAAGCAACATCTCTTCCCAGTGCCAATGAATCGAGCCGATCGGAAAGGACTCGGTCGTCGACGATTCGAGCCGCTCTGCGCTGGATGCGGTCAAGTGGAAGGAGCTGGCACTGGGGAGCCCCTGCCCAGAGACGGGAACAGTATTCCATGTTAGGCCGAACCTGCGCCTTGTAAAGTTGCAGGCGGTGTGTCGGCATGAAATACTGTCCCGCTCTGCTGAGCACGCCAAGCTTTTTAGAGGCCAATTTGGCCTTCTCTTCCAAGTGACCACGAAACTGCACGTCACTCGACATGTCGACTCCGAGGATTCCGATACTGGCTGAGGCAATAAGGGGAGTGCCTTGAAACTGAGGAGATACGACAAAGGGGTTCTTTTTAGCGGTAAACACGCAAACTTGTGTTTTTTTATAGGATAAGGGTGACAAACGAGCACACCGTCCACCTGATGGTAAGTGGTTGCTGGGACCCATAGACATCTACATCTATTCTCTATTACAAATCAAAATGTAGATGCGTTGTCACCCGTGAGGACTAAGATGGAATGCCTCATTTCCAGTAAAAAGGGCCTCCGGCCACTCTACTGCTTCCGCCCATCTATGGGTCAGGTAGACCAGAAGATCACTAGCTGATCGACCCCGACGAAAACCGTATTGGCGGTTACTAATCAGCTGGTGATCCTCAAGGTACCGCATGAGCTGGCAGTTAATAAAGGATTCCATTATTTTGGAGAACAAGGGGTGATCGCGATAGGCTTATAGTTGGACGGGTCTGAGCGGTCACCTTTTTTAGGGATCGGGTGGATAAAAGCTGTCTTCCACGAATTCGGGACTACGCCTCGGGAGGAGGAGTACCGGAAAAGACGCGTTAGGACCGGAGCACACGTCCTCAGCACAATTGGGGGGATCCCCACTCAACTTCTGGATGTCCAGGGAGAGGAGTGCTTTGCGAACCGAGCGCTGTGAGAACAGCACATCCGGCATGGAGCACTCACACCGCGGGATGGTCGGCGGTGTTTTCCCCCGTCATCAAGAGTCGAGTTGGACGCAAAAAAGGAGCCTAAAAGGTCGGCTTTGTTTTTTGCGTCTTGGGCCAGTGAGTTGTCCTCCCTGTGCAGAAATGGTAGTGATGGCTTACAGAAATTCCCTTGGACAGCTTTGGCGAGAGACCAGAATGCACGGGTTCCCGAAGGAAGGCGAACTAGTTTCTCGCCAATTCTGCCTATGTGCTCTGACTTTGCCTTGGCAATAACTCTTTTTAAGGACCTGGAGGCGAAGTTATACTTCTTTTTAAGTGTGCTGGTGTTTACATCCCGAGTCGCCGAAGCCGCAGCTCAGGCTTGATAACACTCCTGCTTACTGCGTAATGCAGTCTTACATGAGCGACCAAACCAAGGCTGAGATCTGCCACCGATGGGTACCACAGATGATGGAATAAATAGTTCCATTCCCTGTAGAACCACATCAGTGACACAGAGTCAGCAACAGCGCTGGGATCATCCGGCGAGAAGCAAACCCGCCCCCATGGGTAGGATGCAAAGAAAGACCGCATTCCGTCCCAATCCGCCCACCTGTAATGCCAAACAATGACAACCTGCAGAACGCAACCGCGAGGGGAGCGTGAGTAGCACCACACTCCGGATCAGACAATGGTCTGAAGAGCCGAGAGGGGCATCGACGGAAACCTGATATCCATGAGAGGTCAGCAGAAGGTCCAACAGGGAAGGTGTATGATCCTCCACATCTGGAATCCGCGTAGGCGAAGTAGCCAGTTGTGTCAGACCATATGCCAAAGCAAAGTCATAAACAGATCTCCCCGCATGATCGGTTAAACGTGAACCGAGCCATTCGGCGTGGTGGGCGTTAAGATCGCCAAGGATCACGATCTCTGGGGATGGGGCCTGTTGTAGCAAGGAATCTGTAGCCATTTGGACGTGGTCGATGAGTCGGTCTGTTTCGGCATTACCACTATGGGACCTATAGAGGCACCCGTAGACGCGCGGATGGTCGTCGCTTTCCACGCGTAGTCAATGGATGGACAGGTCCGAACCTTCAAGACTGCCGAGGCGTCGAGAACAGATGTCCTCTCTGTCATACACGCAAACTCCAGCCCGAGGCACAAAGGAGTGCTCCAATTTGTACCCCGGGTAGGAGAGATACGAATACGTGGGGCAGCCTGAGCACCCAAGGTCAGGAGTGGAATAACATGGTCGTGGATTCTCAGCGAGGGATTCTCCAGGGGTGCTGGTACGCTCCTGGGGTAGTCTAACGTGTAATTCCGCTACCATGTTGATGGGGGGGGGGATTGGGCCTCCGGTCACCTGCACTCACCAGACGAAACGCAGAAGCAGAGCTTCTACTTCACGCCGGTATTCTGTGAGGTCGTGGTACCAACCCGGCTCGAGCCGGCCCATACGTGCAATAGCAAAAACTGCTGCGTGGCTCTACCACCGTTAGAAGTATAATAGTACATGATATTCCCTTTAAAATGACACCAATATCAATAACATCTTATATACTCAATATACGTAAGTATATAATGTTTACCAAATATAAATTTGAATAAATAAGTAAATAAATGAAAATAATAGGTTTTAATAATTTCTAGACACATCTCAACAGATATTTCGTTTATAAATTGCTATCAACATGTTAATAGTGAATAATT
This sequence comes from Parnassius glacialis, assembly GCA_033319125.1. Lineage (NCBI taxonomy): Eukaryota > Metazoa > Arthropoda > Insecta > Lepidoptera > Papilionidae > Parnassius > Parnassius glacialis. The sequence goes on along the minus strand of JAVANC010000027.1, from coordinate 45,127,329 downwards.
ATTTTATATTTTGCATTCATTTAACACAAAAAACTGATTAGAATACATTTTAAACAACATATATTCAATAAACGATGATCGCGTAGAGTGATTAAAATTTAGAGCTAAATTATTATACGTAAACATTTTGGAATTGTCATAATGATACATATTTACTAAAGAAAATATCTTCACAATTAGTTTGATGTACAATAACATTACAAATAACGTATAAAAACAAAAAAGTTATCACATTTTTGATCGAATTTCTTACACGTTACCATTGCACAAACAAAAATGGCGAAATTTAATTTTAACTTTTTTTTCTAAATATTTTGTTACTATTATACAGATAAAATTCAAAGACGACAAATTTCATATAGCACCATCTATAATTTTTTACTGTATTAATAACAGCTATCGTTTGCACTGTACGCGTTTAAACCGAAAGCTGTCGTTTGGTGCCTAGACAGGTGAGACAATAATGGTTTTTGGGGACTATAGTCACCGTGGACGGTTGAGTGGATAACAGAAAATCAATACTGTTTAAACTTGATTTTAAGCAATGTATAATGCAAATTAAATTCAAAGTTGTACAAATTTCACATACCAAAACATAACATAAAAAGAAATTTAGATAGAGTTACTTTAAAAATAAATCAATGTCAACGTGAAAACAAATTTAATAATCCATATAAAATATGGTAAAATATCTATGCCAAAATGTATTTACTATATTTGTTTTTTTAGCAGAAGAGTAATAAAACAGTGAAAGTAAATATTAAATTGTCTTATGCCTTAATGCAAACATGCCACAGAAGTGCTATGTATATTATTAATTTTTTTTTGGGTACAGTATTAAAAATATTGAAAATCAATTGAATCTGATAAAATTATATTAATAATTGTAAAGTATCTGATAAATAATTTCAACTTAATAATAATTATATTGAATACAGAATATTTGACATAACTTTAAAAAAAATAGAATAGCAAAACAATATAAAAAAGAATCTCTACCTAATGAAGTTTTAAATAGAATTTCCAATCACACTGGTGCCTCTTAATTTTTCTTTGTTATTTGGCTCAATTTTAGATTCTTCTATTTTCATAAATTTTCATGATGGAATATTTATTTCCACGCCTTCATTATTGTCATTGATTTTCAACATTTTATATTTGTTAGTATATCTTCATACTTTTCAGTATTTAGGCAGCTTCTATAAAATTATTATTTTGGCCACTTCTCTCATTTGTCCTATCCGGTATTGTGTCAGTTCAGTAATAATAATAAAGTCATTTATTCAACAGTACGTAATACAATTTCTTAATATCGAAGTTATATAAAATCTAGGTTGGCTTCTGCTGATTGCCAATCGGCAAAGGCCTCCTCCAACTTTTTCCATTTGTTTCTATCCTTGGCACCCCGGCTCCAGGTCACACCTGCGAATTTGATCAGGTCGTCCTCCCATCTATGGCAGGGTCTTCCCCTCTTTCTTATGCCATTCCTGGGGTACCATTCTATAACCTTCTTGCTCCACTTCTCCTTCCCTCTACTCATATGCCCAGCCCATTTCCACTTTAGTTTCCTGAATTTTATTGCTATGTCCCGAACCTTTGTGTTTTTCCTAATGTCTATTAACCTGACTTGATCCTTTTCCCTGATTCTCATCATGCTTCGCTACATCGAATGCTGGCACATGTTTAATTTCTTAATATTCAATTTAGTGGAGGCCCATGTTTGTCCATTCTTGTGTCAAATCAGTAATGAAAATTATTTTTACATTTTTTAATTGTCAACAATTTTTGTAGGCCGCGGCGGTACACATGCATTGTCACAGCACATTGCCTAGCAGGGTCGCCATGTATGTTGGAAGGTGTCAATATAGAGAAAGATGTGTTACTATCGCTATGACTTTAACTAGACTACTCTTTAATATAAACTTAACTCTAATATATATTGTCCTGGGAGACTACACTACAATAGAGTATGGTACAAAACATATGTATCAATGTAGCAAACACGAAAGATCAATTTGTAATAATTTTGAACACTTAACAAAAGTGTTTACCAGCCTTTCCAGCTGCTCCAACCTATTAAAGTCCACTGCTGGACACAGGCCTCCCCCATAGATTGCCTCCTAAGGGGGATATTTGCCATAGTTTCCACGCTATGCAAACAGGTTAGCAACAGCAGTTTTTTTTTTACTTGTTATTAGGAAGACGCTGCTGCCTATCTCCTGATTTCTTTCCCTCTGTCACTTCTTACAATACTCACGGGGTGATATGGGGAAGTGGATATTCTTACACCGCCACTACACAGTAAAGCAAAATTAAATACAAAATAAATATTATGGTGGCAATAATAAATAATTAACCCAAGTGATTTTATTTTTATATACACACACATATGTTAATGAAATAAAGTCATTGAAATAAATGGGTATGAATAATAGTAAAAGGGTTAAGTATATACTACAAATTCTAACAAAAATATAACAGGACAACATCATTATATTGATTTTGTATGTTTTATTAAGGTTTTGTGTATACCTATCTTATCTAGATAACTTACAAGTTTATGATATATGGAAACTCGATTTTTCAATTAGTTTGTATCACAAACAAAACACAAAGTAAAAGTTTGTAACACAAAGAAGCAATTTTCTAGTCGGGATGTTTTAAATAACAATCAATAATTTATTTATCCTGACGATTTTTTTATCATTATAATTCACTAATAATGTAGTAAAAGCAAATAATTACCGGTCTGTTGTTCCCGATGTGTTCTGCAACTGCTGTCTACAGTTTTCACCAGCTTTTCGACGGCCTTGTACACAAGGGTAGCCAAGTTGTTAGGCGACTCTTCACGCAGCGCTCGTATTTCAGCACCAGGTACCAATGCAAACACATCCTGAATGTTTGTTACACTCTCCGACCAGAACTGATCCCAAAAACTATCATCAGTCGCGTCGATAGGCTACAAATAAATGAGAATTGGCTAAAATTGAAACTAATAACGTCACATAGACAAGAAATTACAATATACCTGTGTCTTTGATGTAAGCTGCACTACAGCTTTTCTAAAGTTCAATTTTGTATCAGCGTTACCCATCTCTAAGATCTTTTAATTATTTAATAACATTAAAATTCATCTCCGAATTACGTACACAAAACAAATCGAAATTGACTGACAATGACAAATGACAATGGACAACAGATTTTTTTTTTATAAATAGCTTTACGGCTCTGGGTTATAGCTATTCTGAGCCTCTCAGTATCAGGTGATAATAGGTAATATTAGAGTACACCGTTTCACGAATGTTGCTGAGAGATTTTGACGGCTACTTGAGCCAGCAGACAGTTGGCGATAATATTTCAAGGCACTTAAGCAAACAGACACCTTATCTTGAGAGTCACATCACTATAGGAGCACTTGTTTCACCGTTTCTACTAATAGTTCAGATGCGTAGACATTTAATACGCAAAACCGCAACACTTTTACATAACAAAATCCACTTCAAACCATTATTTAAACAATAATACAGAAGCAGCAAGCCGCCGCCAGTCAAGTTTCCGCAGGACAGCGTAGACAAAGAATGATCTAATCACAGACACAGATTAATATGATGCTTACGGATATGGAGTGTAGAGTAGAAGGAGAACCATCTTATAAGGTGCGAAAGTTGAAAAAGTGTCCCACTATATACTGAAAATAGAAGTTCCAAAACCTATCACATTAGCGCTGGCGTCTGAAAAACTACGATATGAATATAGCTGTTGTAGACGGAGTGAAGTCAGCTGAATTCAAATATTTAAATAATTTCATGACTAGAGTAGTTAGTAAAATGCCAGTATACAAAACCTCAACTATTTACATAGTACAAAACCAAGCGGATTGGTCGGTTCTTGTTTATTTCTCCATCTTATTCTAATTAATTTTGGCGCTTTTCTTTTAATTTATCCTATGCTACTGCAGCGCCACCCTTATTGGACGCGTTTTTAGGGACATTTTTCATATACGGAGATGGTTCTCCTTCTACTCTACACTCCATACTTACGGATCTGATTGACAAACGATAATGACAATGACAAGTGACAAGTGACAAAAGACAAAATAGCACTCCTTACATAGAGTTATATGTACTACGTACTAGAGAAGCCATTCCAAACAAAAATTGTGTCCTATTCTATGTCGCGCGACTACTAATCCCGCGCATGCGCGATGTCTTTAATTTGATATAAAATAAGATATTAATATAAAATAAATATAAGATTTTAATATGAAATATCGTAAACAAACTTATTATATTTCTAAATAAAATGTAATAATAATAATTTTATGGAATTCACAAATCTTCAATTTACGCAATATTTCGTTTGTACGGATTGCACTACAGTTCGGTTGAACATAGTCAATGTTCAGAATGGCGTCTCTAGTACGTAGTTCATATAACTCAATGACTCCTTATTAGTTTGTGGACATAATAGAGAATAGTGAGTAGTAGGAAATGATGGATTTAGCGATAAAATTATTAATGTTTAAAACAGACATTAACCGGTGGAGAAAGCATGCTATGTGCGTAAGGACAAGTGACACAGGTGTAAACGATATGCCGGTGTGTAATGCATGCCGTACTACCCACTTGCATGTAATGCCGGTGAGAAATATGGGCCGGATCAAAAGCAAGAAGTCTGTCTTTTTTTAAGGATAAGGGTGACAAACGAGGACACAGTCCACCTGATGGTAAACCCCCCCCCCCCCCCACTCCAGACTAAGAATTTTGAATATATATATAAACAAAAATACTGACAGACTTACTTCAAATAGCACATCTCAAAAATATTTATTATTTATACTGCACCCATGTAGTTTAGAAATAAAAAATAGTTAAAGATTGCTCACCTCATAACGTCGATATTTCTTTAAATAATTATAATGGGTCACACCAACATGTTCTAATTTGACAAAAAAACCTATATATCTTTAAAGCTATGTTTATGAAAATATCAATAGTTTTCGTTTTATCCAAATTGGAGCAGAAATACGAAAGTTATAAGGTTTTGAAATTTCGCAATTTTTTTTAATTTTTACCCGCTCGTTCTCTGTGACGTGACGTCACAATCCGACAGAGCGAACGCGCAGTAGGTACTTGCTAAGTTCAGTACTAACCGCTCGGAAGTATGCGGTCGTTTACCTACATAATATTATATCGAATGTCAGAGTTAATGTCCGGTTGACTGTATTAGATGACATAATACTTATAATAAAAATAAACCCAACGACTATATAATAATTTTGAACTAATAATTTAGGAATAATCTAATCTAATATGATAATCTAATCAAATGTAATCAATATTATTTAAGATGATTCTATTATTATGAATAATGTAATAAATGAACTATAGTTCGGCCGTTCAGAGAATGCGTTCCTGACACCTATCAGTTAGTCACGACTAGTGATGGGCACAACATAACACCAAAAAAAGGTAATATTAATATAATAAAATTGTTTTATTTATTCTTTGTTACAAAGTTACAATCTGTATTTCTATGCAATAAAGTACATTGAATTGAATGTGCGTACAGAATATTAATCAGACTCCGATTCGCTTGAAGAGGTGGTGTATTCATCATCATCTTCGCCTACATGTATAATTATATTATTATCAATAACAGAATCAATCCTGATATCTCGGCCAAAATGTTCCACAATCAGGTTTTTATTCTTCTCAACAACCTTTGCCCAGTCATCTCTTGTGACTTCCCCGCAGGCTTCTTTTAATAGGGTCATCATCTTTATCGTGATGAATGGCGGGGAAGTATTGTGGCAGGCGGCGTAACCTTTTATTTGAGCCCAGATTAGCTCAATCGCGTTATATTGGCAATAATACGGTGAAATTCTTAGAACGCGATGACCGTACTCCAGAGCCAGTTCATCGATTTCGTATCGCACATTTGCCGCTTTATTTTCTTTAACTAATTTAATTAGCTCTGGCATCTGCATATTTGCGTCAATGACTTTTGCTTGTAACCAAGCCACCATTTCTTCTTTTTTATTAGCTTGGGTAGGTGGTTTCTGTATTTGAACCGAGTGATAGGAGGCATTATCCATGAATATTACAGAAGGCTCTGGTAGGCTGGGCAAAAGCACGTTCTGGAACCACTCTTTAAATGTAGTGGCATTCATTTCCTCGTGGTAGTCATTTGTGGTTTTTGACTGAAATGCCAGTAACGCGTTCTCCACAAAGCCGTATTTTGCAGAACCTGCGTGGCATATTATCAGACGGGCCCCTTTACCCATTGGTACTTTCGACGTCGACGCTTGTGTATCATCCGTCCAAGAACGGGAAACCGTGTGATTGGCGTTTAGCCATGTCTCGTCAATGAACACGACATTATCCCAGTTATCAATATTTTTTGCTTCTCTCAAAAAACTTATCCGTTTTAAAATTATGTCGTATCGTTCTAATAAAATATTTCTTTTGTCTGTTTTTTTATACGAAAAACCAATATCTTTTAAGATTTTGGTTAAAGTAGTTTTACACCCGCTAAACAGTCCAGCTTCTCTTAACGATGCCAAAAGCTTCTTCCTGTTGAGATATGCATTTATGGAATAGTAACCATATATATGATTTCTAATTGCATCGGCGTCAAAGGTGTCAATATCTGTCACGGGTTTAGTTCTATGTTTCTTCTTCGGAGTGCGTAAAATATTATCTTCCGTGCCAGTAGAGCTGAACTTTTCTTTATTAATATTTGTTATCGTTCGTTTGCTAACTCCAAGCGCCTGAGAGACGCGTTCTTGTACTTGTTCGAACGACAGGTAACAGGGGTCCACCATTTTGCCGCTCCCGCTTAAAGTAATCTTGTAGCTTGATGATTAACTCACGGGCTCCACATACCTTAAGCGCTGACATAACCTTGTAATAGCGCAGTATAGATTTAGAAAAATATTGTTTACCAAGTTTTTGACACTCAGTTTGGCACAAAATTATAACATTCATTGATTATTGATATAATAATGTTGTTTTAATGCTCATCAATTGTTAAAACGGTAAACAACCAGCAAAAATATTTTTATCGTAACTGCAACGCCATTACAAAGTTACGTCGTCAGTTCAATCGCGACGTGTCAGGAACGCATTCTCTGAACCGCCGAACTATATTAATAATATTTGACATTTGTATGCCCATGAGGCTGATCACAGACTGAACTTTATTTGTGTTTAAATATAAGACTTTTTTGTTAACTGTGAATCACAAATAAACTATTTGATTCGATCTATAAATTAAAGTACTGAACATTTAGTGTTTAAAATGACTCTATTTATATGTATAGGCACGGTGGATAGTGCTGTAAAAAAAGAAAATGGAAGCGGGCTTTGAAAAAAGACAGTCGGAATATCTGCCAAAAGTGGATATTTTATGGTTGCGGAGTATTTTTCAGAAAATTATGATTTTTTATCACCAGAAATGCGTGAAATAAAGCTCTAAAGGTAAGTTACTAATAAAAGATTACGAAAAGTAAACTGCTTTACCATTGATTAGTAATTAGGCAGTAATACATAGGTAGGTATTAACTGACCGAACACGAAGTTGCACATGATTTACAACGACATAAAATGAAAATAACTTACTTAAACTTACTAATGCAGTAAGTATTAATCAACTCGTACTGTTATTTAGTACCTAGTGACACGTGAAGAAATTTTATTGGTTACGTAGTTCGTCAGTGGTTGCAAACAAATGGTCCCAGTTTTACTATGACTTTTTTAATCAATATGGCTCTTGGTATTGTGGTTATATCACAATAGTTCTGCCAATGTCCGGTCTTTGGTCTGACACATCTTGTCTTGAGGCTTTTCGGTGGGAAAGGAGTTAATTAGGTGAAAATGTGGATAAAAACAAAGCAACTAAATATATGATTTGTGGACCACACAATATAGAGCAAACATCTAGTTATAGGAGGGGATTACTTTGACTTACTTTTGAATAAACTGATTACGGTATTACGTTGGTAGTTGGTACCTATTCTGTTTTGAAAATGCAATGGTGCAAATGGCAAACATTCAATGCGTGTAATACTAAACTGATTATGATGAAATTTTGCATTAAGATGTAACTGGATCTAGATGATTTCATCTTCTCATATCGGACTTTTATTCCCACGGAGCGTGATATAACAGATTAAAAAAAACAACAGAAAATAAAGGTTACTGATAAATAAATAAAATGACAAGCAAAATATGGAGAAATAAATATGGAAAGAATAAGAAAAATATAACAATAAAGACTAATGGTGGCTTCGACGTATCGTTTTGTGACATCACATCGCGATGCGGAGCAAAGCGGTCGTCCTTACCGTAAAGCACCACTTTACTCATCAATATTTCAGTCATTTTTAAAGGTAGAAAAAAAATAAGGATTCCGTTGAGTTCGTAATTTTTTATACAATTTTTTGATACCCTTAACAAAATTGGGTGGCCAGATTTATTGGGTACTTTTTGCTATATAAAAAAAACTGCGCCTTGCTTGAATATAATTGCGCCATCGTTAAAATAGCATTTACATAATTAAATATTTTTAATTAAAATTAAAATAATTAATTAATTGGAGATAGGTAGAGAGATAAGTGTAGATGAAATAGTGAAAGCAATGAAAAGCATGAAAGCAGGTAAGGCAGCCGGATATGATAGAGTATCACTCGAAATGCTAAGGGCTGGAGAGGGGGTGGTTGCAGGCCTGCTGTACACCTTGTTTAATTTATGTTGGGAACTGAAGCGGGTACCGGAAGACTGGTGCAAAGCCGTTATAGTCCCAATATATAAGGGAAAGGGGTCGCAGCAGGACTGTAACAACTACCGTGGTATCAGCTTGCTTAGCATTGTGGGTAAACTGTATGCTAAGGTGTTAAGTGAAAGAGTTATGGAAGAAACTGATGGAAAAATTTGGGATGTACAAGCTGGATTTAGAAAGGGGATGGGGTGTACGGATCAAGTCTTTTCCATGCGCATGATTGCGGAGAAATTTTTGGCCAAAAACCAGAAAGTTTTTTGTGCGTTCATGGACTTGGAAAGGGCTTATGACAGAGTGGACAGGAACGTGTTATGGCAAACACTGACCTCATTTGGGTTGAGCGCTGGTCTGATACGGGCATTGAAGTCTCTATATAGGGATTCTAGTGCCTCTGTCAGGATCAACGAGGCCTACTCGGACTGGTTTGGCATCCATAAAGGTAACAGACAGGGCTGTGTGGCTTCCCCGTGGCTGTTCAACTTATTTATGGACGTTAAGTTTGGAAAATTTGAAAGTAGAAGAATGCGGGTTAAGAATGGGTGAGTTAACCGTCAAATGCCTTTTGTACGCCGATGATCAAGTCATACTTGCGTCTTCGGCAGCCGAGTTGCAAATGATGGTTACATTAATGAACAGGACATTAAAAGAAAAGGGAATGAAAGTGAACGCAAGTAAGACGAAAGTTATGGTTTTTGAAAGAGTAGAAAGTAAAACGATATGTGAAATAAGAATAGAAGGGGAGTTGGTAGAGCAAGTAGATGAGTTTGTGTATTTGGGATGTGTGTTTAGCAAGGATGGTAGATATGATAAGGATATAGAACGACGAGTGAATGCAGGAAATAGAGTGAATGGGGCTCTACACTCTATAGTGAAAAGTCAGAATGTGTCCAAAAAGGCACGTATGGCAATTCACAATGCTGTGTTAGTGCCTACTTTAATGTATGGTAGTGAAAGTTGGGTGTGGCAGAAGAAGCACGAGAGTAGAATAAATGCTGTAGAAATGCGGGCATTAAGGAGTATGTTAGGGATGAATCTGAAGGACAGAGTGAGAAATTGTTTAATAAGAGAAGAGTGTGGTTTGCAATATGATGTTGTGACCAGGATTAAGAAAGGAATGCTTCGGTGGTTTGGTTATGTAGAAAGAATGAATGAAAGAGTAACAAAGCAAATTTATGTTGCAGAGGTGACCGGCAGAGTCGGGAAGGGTCGCCCTAGGCGAAAGTTTATCGACCAAATTGGCGATATATTGAAAATGGGCCAAATCAAGAGTACCTTTAACCGACGAGCGTGTATGCGTAGGTATATGGATGTGGAGGAAGCGAGAGAGGTCTGTCAGGATCGTGCCAAATGGAAGTCCATAGTCTCTGCCTACCCCTCTGTGTGACAGGCGTGAGCGTTTATGTATGTATGTATGTAATTAATTATTTTTTTTTTGAGATGTGCTATTTGAACTATGTCTGTCAGTAATATTTGTTTATATATATATATATATATATATATATATATATATATATATATACTCAAAATTCGTAGGGGGGGTCTGATGGTAAGTGATTGCTGCGGCTCATAGACATCTACATCAATCCTTGACTACAAATCAAAATGCAGATACGTTGTCACCCGTGAGGACTAAGATGGAATGCCTCATTTCCAGTAAAAAGGGTCTCCGGTTCTCTGGACTCACCATACGAAACACAGTAACGTTAAGCTGCTATTTTACGCTGGTAATTTGTGAGAGCTTGGTCCTTCCCCGGTCGAACCGACCCATTCGTGCTACAACTATACTACTAATATAGCTGCAGCATGGCTCTACCATGTAAACTGCATAAATCGGCGGTCAGTCAAGATGAAGATAAGTTGGATTGGCTCGTAGGAGCTGAAACCTACAGAAAACGATTCTCAGGAGTGAATGGTAGTAGGGGTCCTTGACTATAATGACGAAGGCTCGAAGTTGTAGTATCCGAAATTTGTTGGTTGCGTATTCACATCACGTCGGGATCACCAAGGTAAAGGGGAGATATCTCGCCGAGCAACGTGATCAGCCTGGGGAGCCGCCAACGCTCCGAATGGTACATCGGAGCTATTATATATATACTGTTTTACTTCTAAACTTTGATAGTGCGATTTTAGGCTACGATGTGTTTAGCTTGTGGCGCCATGACAGCGCCGCCATATCGAAGCAAGGTCACCTACCTAGCATTTCCTGACGGAAACCCTCAATATCTGATTTTGATTTGATCCGGAATTTGGCCCCGGAACCTCATCATCAGCAGTCGTGCTTACGACCACTAGACCAATGAGGCAGTTAAAATAATAGTTAACGAATAATTTAAAATTAAAAATTTTGTACAGTCGACTTCACTATATGTTATTAAGAATAACTCAAAAGCTATTGGTCTGACCTTGATCAAATTCATATGGAACCACACGAGAAGTACCAGCTTTCAAATAAAAAAGAATAATCAAAATCGGTTCACCCAGTAAAAGTTATGAGGTAACACACATAAAAAAACATACAGTCGAATTGAGTACCGTCTCCTTTTTGGAAGTCAGCAGAAAAGAGGTTGATAGAATTTTATAGTAAATTAAAGTAAAATGTCTATAACCTGAAAACGGAGTAATTTGATTTTAAGCTATAACAAATCCTGAAAACAAAAACTTATCACCAAACCATGCTAGGAAGTCATATCTCCCAAAACCATGGACAAATAGTTTGAAAGTCTTTTTCTAAGCAACCGGTTCCGGTGGGCTCAACTGTTAGATTTTTTTTACATAAACAGCGAAGCTTGGAATATTTCCAGATGTTTTACACCTTCATTAAATGTATCATTCATATACAGTATATAACAACAAAGGTCACCTGTAGATTACTTCATCATCATCATCATCATAATCATCATTATAGCCCTTCATAAGTCCACTGCTGAACATAGGCCACCCCCAAGTAATGCACCAAAACATGGTCCTGGGCCAAGTGCATGAATAGACTTCATGCATGTCTTACGAAGTCTTTACTTTATTTAGTGGGGGAACGCCTATATTACCTCCTAGGGAAATATTTGTCATAGTTGCAACGATTGGTATGCGAGTTGATAATAGCAATATTGTGGGATTAATATAATTTATATTACTAGCTTTTGCCGTGTAGTGGCGGTCAAGAATATCCACAACCCCATATCCTCCCGTGGGTGTCGTGAAAGGCGACAAAGGGAACAGGCGGGAGATGGGCAGCAGCATCTTCCTGATAATAGCCAAAATTACAATAAAAAAACTGCGGTTGCCAACCCGCTCGCCAAGCGTGGCAACTATGGCAAATACCCCCCAATGATTAAAGCAACAAACAGACGGCCCCCAGTCCCCGGCGGCCCCGCTATTCCTGGCTACGGTGGCGACCATGGTAACGGCGGGGCAGGGGGTGCTAAGAATCTCCGGTGGAGGTTCGGTTGCCACCTACGACGACTCGACCTGGCAACGTACAACGCACGCACCCTAAGGACTGACGAGAAGATCGTGGAGCTGGAAGAAGAGATAGACAAGTTGCGCTGGCATATTACAGGATTATCTGAAGTCCGCAGAGAGGGGGAGGACACGGTAATCCTCGAATCCGGCAACTTGCACTTTCACCGGGAGGGCGACCATCTGTCCCAAGGAGGTGTCGGATTTATCGTCCACAAGTCTCTCCTTAACAACGTTGTAAAGATCGGGAGTGTGTCAACGAGGGTTGCGTACCTTATACTCAGAATCACCAAACGGGTTTCGCTGAAGGTCATACAGGTTTACGCACCAACCTCGGCACACCCCGATGAGGAGGTGGAAGAAATGTATGAGGATATCTCTAGAGCCATGCATTCCTCCAAAACCCAATATACGGTGTTAATGGGAGACTTCAATGCAAAACTAGGCACAAGAGAGTACGGTGAGCTGAAATTAGGGAAATTTGGGATAGGGCAACGGAACCCAAGGGGCCAGCAGCTGGCCGACTTCATGGAGAAAGAGGGACTCTTTATGATGACCTCTTTCTTCAAGAAGCGGCCCCACTGGAAGTGGACCTGGTCGAGCCCCGACGGTTCGACAAAAAATGAGATTGACTTCATTATGACGACCAGACGACAACTGTTCAGTGATGTCTCAGTGATCGCGAGGGTGAAAACCGGCAGCGATCACCGAATGGTTAGAGGCACATTGAACCTAAATGTTAAGTTGGAGAGGTCACGTCTGATGAAGTCAACGCTCCGACCCCTCGTGTTCTAATCCAAAGTCCCGAAATCTTTCAGCTCGAGTTACAAAACCGTTTTCATTGCCTAGAAGACCGCAATGAAGTGGACGATATGAATGACAAGCTCGTGGAAACTGTCCATGCGGTCGGAGCTAAGTTCTGTAAGACCCGCCGCAGAAGAACACAAAAACTCTCCGATCACACTTTTAATCTCATGGCTGATAGACGGGAGATGAAGTTACATTCTTCAACAGATTTGACAGCATACAGGCAACTGAACAGACAGATCTCCAAATGCATGCGGCGGGACTTACGCAACTTCAATACAGCTCGTATGGAAGAAGCGATCGAGCGGAACCAAGGCTCCAAAGTCTTTGCCAGAGATCTGTCTGCCAGAAAGAGCCAACTGTCAAAGCTGAAGACCGAATGTGGCAGCATAGTTTCCGGGGCACCTGAGATTTTGAGTGAGATTGAGAGGTTCTATGGGCAGCTGTACACGTCATCGTTGGAGCCACACGCAATTGTGAGTATCGATCCAAGAGCGAGTCTTATCCGACACTATTCCGAAGATATCCCAGACGTCAGTCTGAGCGAGATTGGAATGACTCTCCAGCACCTTAAAAACGGCAAGGCCCCAGGCGAGGATGGAATTACAGCGAAGCTTCTGAAAGCGGGTGGAAGACCGGTACTTGAAGTCCTTCAGAAGCTCTTTAATTCCGTCCTCCATGGTGGCATTACACCGTAGGCGTGAAGCAGAAGTGCGGTGGTCTTGTTCTTCAAGACGACAAGGCGACAACGGTCTCTTGAAGAACTCAGACCGATTTCCATTCTGAGCCGCGTCTACGTGCTGTTTTCGAGAGTCATTACGAATCGTCTAGCGCGCAGACTTGACGACTTCCAGCCTCCCGAACAAGCCGGTTTCCGAAAGGGCTTTAGCACCATAGACCACATACATACCCTACGGCAAATTGTACAGAAGTCCGAAGAGTACAATTTGCCACTATGTCTGGCGTATGTGGTCTATGAGAAAGCCTTTGATTCCGTTGAAATTTGGGCGGTGCTGCAGTCCCTTCAGCGGTGCCAAGTTGACTGTCGGTATATCGAAATGCTGAAGTGTTTGTACAGTAGAGCTACCATGGCTATCCGAGTACAGAACCAGAGTACGAAACCTATCCAATTGCAGAGAGGTGTAAGACAGGGTGATATTATGCCCCGAAACTCTTCACCGCTGCATTGGAAGACGTTTTCAAGCTTCTGGACTGGAAAGGATACGGTATTAATATCTATGGCGAGTACATCACTCACCTTCGATTTGCCGACGATATAGTCCTTATGGCAGAATCGCTGGAGGACCTAAGCACTATGCTCAATGACCTCAATAGTGTCTCCCAACGGATAGGTCTTAAGATGAACATCGACAAAACAAAGATTATGTTTAATGTCCATGTCACACCTATGCCGGTAGTTGTTGGGAGCACTAAGCTCGAAGTTGTTGACGAGTATGTTTACCTGGGACAAGTAGTCCGACTAGGTAAGTCCAACTTCGACCGAGAGGTCAATCGACGGATTCAACTCGGCTGGGCAGCGTTCGGGAAGCTACGACACATTTTCTCGTCAGACATGCCTCAAAACCTTAAAACGAAATTTTGCAACCAGTGCGTGTTGCCAGTGATGACTTACGGATTGAGACGTGGTCCTTCACTGCTGGCCGTATGAGGAAGCTCAAGGTCGCTCAGCGAGCTATGGAGAGGGCTATGCTCGGAGTTTCTCTGCGTGATAAACTTATGAATGAGGATATCCGCAGTAGAACCAGAGTAACCGACATAGCCCAACGGATTAGTAAGCTGAAGTGGCAATGGGCCGGCATTATAGCTCGAAAAACCGACAACCGATGGGGAAGAAAGGTTCTTGAGTGGCAGCCTCGTACCGGTAGGCGAAGTGTAGGGCGTCCCCCCACGAGATGGAGTGACGTCCTGGTAAGACATGCAGGAAGTCGATGGATGCAAGTGGCTCAGGACCGTGCTTTGTGGCATTCTTTGAGGGAGGCCTATGTTCAGCAGTGGACTTGTGAAGGGCTGTAATGATGATGATGAGTAGCTTTTTTGCTATTTATTGTCGCAAGGCTATACATAATACACTACTAGATTTTGATTACAGATCACAGTACGTAGACGTCTTATGTGGTTTACGGTATTATTTAATTTTTTTATTTAAAATATGTTGTAATTACTACTACCTTTGTTAAAATATTTTCTATCGCCATGATTAAGTATTAAAACTCGTAATTGCTATAAACTATAATCATGCGCTATAACTTCTTATTAGTTTGTGCCTGTAATGAAAAACTGGCAATAAATAAATTATAAATTAATAATCTGTAACTGCGACTAAAAAAAACAATGACATTTCTTTATGCCATTCTTACTGCGCGACTGCGAGTTCTAGTTTCTGTGCGATTTTTCATTTGTCTATGAAAATATTGAGGCGAAATGGCTGCTGCGAATATTGTTCGTAGTGCATTTAATGGATTATTACGAAAATCCACATCTTACAGAATTCCGGTTGTTTGCCGGTTATCTACTGTAGCTACGGTACAAAAATTTTATGCGGTTAAAGCCATTGCTAAGTTAAGCTACCAAGTTCAAAATGGGGTAAGGATATTATCAATCAATACAATTAACTTAGTCTCTTTTCATTTTAGCATTAGCAATAGCATTGATCTTAATATGCTTAAAAGATTTTCCCAAATGGCGTTTCTGAACAATTGTTTATTTATTCATTGAATTGTAACTACAGTATAACCTCAATCTTGTTATTGCATAACGAATGTGTACATTATTGCAAAAACTGTTTAGGTGTATGCACAGAGCACACGACAATACTCGTCCGGCGCGCAATCTAAACCCTCACCGCAGCAAATTGAAGAAAGAGTGATGAAAGTGTGCAGGACTTACGACAAACTGAGTGGTACTAAGGTACTGAGCAATTTTTTTAATTTTGTTTCAGAACCCGAAATTCTGCGTCCGCAACTACAGCGGTGGTCCACCACTCACCCTAGAGCTTATTAAAAGTAGGGTACTGCTTGTACTCCAACTATATGACAAAATTAACCCTGACAAGGTAGCTTATTTCTACCCTTTTTAACATTTATTAGAGGGTTGTCGCATTTGATTATATTCAAAGAAATGTAGATATAACTTCTTAGATACCAGTATAAATATTTTCGTGGATGTCTTGTCATAAGATGTACTTAAGTCTAATTTTACATAGAAATATGTTAAAATTTTATATATAAATTATATTGTAGATATTTTGTAAAATATAGAAGGAATAATTTGTATATCTTTAACAATTAAGGAGGTGTTTTAAAAATTACGAAATTTGATCACATCGTAAAATAAAAAGAATCATTAGCCATGAGCAAGAAGTTTGCCGATGACTGCCCCTCTCGCCTCTGCCGACCGCGTCTCGCACTCACCTAGTTAATACGCAGTAGCATAACTCATCTCATTTCTGAGAGGGTTTTGGGGCTAAGAAGTTGTCATTGCACTGCCCCAATGCCTATTCAAACTATCTTTGAATTTTTTTTTATCAAAAGTAGTTGAATAAAAATTTAAACTAAAAAGTTATAGTAGCTAATTCTGTTTATTTCTTTTTCAGCTATCTGTAGATTCCCATTTCATGAATGATTTGGGGCTTGATTCTCTTGATCATGTTGAGGTCATAATGGCAATGGAAGATGAATTTGGTTTCGAAATTCCTGACAGTGACGCAGAGAGGCTTGTGAGGCCAAAAGATATCATACAATATGTGGCAGACAAAGAAGATATTTATGAATAGATAAATTAGTGCAACAAATCGCAACTGCTTTAGATCAAATGTGGAAATGACTGCAATTCAATAACATAACATAAACTATACTTGTTTCATTTGCAATTGATCTAAGACATATTGTGACACTGACTTGGTTTAGTGTTTAGTTTTGGTTTCTTTTACATGTTGTTCAATGGAATTAACTATGTGAAATGAATGGCTGAACATCCATTGATGAAGATGTAAAAAGTGTAAATTCTGTTTTTATTCATTATATGCTTGTTAGAATAGATCAATTGTTTTTCATTTGATCTGTATGGCCCTGGGATAACAGTGATTTTGAATAAATATAAAAAGTTATACTAAGTTTTATTTTTATGGAATTAAGATAATTCCATGGTATGACAAAATAATTCCATAAATTATGTTTTTTACATCACATCAGACACATTTTTAACTTAAGTACAAACTCAACAGACAATTCTTAAGACCACACCTTCACTGATAGCGGTTGGAAACTTCTCATAAATTGAAGTTGTTACTGAACTTTGACAGTTAACCGGTTCAGTGCGAGTGGCACGCCGTATGACACGCGAGACGTGTCTTTAAAAATCGTTATATCTCGCTCAAATTGTTTTTTTTTGGAAGATTTATCCAGAACAAAATATTCATTATTTTGCAAGAAGTTCATGCCTACAGCTTCGTTTCTGGATATTTTGAAAATTTGAAATTTTTAGGGGTTGACAACCTTTTTTTTTTAACTTGTACATGGTACTCTTTTTACTTTGTAGATTTTAAATCATGTTGTGGAAGAATAGTCTAATAAGTAAAAAATAATAGCACTCATTGCGTTGGCTCACTAACTCAATTTGTAAATAAATTTCTGGAAAACAAGTCTCCTGTTAAAAAAAGAACAATGCGTTTGTCTTATTGTTTAATTTTGCTTAAAATGGTTGAACTGCCGTCTTATTATTATCATATGGCCGAATAGACCTACGAAGTACCATGTGCTCTTGTGATATGGTATTAGGTTTATTTTTGCTTGAAACAGTTCAAAACCGTTCGCGCATAAAAAAGTCTTGTAAATCCGCCGCCGTATAACGCCGGTGTTTTTTTCCTTTTGAAAGCACTTGTATTGCTATTCTTACTAATTAGACGTTTTCAGATTGACTTTACTTTTACATTTGTATAACATTAAATAATATTTAAGATTTGTAAATATCAATGAATCATAAACCTTATTTTTTCCAAATTAAGGTTCTTGATTGTTTGATATTTACAAATGTTATTATTACGTCAAAAAATTAATTTAATAAAAACCAAGGTTTTCCGTGGTGATTTAACTGTGCCTACTTATATAAATGTTTTTTTTTTATAAAACAACAAACAGTACAAAAGGTTTGTAATCTCTGCTTAAAAAAGTCACTTACTCTCAATTTCAAAGAAAAGACGTAGAAAAACACGTACTTACCCACTAAAAGCAAGTATCCTTCCGTTTGTTGTGATGTTTGATGACAACTAAACTTAATTACGTCTGAACCAAGGAGGTTATAATATAATATTATTATATATTATTTTTACACATGGCTGATGACACAATAGGCGTGTCATCAACTTCTGTGGCACTTGACACGCCAGGTGCGTCATGAAATATTAGTTCGCCGCCACATCTAAAAGTTGTCGAAAATCGTTGCCGCAACGAATCGGTTAAGTGTCATTCCATTGAGAGCCTATAGCATAGACTTACAATATACTGGCGTAGCTTAGAGCAATATCGTAATTCATTACCTATAGGTGTCCGCTTTAACATTTTTACCTTCAATATTAGGAACCTCTAGCACAATTTTAATTTCGTTAGCCCGACTTTTGCTGATCCAGATGTAGTTATACTAATGGATTGTTGGCTCGGTGTAAACCAAACTATTCCGAAAATACCAGGATATATTTCCTTCCACACAAAAAGTAATCTGCATAGAAGTGGAGGTTTCACCACATACGTTAAAGATTCATGGAGTGTTATATTATGGCATGCCAAGGTGTTGACTGGTGATTGAAATATAATTATAAATGGAGACCCACTCGATGATCAATGCTACGAGTATCTATGCTTGTTAGGAAGTCATCAACTGCTCTCTGCTACCTCGAAGTCAACCTGCCTGAATCACATCTTTGTTAGAGCTACATATTCTGCTGTTGAACATAACTTTTGTTTGCTACCACTATCAACCATTTTCCTAATTGTTGGAAATTAGCAGTTGTTATTTCAATACACAAAGATGGGGATAAAAACTGTCCTAGTAATTACAGGCCCATATCTTTACTAAGTATATTTTCCAAGTTACTAGAAAAAATTGTAGGCAGGTGCCTTAACAACTTCACATAAAGTAATAATCTACTCTGTAAATCTGTTTGGCTTCAGGAGGGGTAAGTCCACCAAGGATGCTTGTAGCTCTACTGACAGATGCGGTTGCGGTGCCTAGATATTTGGATAATAAACACAACTGTGTAGTTATCTTCCTGGATCTCGCCAGCGTCTTCGAGATTGTGTCGGTCTAAACAAAAGGAATTAGAGGAGTGGCGTTGGCTTGATTCCGTAGCTATCTTTCGGATCGGCGTCAATGCATAAGTGTGGGCTAATATACAAGTAAGCAATTAAAAATGAGTATTGGAGTTCCTCAAGGAAGTAATCTCGGTCCAACCCTATTCTGCATTTTCATTAATGACTACATAGAATTACCCATACAAAGAGCAGATGTGATCTGCTATGCGGATGATATAGCCAACATATTTAATGATTTAACATAGGATAGCCACGACAAAAAGGCATGGTAGTGTTAACTACATGGTTAAGTTCTAATTTGTTAACTCTACTACAAAAAAAAACTAATTTCATAGCCTTTCACAAAACTCGCATGAAAACCATTTTCGAATTCACACTTGCGAATCTGAGGCACCCTACACAACATCAGGTATCTAGGAGTGATTATTGATGATAAGCTATTATTTAAAAACCACCTGAGGCGTTTTTCGGATAGTGTTAGGAAAACCATTTACATAATGAAAGCTTTGCGACGATGTACTACTAAAGACACGATGAAAATGGTTGACAAAGCACTAACACAATTCCTACTACAGGCTAATTTGGGGTGGGGATACTAAAACCAAAATGCTCGAAGTCGAGAGGGCCCAGCGAGCAGAACATACTAAAGGTAATGCTGTCTCAATCAAAGACGTATTAAAAAAGATAGACAGGTTACACACTAACATTATTGCATTTTAAAGTGGTGCCGGTAGTACTACTACTATATCTACGTACAGTTATTTATTATGACACGTTGCGCTAACAAAAAGACAAATAATACGGCATACCTATAGTTAGAAAAAGATGAATATACATCATTAGTTACGTATTGATTGCTGCTGAGCGCTCATTGGCGCGAGCGCATAACATACCGATATGGAAAAGAACGCACAAGCTAGCGTCAAAGTTTACACTACCGGTTAGTGTTGAAATAATAAACCAATTATGAACAAAACATCTATTTTCAAAATATTAATGAGACGTTTTTCTTGTCGCTAACGGTTGCCGTGTAATTTGTGCACCAACTTAAAACACAGGAAGGCATTTTTACCACGAATAACTGGAAGATTTACGCGCTGAAGCGAAGGTATAGCCGCGACGCGAGAGCGTGCCCGAGCCCGACTGAATGCGAATCGGGCAATTACCTGACTTTCGTATTGCCACTTTAGAGCGAGTATGACGTATCTATACTTTAAAAACATCTTAGGTCTCAATACTTTAGATTTCCTACTTTACAAGGAATGTAAAGTGCTACGGGTTCGCCAAATCTACATTTTAAAAGCGGTAATTAAGTATAACCCACAGAAAATTCCAATAACCCACAATAAATTCCTCGGATTATGGTACCCTGTGCCAGCGTAGGGTCTTTCGAGTACCGATTTTCACTTCACACAGCTGCTTTATCAAACGCCACTTACTATTTCTCTCTCTCTCTCTCACACACACACACACACACACACACACATCCATACATTCACATTCCTTGAATAAACTAGTCGTTTTTTGCATGCATTTATTTAGATTTTTTAACATACTTCCTACTAAATCGGAGTCCTATGTATTTATCGGTGTAAACGGTGTCAGTTTTTGGTCCTTGCAATACAAGCCTAGAGCTTAGTGCAGAAACCACTGTCTTGTTTAATTATGTAATGATTTTTTGGTTAAAAGTTACGGCTTATATACGTCCCACAGCTGGGCACAGGCCTCCTTCCATTTCTAAGAGGGTTTTATTGCAAGGAAGTGTCCACCGTGTTGCCCCAATGCGTGTTGGCGAACTTTAATGTTTTCGAAAATGTTTTTTCTTATTTCCCAGACATGCAGGTTTTCTTCACGATGTTTTCCTTCACCGCCGAGCACGTGGTAAATCAGCACTTAAAATTGCAATTAACAATTTCATTGGTGCCGGCGGGGATCAAACCCCGGTTGCTCGCGTACTGCGAAATTTACAGCGAGCGCTAACCATCTGAGCTACCACGGCTCTTTTTATTTTTCTTTATTTAGACTGTTTCGTTAAATAAATATATTTTCTATTTCTATAAACTAGCTGTGCCCGCGGCATAGCTCGTGTAGTGTATATAGGTTTTTTAGGTCAGATAAATTGACGTTTAGATAAGAGAATATTATACCATTTATATAATTGCTGTGTCAATACGTCGTAACAAAATAAATTGTTATCCTCAAAGTTCCATATCGTTTATGATAGAGCTTTCGTGTAAACGACGTTAGAAGTAGACTTGGCGGGGGCGTACACGAAAAGATTACGGGGGCTACTAACATAGTATAAAGAGAGGCCAAGTAGGTTATCTGCGGCCTAATCCGCGATATAATTGCCTACTGTCTCAGGGTTGTCACTGTCACCAAATCATTAGTTTAAAACCCGGCCCTTGCCAAAGATAATACATCTCTGTATAACTAATTCAGTGATCATTAGTCGATAAAGTTCAACAATGGTTTTCCTAACAAATACAGAAATGTATTAAGATTTAGAGCAGTATAATAAATATATATAATAATAAAAAAATTGAATAAAGCGACTAAAATATTGTAAAAAAAAAACATCGTCCAATAACATAAAATTACTAACGCCTGCCTGTACTAGACTGTAATCAATTTTTTGTTCTGTTGTTATTATTCTAACTTTGCTCTATTTATCTGATTCACAATTAGTCAATTACTTATTTTTAAGCACGATTTTATAACCGTAAGTAGGTACTTAGTTACTATTCTTCCTCTGTCTGATAGACAACTAATACAACAAAAATAAGTAAGTAGGTATCTCATCGTCAAGTAAAAATTATATGCTATAATAAGTGACTCGCTTACGTGACGCGCGAACCTCGCGCGGTGTTAGCCTCGACTGACGCATTGAGAAATACTTCGAGATTGTGTTTAAGTGTGCGTGCGGCGCCTCATAGATACTATGGCGCACACATACAAGCCGCGCGCAGTGCGTTTGTATGAAGATAACGTACTTCCCATCTCTTTATACTATGCTACTAACGCGTGAAAAAGCAACTCAGAGTTGGCCATGTACAAACATTCAGCACTGAGGTCCACTCCTGCAACGCGTAAACTTTGCACCTTTCGCTTTACTTACGGTCATCGAATAACACACTGTGATTGGGAATTGAACACGTTTAAAACTGAAAGGAAAGGTATTTGGTATAAGAGCGATTCTGGGTATAAAAACAACACCACCGGAAACGACAGTGTTAAAATTTCGGATCAATAACATTTTGTTGCAATTTTATTACTTTTAGCCGAGTTCCGTTACAAAACTTTATTAGAAAGAAGATTGCCAGATCGTGCCCCACCTTGTACAAAAAAGGTAAAAATATGATAAACAATCTTATGAATTTTGAAGTGTTTTGTGATAAATCGTTATTTAAGTATTTAAGTAAAATATAATTTAAAAAATAATTTAAAATTAAAAATTTTGTACAGCCGACTTCAATATAAGCGACTTCAATATAGGTTATTTAAGAATAACTCAATAACCATTGGTCCGACCTTGATCAAATTCATATGGGACCACACGAGAACGATCAGCTTTCATATAAAAAAAGAATCATCGAAATCGGTTTGCCCAGTACAAAGTTATGAGGTAACACTCATAAAAAAAAACACACTCGAATTGAGTACCGTCTCCTTTTTGGAAGTCGGCAGAAAAGGAATTCAACGATTAATATTTACATTTCCAGTCTTTTCTAATAACATCTGCGTTTCTTTGTACGAATAAATAAGTACATACGTACGCATAAAGTATCAAACAATAAGTACATATTTTTATTAAAATATGTTATAAGTTTTTATCATATAAAAATGTTACTTATCAATTTTTATTTTGCATTAGATAGTTACTGAATAACAAGCATTGATTTTCGTACATTTTGTGAAATGAACACACACGTCATTGTGTCAATATCGTAAGTACGTATGTCAATGTCGAATATTTCCCCACATTAACCAATTTGTGCTTGTGAAATATATTGATTATGATTATATCACACTTTTGCTTGTGCTGATTCCCGCTTTCTTTACCGTTGCACTTTTCCTGCTTTTGCTGACGACTTTTACTTTTATTAAGAGGATTGTGAAGCTGTAAATTTTCGTACAAAAAGCGATAATGTTTTCCCCCCCGTAAATATAGTCCAATTTCAATAATTTTTGGAAATGTTGTAGATATGACAAAAAACTAGGCCCGTACGTTTTTGTTTTAAAGAAATATTGTATACAATATAAGTTATTAGCATCTAAATATCTATATTTTTAACTTAAAAACTTCCTCCAGCGTTTTTTTTTTTTATTAAACTAAACTGATTACTAAAAAAGTAAAACGTACAGGCCTAGATTAAAGTGTACTGAATCGAATAAGACCAAAATCGTCTTATTTTGTAAAGTTTTAGGGGGGTAAAAACGTTATCGCCGGAAACAATATTTCAAAAAGAAAATGTAGGCAATTGCCTTCAAGACATGCAACTCTCTCTATCGCACGATACGGGTCGGGGGGCAGGGGCATATTGTAGTGATGTTAGGGGTGGTGGGGTGTGAATACCAGTATTTTACGATTATGTTGTAAAAATAAAAGTTATATTTGTAAAATGAGCCGTGGTAGCTCACATGATTAGCGGTCGCTATAAGTGTCACAGTAGGTACGCAAGAAACCCGGGTTCGATCCCCGTCGGCACCAATGAAATTTGCAATTTTAAGTGCTGATTTACCACGTGCTCGGCGGTGAAGGAAAACATCGAGAGGAAACCTGCATGTCTGACAAATTAAAAAAAATATATTTCGAAGACATGTGAAGTTCTCCAACACGCATTGGGGCAGCGCGACGGACCTTTCCTTGCCCTAAAAACCCTCTCAGAAATGAGAGGAGGCCTGTGCCCAGCTGTGGGACATGTATATAGGCTGTATCACTTTTAGAGGTGTTATCGATATTATTATCGCCTAGGGAAGAGAAAATAATATCGATAACCTAGAAAGATGAAAAAGTTAATGTCTGTGATTATTCAGTGTTTATCGATTATTTAGTTATTAATTTAGTCTTTATTGAATAAGGACATTAAATTAAAAATATTTCGAGTTTACAATAAAGTGGGTAGGCAAATAAATAAAAAGTAACAACTTAAAGAAATTATTATTGTTTATTATTACATATTACTTAATTACACTCTTTCTCGAACTGCCATTTCTCTAGGAACTCGAGGGTCAATCATTTCTGGTAATAAACATTAAAAATGAAATGAGTAAAGTCTTGGCTGCATTTTTGTTGCCCAAAAATGATCATGGTTTATTAAATTAAGTACGAAAACATGAAAAAGTTGTGTCCATACCACGAAAAAACAAAATTGCCTACCAGTGATATGTAATTATCCCTGGACCTGATAATAGTAATCATGGTTTCTGTTTTCTTTTTGTTCTTCTCGTATCAAACGAAATTTGATCTGTTTTTAGTTATGGCCTCCAAATGTAGCATATAAGACATTTTCATTTAGAGAATCATGTTCAATAAACCCATCGGGAGTTGTCGACAGTCGAAGACGTGTGATGTATGTATATATATATATGTATATATATATATATATATATATATGTGTATATATATATATATATATATATATATATATATTTACATGACTTATTATTATTGTATTCTTTTTGATTCTCTTTGTCAAATTCGCCTTCGCCAACTGAAGTACATCGTCCTTGCACATTACTGTCTGGTAATTATTTGTCTGTCTCGGAGTCACTGAAAAATAAATAGAAGCATAATAGTTTAAATTATATTTTACGGCTAACTAACGCGGGCGAAGTCGTGGGTGAAAAGCTAGTTTACCTATATAATTCGATTCATCGTTTAAATTTCTGTGAGAGCGTAGTCGTTCCCCGGTCGAGCCGACCCACTCGTGCTACAACTATACTACTAATATAGCTGCAGCATGCCTATACCACGTATAGAAATTTTACTAATCAAATCTTTGTATCTCGAAAATTTTAGCATTTTCCTTGGAATCATCGGAATTCCACAGTAACAGTTATATGAACAACTTCTTCTAACGGACTAATATTCTTACTGGACAAGTGGTAAAATTAATAATTTTGTACAACCGATTTCAATAAAACTCAATTACAACATAATTTATAGTTAATGGTTGAAATGATTTCCATAAAATTTGTATGAGACCAACTGTGAACAAGAAAAGAATAGGTAAGTATTCAAAATCGGTCCGGAGAAATCGGTGAACATATAACAACATATAAAAATAAAACAAATATACATACAGCTGAATATAGAACCCCCTCCGTTTTTGTAGTCAAATCAACATCAGCTATCCCATACTTTTATATTTTGTGGAATAAATTTCGGTCTATCTCCTACCAGTAAACCAATGTACATACAATAGTATGTAAGGTGGTAAGGTACGCGATCAAAGTAAGTATAATTTATTATAAGTAAGTAAGTAAGTAAGTAAGTACGCCTACTTACCTGTTGCCCGTCCTTTCGATTTACGAAGCAAATTCCATATTTTTAGTTTTGTCTCTAATCTTTCTCTTCTATTCTAAAATGTATAAAATTATTTTAGTTGATTGAATGTAATACACATCTTATAATCACTCACATAGTATATAGGTAGATACTTACATAAAAAAATAACAGCCCACTTCTATAAGTTATATGTAGTAAGTCCCCACGTCTACATAGACTATGCAATATAATAAAATTGCAAAGTAACACAAACAAATTCATTATGTAACTTGTCGTAAATGTACGCAAATATAGGCTATGGATGAATGAACGCTCCTCCTGCTGGTATCGTAGTGTGCTTAAGAATTAGTGTAATATGTTGTATTTGTGTTCTTCACGCTCGGAGCCCCGCGGGAGGCAGACCGTGCGTTATGAAACAGATAGCATTTTTGAAAATACCTACTCGCGTCGCGTATCGGCACTTCACAATCCTCTTAAGTGGCGAAGCTTGCGAAGACACTTATTGATTTCACGATGTCTGTCCGTCTGTCCGTCTGTCCCACGATTATCTCGAGAACGGTTTCGAATTTTCAAATTCTGTTTTCAGCAATCGATTACTGATTACCCAGGCATCTGAACCTCCTATTTTGAAACTGATTGCTCAACGGCAACCGTTAGATACTGCTACAAAGCTGATTACTTCGCCACTTTGCTATGCTGTTAGCTTGCTAGGTTTATTAATATACGGACTCGATCACATTTATTTATTGACTTACTGTTAATTACTACGGACATTCTGATAATTGCATCCACGATGTTGAGGTGCACTAATTGTCATCATTGCGTCGATAGGATACAGCGGCATTTTGTGTCCTCATTTCGATTTACAATCTTAACTCTTCTTTCAACATGAAGATCTTTGTAACAGATATATTTAGTTTTATGGCTTTTTATATTAATTTAATTTTTAATTTAATTTGTTTAAAAAAGCGTTATCCCCACACTAGAATTTCCTCCTGTATCGTGGAGGCAGTTTACAGACATAGATTTTACGCGGACAAACATCCAGACCAGGAACAATTATTTCTAGGCCATACAAATTCTTGTTCCGTGCGGGATTCAAACCCGCGGCCCTCAGCGGAACAACTCATTGCTAAGCCACTGCGCCACAGAGCCGTCATAGTTGTCCGTATATAGTTGATAATTTATGGTCCTGCCGTTGTCGTAAAATTAGTTACTAATCTGTAAATATTTACACCTTATATGTATCATGAAAAATAATTTTGTAAATAATATAACTTGTTTACATTATATGGAATTAGATTTTATGAAAAACATGTGGTGCTATTCTTATATTATGTAAGGACCTTTTAGATCCTATACAAGAGAACCCTTTTTCTAAAGTTACTAATCGTTATATTATTATGTTCCTTAAATTCATTTTTATATATATATAATTAGCACCTGACAATTTATATTCTGAAATTACAATGAACTGCAACGAATGCTGTTCTAAAAAATAAGGTAAATGTAATTATTAAAGTCTAGTTTAAAAAAAAATCGCAAGTTCTAGAGACTTGTAAAACATACAGACGAATTGAGTACCGTTTCCCTATTGAAGTCGGTAGAAAATAATCACTAAGTCTTAAGGATGATAATGACCTTACTTTTACGTTTAATGTATAACTTGTATAAAGCTAAAATATACCTACATAACAAGTGGCAACTAAGTCTTAACTTTGCCATTGATTCTCAAAACGATCCACCGGCGGAGAATCTTAACACCTCAATTCAGAAAAGGATGTCATTTGTACAATGCCATCTACTAAGTTCTTTGTGAGAAAACATATATAATAATCTAGGTACCGATCGAAACGTCGTGGAGGTAGGGTATGCGTGGGGTATGCAAGCGCGCATGACAAATAATAATACAACCCAGATAAATTGTTTTGCCGTGTAGTGGCGGTTAAGAATATCCACTACCCCCTTAGAGTATTTTGAATACTCTAAGACTACCCCATATCTTCCCGTGGGTGTCGTAAAAGGCGACAAAGGGAAACACTCAGGAGATGGGCAGCAGCATCTTCCTGATAACAGCAAAAATTAGAATAAAAAATCTGCGGTTGCCAACCCGCTCGCCAAGCGTGGCAACTATGGCTATATACCCCCCATGAGCAATGACAATAATAAACGGCCCCCAGTCCCCGGCGGCCCCGCTATTCCTGGCTACGGTGGCGACCATGGTAACGGCGGGGCAGGGGGTCCTAAGAATCTCCGGTGGAGGTTCGCTTGCCACCTAAGACGACTCGACCTGGCAACATACGACGCACGCACCCTGAGGACTGACGAGAAGATCGTGGAGCTGGAAGAAGAGATAGATTATATGATTCTCCGAAGTCCGAAGAGAGGGGGAGGACACGGTAATCCTCGAATCCGGCAAATTACTTTTCATCTCCACAAAGCTTTACTTCTTAAATCGATCAATTGCATTGCTAGAGTTCCAGTATCAACTCCAAATTGCTCGTATGGATTGATTTTTAAATGTTATCTTTTATAAAATAAATAATATTTACGTATGAAACTAAAGAGCCGCAGCTTCACATCTAAAGAGCCGCATGTGGCTCGCGAGCTGCATGTGGCTCGCGAGCCGCAGGTTGCCGACCCCTGACCTAGAGGAAAGCATATTTATTCAAATATTACCTAGCAGTTTTAAACCTAAGTTTTAAATTAAAAATCAAAACACGTACGCAACGAAAAACGACCATTTTCTTAATTATTTGACAAGTTATGATCCTGGTAAAATTATGCCTAAATTAAATTATCTTTTATATGTGGTAGAGCCATGCTGCAGCTATATTATGGTTGTAGCACGAATGGGTCGGCTCGACCGGGGAAGGACCATGCTCTCATAGAATACCAGCGTAAAATAGCAGCTTAACACTGCTATGTTTCTTTTGGTGAGTGTAGAGAACCGGAGACCCTTTTTACTGGAAACGAGGCATACCATCTTAGTCCTCACGGGTGACAACGCATCTGCATTTTGATTTTTAATAGAGGATAGATGTAGATGTCTATGGGCCGCAGCAACCACTTACCATTAGGTGGACTGTGTGCTCGTTTGTCACCCTTATCCTATAAAAAAAATCTCAAATATAGGCTTTTTGATTTGTATTAATATGATTATAGACATAGCAATGTATTTATTTGTGTTTAAATTTACAAGTTATTTATTTTCTTTTAGTGGAAATTAATGGGGCTGTAATTAGATATAAGAAATGTATGGAGTGCATAATGTCAGCCGCCCGGCTGTTATTTGGTTTGACGTACCTAATAAAAAGTACCTAATTTCAGCCACATAATATAAATCAGGGCTGCCATAAACTGGAATAAATAGCTTTAATTAGATCATAACTTATTTTATAGTTATGATCAATTCGTCTGTTTTAAAATTGGTTTTAGATTTTAAAGTTTAGCAAAAGATGTACTAGCTTTTCTCTCTGACATTCGGTGTATATTAAGAACACCTTATGTACTCAATTATTTTTTCAAAAAGAAGAAAAAAACAAGCAATAAATAATGTACTATATTTTAGCCAAAAACTATAACTTAGTAATACTAATTATAACTTAGTAAATGAAAAACTCATAACAAGGAAAGTGGGCCGGATGTTCAGTAGTGGACTTGTGTAAAGTTGTAATGACGACGATGATTTGAATACTAGGATAATATTTTATCATAATTTGCTTTAATTTATTGAACAGCTTCAAACTAAAACACAGTAAGTTAAGTAGTAAAACATTAAAATAAAATAATGTTGTCGCCAGCCTTAATACATATTCCATGCTTGTAACATGCAGATTCAAAATTAACAAAAACTCAAAAGGCATAACCCTATATAGCATAGTAAAAAAAGATACCTACTCACTATAGGTAAATAGATAGATAGCTCGCCTTTTGTACAAATATTTGGTGCAATAAAGAACAAATAAATAAATAGGATGTTTTATATGACCTACTAATTTTTGAACTGAGCACCTTGTAACTTAGCCTGCTTATTACTCATGCTGGCTGACATTATCCTTTCCCCAATGATTGATGGGAATGAAAAAAAAACATGTCTGTTTTTATTTTTATTCAATTTTATTTCTACATACGTAACTATATTTATTTATACATAAGGGTTATAAATTATAATAAAGGTATTACAAAAATCAACAAGAAGTATAAGGGTTATAGGTAAAGTGACCATACGTCCCGTTTTGAACGGGACTGTCCCTTTTCTCAGGCACCTGTCCCATTGTCCCCAAACAAAGCTCCGGGACATAAAATTGTCCCGTAACTCATTGGATGGAAGTATTCAAAGTCTTTCGCACCAACAATCTTCAACATTATTTTTTTAATTGAATATATTTTATGTCTACCTGGTACAAATGCTCCAGTAGAAAAAGTATTTTCTATTTTGAATAAATTGTGGACGTCTGAAAAAAAAACACTCACGTTTCTACTTCTAAATGCGATGTTGTTAACAAAGGTAACAATAAAAAAACTTGCCCAGAATTTTTTTTAATTTAAAATCATCACCAACTTTATTAACCGATTCGTTGCGGCACCCATTTCCGACAACTTTTAGCTGTGGCGGCAAACAAATATTTCATGACCACAGAAGTTGATGACACGCCTATTGTATCATCAGCCATGTGTAAAAATAATTTTCTTTTTTATGCTTTTTTCACTTGTTTAGACCTAACTAAGATTAGTTGACATCAAACATCAGTTACAAACGGAAGGATACTTGTTTTTAGTGGGTAACTACGTGTTTTTCTACGTGTTTTCTTTGAAATTGAGAGTAAGTGACTTTTTTATGCAGAGATTACAAACCTTTTGTACTATTTTTTATTTTATAAAAAATCATTTATATAAGTAGGTACAGCTAAATCACCCTGGAAAACCTTTGTTTTTATTAGGTAGTATTATTTATTTGTTGTATTCAAAATAAACAAATAATACTACCTATAAATAACCTAATAAGTAATAATAATATTATCGACTGATAAGATGACGTGAGCAGCATTTGCGCTGGCCGACGCCGCGTCGTGACTAACGATACGGGTTTCACCTTCAAGAGCTTAGCGCTCACCAGGGGGGGTACACTTTCATACTGTAAGTAGGGATCCAATAATCTGCAAAGACACTAGTGCCATCTTATACGATATCCGCATGAACTTTCGAACATCAAATTCTAAAAGGTGCGCTAGATGGCGACTACACCAATTCTAGTTATTGGGAGTGGAGTTTAATGGAATTCTCTAAAGTTGTAACATAAATATAAAAGATTAATAATTATACGGGCATTCAAAAACCTCTTTAAAAATATATTGAATAAAAATATTTATTTTGTCGGTCTGAGATGCAATAACTTTCTCGTTTTGGCAAGTGGCAACTTTATTACTTTATCACATAATGGCTACCGGCGTGTGAGCAAGTCGTTGTTTTCACGAACGCTTTTGCCATTTATGTAATTTTCGGTTGTTGTTGCTACTCGTATTTACAATAAGTTTGGTTTAGTTGAGATTAGCCCTCATCCCGTCTTATCGTTTAGTTTTTCATGCTGGAACCACATTGTATGTACATATGTGTAGTGTTGTGCGAAATATTTAACAACAAATATTTAATTTGGTTTGGTGCTGTATTGTGCGGAATAGATGCTTTTACATCTTGTTTGTTAAAATGCCGAGGACTTGTGCTATTGGATGTACATAAAACAAAGTGAAATCAATATTTCATTGATGTTATAAATAATATACGTTTTCACGAACTATTTTGTACTTTATATAATTTTAGGTTGTTGTAAATAAATGTTTAAATGTTTCAAATAAATGTTTAAATTACTGAAATCTGTAATACTTATTTAATAGAACCCTAATACCTTAAAATATAAATATAACTGCCTATAGTATAAATAGCTGTATATGCATAACTACATATCGACTGTGAACTGGCAACCGGTCCTATCTCAATTTTTTGAAGATTTCACTTTTTGATGCAATTTTACACTATTTCATACTCCGCAACGCTGCAATAAATCCCATCTCATATACGTTAAAATTTGGCGCCAGAATCGAGTTCATTCAACTTGTACTAACTTCGACGCGCAGTGAATGCGAGCATTTAATACTATCTCGCCAAAAGTGTACGGACATGAACGCGATTTCGCGCGCTCTTGAAACAAATAACTGTTTTATGTGAATTTATAAGGTTTCTGTGCCATAAGTTATTAGTTAACATTGTTGGGGACTTCAAGTAGCTGAAATGGTATGTTTTCATTGTAAACTATTCAGTAATATTTAATATTTCTACCTTAATAATCTATAAATCGAGATAGTACATTATGCATCGACGTTAAAAGTTTTAGCAGATTGGAATGACTGAGAGATAGTACTTTGTACTATTCAATTAGGGATAACATCAACCAAAAATACCTTTCGCTAGATTTACCTTTATATAGGTATACGACGAATTACATGCTTTTAAGATGCACAATTCCGCTATAAGTAGGCATCTAACAAAGTTTTATGATATTAATGTATTATTTGAGTGCCATTAGCATGAACTGCTTGCCCTTTAAAAGGCCGCATCGTATAGGCTTGAGGGATAAGAATTGCAGAATGTGGTTATTACTACCTACCTGCCCCTTAACTAACTAACCACTTGTTTGGTTGGGTTTATTATAGCGTAAACAATTATGGAAAGCATTTGTAATTTCAAACGATTTATCCGTCTTGATATACGCTGCTCTAATACCATTTTAGCTACTACTTTTACCTATACCTACTTTTTCAGGAATATAATAAGTTGAGACGTGGTAAGCGCTTGGTACAGGAAGTACTTAATGACGATAAAAATAAAGAAAATGCTAAGGTATGTGATATCTGTATTATAATAAAAGTTATTAAAAAATAAACGAAAGTCACGAAGTGACGAAAATAATGTGTTAGTACGTAACTAAATCTGCTGAGGTATTGGCTTATTTTATATCTAATAGGTTTACTTTTGTACATTTTAGGATATCAACACAGGTTTTGAAGATACGAATATGTCTAGCCAGAAAAATACAGTACCTTTTACCATGTCTAACCAGCAAAAAACAGTCCCTTTAATTGTACTTACGGGAGACACCTGTTATACTGAGGACATACATTTTAACCCAAATATGGACACTATGTTTGATTCTCTACCTGCAGATTATTTATCTCCACGGTTCGTTCCTTCGCCATCCTACCAGTCAGCCATACTCGATTTTCAACATAACATAGATGATGGTTACATAAACGACGAAGCCTGTTTAGATAAACCAAACATGTCACTCAGCCCGCTACCATCCACGTCCCCAAATTTTCCTTCAAACATGTCATTAAGTTCGTCTCCAAATACGCCACTGAACGCACTTCGAAACACTCTACCATCAAGCGAA
This sequence comes from Parnassius glacialis, assembly GCA_033319125.1. Lineage (NCBI taxonomy): Eukaryota > Metazoa > Arthropoda > Insecta > Lepidoptera > Papilionidae > Parnassius > Parnassius glacialis. The sequence continues at coordinate 45,093,998 of JAVANC010000027.1, read as the reverse complement.
GAATCTCCCGATACACCATCAATTTTAGCGACAAATGATGTCGTAGAAAATAGTGCAGGTCAAGTAGGAGAAAACGTGCAAGGAAAATTTTCAGAGAATGACCCCAATAATTATAATATGAGTGAAGGAAGGAAAAGGAGAAAGAAAGCTGAGCCGGCTAAGTGGAAGAGAAACATTAATAAAAAACTGCGAATGGAAGGAAAAGCTTACTTAGGTTTTAGAAAAGTTGGAAAAACTGTTGTACAAGACACACCAAGAGAAGAACGAATAATGAAGCCAACATGTTCTAGTAATGTTTGTTTAAAGTCTAAAAAACGTCATTGCTCATTATTTACGGAAGAACAGAGGAAAACGATTTACGATCGATTTTGGAGTTTGACTTGGGGAGAACGCAAAGCATTTGTGTGTGGATCGGTTTCTAGAATTCCAACGAAAGCTAATACTACTGACAGTGTTTCTCGACGCAACTATAGCCTTAAATATAGTTTGAATAATGGACAAGAGAGCTATCAGGTTTGTCGAGAAATGTTTATAAATACGGTTGGTATTGGGTATAGAATGGTTCAAGCATGGGTAAGTGGGAGCTCGCATGGAATACCTATGACTTCAATAGATAAAAATACCATACCAAATAGTAATCTTTTATCACAAATTGAGTGTCTAAATAACTTTTTCGATAATCTTCCAAAAATGCCGTCCCATTACAATAGACAGAATTCAACAAAACTCTATCTAGAACCCGTTTTTCAAACAATACAAGAGGTTTATAAATTATACGAGTTGACGTGTACTCAGGTATTGCAACCAGCCTTCAGCCGCAAAAAATTTAGTGAAGTTATGGTTGAAAAAAATATTTCATTATTTAATGTAAAAAAAGATAAATGCAACTTATGCACCGGTTATGAAACTAAAAATGTACAAGAAGAAGTTTGGAAGGAGCATACAGCGAAGAAAGAGATTGCTAGAATGGAAAAATGCGAGGACATAAAGAAAGCTATTGAGGGAAAAATTATTTTAATAGAAGCAGATTTTCAAGCTGTAAAGCTAGCTCCATTTACCCACGCTAATGCTTTTTATTACAAAACAAAGCTAGCTTGTCATAACTCGACAATTTACGATGTTGTAAAAAAGCAAGCTACATGTTATTGGTTTTCAGAGGATCAAAACAATCAACTAGTTGCATCAACATTCGTATCATGCTTGATTGATTATTTAGAAAAAAAATGTCTCACTTCTGATAAAAAACCAGTTGTAATATTTTCTGATGGATGTACAGCACAAAACCGTAACAATATAATGGCAAATGCATTGCTCAATTTTAGTATGCTTCATGGAGTCTTCATTTATCAGAAATACCTCGAAGTCGGTCACACGCAAATGGAAGTAGACTCCGTACATGCTTGTATCGAAAGAAAATTAAAAAATAAGGAAATAAAACTACCAAGTGATTACGTATCTACGACCAGAGAAGCACGAAAAAATCCATCACCGTACGAGGCTATTGAGCTGACTTACGACTTTTTTAAAGACTACACGAAACCTTTAAGATACAATAGCATAAGACCTGGTCGAACAAAAAATGATCCAATGGTCACAGACATCAAAGTCATAATGTATGATCCTTCAGGACTAATCAGGGTGAAACTTAATTTTACCAAAGATTGGGTGGACTTACCTCATAGACCAAAGAGATTCAATCCAGTGAACTGTTACCCACCCTTATTTACATCAAGATGCCGTATTCCTAAAACGAAGTGGTTGCACCTCCAAGAATTGAAAGCTGTCATTCCTCAGGATTGTCATAACTTTTATGATAATTTGCCTTATCAGGAATAGTTTGATCCCAAAGAGAACAAGAATCAGTTTCTTGCCTAGTGTTGGCCTAGTTATAATTATTTTTGTAGATTCTTTAATTTTGTTAAATATTGTTTTTTTTTTAATATAAATTAGTGATTGTATACAATAAGATTAATTTAGATGGGCCAGTGAAAAAGATATCTGAAGCTTTCCTTGATTTACTCTAAGAAATGATGACCTCTAAAATTGGGAATAAAAAGTTTAAAAAACTGTGTTAATGACTGACCCACCTAGACTAATGGCTTTATAGACTTGCCCACCTAATAATGTTCCTATAATGTCGGAAATATAAAGACTATTATGAATAACAATTATATTGTAAGTTAATAACTTAATTTCATTATATAGAATATTGAGTTAATAATGTCCTATTGTTATTATTTTATTTTGATTTTGAAGATAGGCCTTATTGTTTTAAGCAAAATATCCTATGTTCGTTCTTTAGTTGATTTATAATGTCCTATCTCGTTTTTATATTAGAAGGAAGCATATATTGCTACTTTTGTTTTTAATAACATGTGCAATAAAAATATTCAAAAACTACGTATTTTTATTTAATATACCAGATGCTATACAAATGATGCAAACAAGTTTTTTCTACGTCCTGTAAAGTTGTCAAAATTGAGATAGTACTAGTTGCCAGTTCACAGTCGATATAACTATCTATACCGTAAAATGGGGTGAATAGAATTTAAGGGGGGAATAGAAAAAAAAGCGAAACTTTGTTCTTTGCATTATTGCTCTCATAGTGCTCAATGAAATTAGCTACATTTGAATTTTTTATATACGGCAACATTGATTTTGTTATGGCAACATCGTCATGATAGTGAAGTCGTTCATAAATGCGAAAAATAATGTCTCAAAGTGATCAAGTAACGGTTGTGAATTTGAGAAGCGTAAATCTTTTATTTCTGTTCGTTACTACGATTGAATTCAGCCATCAATACGAATTTATGCAAAGTGTTAGTTACTTAACTATTGAGAAAACTCAAAGGTAAGTCAAATTGAGCATGATTTCTGTTCTAAATAAGTCCAAAAGTTATGTTACCTATAAATTGAATAAGTTTGGGGTGAATAGAAGACGCCTGAGGGGTGGATAGAATCGAGGTATGGGGTAAATAGAAGCGCGTAAAGTCTGAATAGAAGTGCACGAGGGGTGAGTAGCAATACGACTGGGGTGATTAGAATTGTCATTGCTAGGGCTGCTACACAAAATTATACCTGATACTTTTTTGTACTTATAGAAGATTGTAGGTTAGTGACTGTAGTTTTATGAAATAGTTAGTTAATGTTTATATTTTCATTCGTATTGAAAATGTTTATTTTGTTTGTTCAGATTATTTTGGACAATGCCGCGCATTTATAAACCTGAACCTGGAGGCAAGCGCTACAAAAGGTATGACGAAAATGTTCTTAAGCAAGCGGTAGAAGATTATTTAATGGGTAATGATTCGATAAAAACAGTAGCTATCGAACACAATATACACCCATCGGTGTTGTATCGCCACAGCAAAGGACTAGTAAAATCGCAAGGTGGGCAAAGGGCACTTTCGTTGACAACAGAAGAATATATCATCAAATATATAAACGTTTGTGCAGAATGGGGCTATCCACTGGACTCACTAGACTTAAGATATATTGTTAAAATGTATCTGGATAAGATTGGGATTACTCATAAGCGATTCAAAAATAATTTCCCTGGGCCTGATTTCATCCAATGTTTTTTAAATAGACATAAAGATAAAATTTCTCAACGAATATGCCAAAATATTAAGAGATCTCGAGCTGCCGTGTCAGCAGAAATCATAGCAAAATATTTTGAAGAACTACAAATATCTTTGGCCGATGTTCCAGCGGCAAATATCGTCAATTATGACGAGACAAATCTCGCTGACGATCCAGGGCGCAGAAAAATTATTACGAAACGCGGCACTAAGTATCCAGAACGTGTCATGAACCACACAAAGGCCAGTGTTTCCTTAATGATAGCTGGGTCAGCAGAGGGTCAGATTTTACCACCATACGTGGTATACAAAGCACAAAATTTATACAATACATGGATTTCTCACGGGCCTAAAGGTGCAAGGTATAATCGTTCGGCATCAGGATGGTTCGATGGTACAATTTTTGAAGATTGGGTGCAATCTATTGTCATTCCCTTCTTTGCTGATAAGCCGGGAAAAAAGCTGCTAATAGGTGATAATTTATCTTCACATTTGTCGGTCGATATGATAAAACTTTGCAAAGAACAGCAAATTGATTTTGTATTTTTACCAAGTAATTCAACACACATAACTCAATCTCTTGATGTAGCCTTTTTTAGGCCCATGAAGGCAGCCTGGCGGCAAATACTTCTTAAGTGGAAAAAAACAGATGGCAGCAATGAGACAAGTGTGCCAAAAGGTTGCTTCCCTAAACTACTGAAGAAATTAATGGAGGTAATACAAGAAAATGCTGAGTCTAATTTAAAAGCTGGTTTTAAAAAAACTGGTATCTGTCCTTTAGACCCTACACAAGTGCTATCTCGAATACCAACACAATCGAACGATAGCAGTAGACATAGGGAAGCAGTGGATGAGTCTGTACTAACTTTATTAAATGACATGCGATATGGTACTATGGGCGTAAAAGAATTAAAAAGAAAGCGAAAACTCGACGTGGTGGCAGGAAAGAGTGTTAGCGAATCTACTGAGGATTATGTTGACTCCGAAGTAACACCAGGTCCGAGTACATCAAAACCACAAAGAAAAATAAAAAAGCCAGATAATTCAGTGGAAAAAGAAAATGTATTGCCTAAAGAAACAACAAACTTAAACAAAAGTATTAAAGGAAAAGGGATCGGTAAAAAGACAAAAAGAAAGGCAAGCATCTTGATGGAGGAGTTATATGATATCAGAGAGGAAAATGTGGGCACAGGCAATGCATTTACAGACAAACTAAATGATAATATAGACCTCAATGACAGTGTTTTAGATATGCCTGTATATTTTGAAAATGACTTGGAATATGGAGGAGAACTAAGTATTGAAAACTGTCCACTAAGTGATATAATAATAATAAACCCTACAGCAGAAGCTGAAAATACAGAAACCGGTCTAAACAACGTCAGTCAGTCTGATCATGCTGGTGAATCAAACTGTCCATTAGGAAATAACGAAGAAGAATATTCTGCGGCAAAAGTTATAACTGAAACTTTACCGAAGATGAAAAGAGAAAAAATAAAGATAATAGAAAATAAAAACTTTTTAGAAACTCGCAAGAATATTAGTTATGATCAGAAGTACAAAAAAGTTTCCCCTGAAGCGCCTTTAATAATTTTAAAGAAGACTGCAAGACCGAGCAAATATTATAAAGACGATGAGGCTATACTAAGAGACTTACTAGATGATAATATTTAAATATAAATTCGGAATGCTCCAAATAATATTATAATAATTACTTACGTACATACTATGATTAATAAAAATGTTAACTTTATTTTATGATTATTTTATTAATTCATATAGGTTTTGTTTTTAGTTGATTTTATTTAGATTCTTTTGCATTGCACAAGAACGTATATGGAAAGAATTTTTCACTTTATAAGTTCGTTATATTTAGTCCGTCAGTTAGATCATGAAAAAACGTTAGCCACGTATCTTTTGCTTCCTTAAATTAATAAAACTTGACATTGGTAAAGCGCTCTGGAGTGGGGATTTTGTTGTACTATCTTGTGACATCATCCGAAGTTTAAAGGAGTTGTATCTTCCTCATTTTTTATTTAAGTGACAAATTAAAAACACGTTGTTACAATATCTTTTGATAATTTAGCTGACGTACTAAACATAATTTTTTAGTAAAATTCACTGTTATGTTTATTAAAAAATATTTTGTGTGGGTAAAAAATAAAAAAAAAATAATTTACTATCCCTGTTCTATTTTTTTTAAAGTTAATGGTACTATAATAAATAATTTATAGGTATGTGTACTAGGTACATACATAAATAAATTTTGACAACCCTAGCATTTTTTTCTATTGACCCCCTTTTCGACTCCATTCACCCATATCGCGGGTAAATAGAAAACGCGCAGATATTGTTATTTATTAAATAAATGACGAGTAAATTAAGTTAATCTTTCATTGAAAACAGTTTATTACACTTTAACTCACAAGACACGATGACTGCTACCTTCGGAATTTGCTAAAAACATACTGAAATTTCGATTCAAAAGTTGAAATCCTTTCTATTCACCCCATTTTACGGTAGTCAAAATGTTGAGATTAGTTCAACGGATATGGTACCAGACGGCGACACTGTGCCACTATTTGTATTGGGTGACAAAAAATCGTAGAAGCTGGCTCTCTATTCCGGTATATATTACTCTACTCTATGGCGCTCACTGACTCGTGACTCCAGCAACCGCGTGCGCAGTGAATACGCCCAGTTTTTAAAATAATTTCTTAATAAAATCCAATTCTGGTCTTTTGAAAAGCAATTTATGATAGAAATGTTCATTAATAAATTGCCTATCCATTAGTGTTAATTGCAAAATAAAATAATTCTTTTTTACGAGGAGATGCATGTAATCAATAATTATTTCACATTTATCTGGTTTAGTTGTAAGGAGATTATTTTAATAATTATTCCTTAAAAAAATTGGATATGACTCTTATGGAATCAAGATTATGTAGAAATATAATGTGTTTTTTATTAGTTGATATATCTTTTTAATAAAAAATAGATAGCTCCTAAAAACCGCACAAATAACGACTAGCGCGACATTTTGTTCAACCATGCGCCTTAATAAAATCAAATTTACAGTATTAATTCCTACTAAAATGAAATAATGTAAGAACTGAAAAATGATCATTATAATTCTCTATTTATTATTAAGAAAGAAATTATTTAAATATATAAATGTAAGTTATTTATTTTAATTTTATTTATTAATAACTGGAGGTAAAATGTTACTACTTTTTGAATGTTTCTTTTTGGATGCACTGTTTCGATAAAGTGAAACGTGGATTATCGGCGTAACTCAAATTATTACGCAACGGTTAAAACTAATTTTAGGATTTATTTATAAATATGTTATTTGTTTAAAAGATACATCAATAATCAATAAAATAAAATAGAAATTGACATCTTGAGGAAGGAAAATACTTAACTAATTTTTTTAAGTTCCGCAATCGGATAAAAAACCTATAAGTTGCCCCGGGTCCCTAACTACCTACACACAAAATTACATGGAAATCTGTACAGCAGTTTTTGTGTGAATCGGGAATACACAGACAGACATGCAGACTTTCTAAAAACCACTAATTTGGCTTCAGTGCCCTTTATTTAGTCCCCTGAACTTGTTTTTTCCATAAGATATTAGAATTACAGACACGACTTTTCTACAGATTTATTATATGTATAGATAACTAATTCTTAACTTACTAAATTTATCGCAGAAACATTAAAAATAACATGGGATTATCGTATTTAAAGAATTAGTTACATATTGTTGATAACGTAAAAAGTTACATATCGTCAATAACATAGGATTATGGTATATAAAGAATTAGTTACATATCGTCGATAACAAGATTACTGGTATATAAGGAGTTAGTTATATATCGTCGCTAACATTTCTGGGTTATTAATTTTTTTAGTTAGCTCTTAAACATAATGTACATACGACCTTCTTCACAATGCGATCTTCATTTATTGCATCACGTAACGCCTGTAAAGTTATCGCGAGTTATACCGATATTCGCACGTTCAGCACTCGGGTTCTTCCATCTGGTCCAGGATATATATTCTTGATAACTTCTCCGCGAGGCCATGAATTTCGTGGTAAGGTTACGTCTACTATTAGCACGATATCTCCAACTTTTGGATCGCTAGTCTACCTTCCTTCGAACTTCCTTGAAATAAGGAGAGTACCTACTACTGTTTGACCTATCTCTTCCAGAAGTGGTTAGCAAGTCTTTGGGCGGTCCTCTACTTTTCCGTCCCGATTAGGTTTCTGTCGTCGAATTCTCCCGGTGCTATTGCTCCGCACGATCTCTCCTGTAGGAAGTGGTTCGGCGTCAGACTTTCTTCATTTTCTGGGTCCGTGCTTACTGGTGTGAGAGGTCTAGATGTTCCAGCTCGGTCATTAGCGTATGAAGTACTTCTTCAGGTGGGTTTCTTTCATTGAGAACCGCTGAGAGTGCCATCTTGACTATTCGCACAAGTCTCTCCCAAGCGCTTCCCATGTTTGGAGCTCCCGGGGGGATAAACTTCCACTTGACGCCCTTCTCTTCCGCGGCTTCTTCCAGTTCCCTTCGAGTTACCAGACGAAATTGGTTCCGTTATCGCTCAATATAATCTTTGGAGTTCCTCTTCTGGCTGCCATTCGTTGAAGTGCCATAATCACCGAGCTAGTGCTAAGAGAAGGCTCTAGATGTACGGCTCTGGTGGTGAGATAAGTAAATATAGCCCCCCAGCGCTTCTCAACTCTTCTCCCAATAGTGATTTGCATCGGCCCAAAGTAATCTATGGCGGTGCAAGAAAATGGGAACTGGTGATCCTGCAGTCTCTCACTCGGTAGGTCTCCCTTCGGGGGTATCTCTGGCAGACTCTTCTTGGTTTTACCATTGCCATTGACAGCTGTGTGTGACTATCTTTAAAGTCGCTCTTAAACCCAGGACCTTTGTCGAATCTCGTCCATTACTGTGGCAGTATTTCCGTGAAGGAACTTCTTGTGGTAGTAGTGTATAATGAGACGCGTAATCTTCTGTTTTCCATCTAGAATTATGGAATTCATCTTCATTTCACTTTTGACGTGGAACTTCATTTTCTTACTTTTTAACTTGATAATCCTGTCTCCTATGTAAACATCGATCTTTTTAAACCTGCCTGAGTCTTCGAAGGGTTGTTCTGCCTTCAGATTTTTTATGTCTGTCGCGAAGCTATCTTTCTGGCTCATCTTCATCAATATTTCTTCGGCCTTCCTTAAATGTTCTTTTTCCAGAGGTGGGTACAGCCGCTTGTTTTCGTCTCTGTTGGCTGGTTGATTTGGGGTTCGCGTTTCCTTCTTCTGGGTTTTCCCCTGGGGTTTCCAGTCTCTCCGGCGTGCAGTGACGGTGGTTTCTTTGCGGTTCTTAATCAATAAGTGGTTTGCGAAGGTAACCACTCTGGCTATAGTGCGAAGCAGTCGTTCCCAGTTTGAGAACCTCTCTAGGTCTAAGAGGATGTCTTTCGTAGCCTTTATCACCATCACCTTTGGTTTATTCTTTTCTTCTGGCATGGTACCCCTCTGGTCCGAAGTCGTCAAACGGCCACTCTTCTTCAAGTTGTCGGAGAAATGACGGGCCTTTGAACCATTTGGCATTGGCGTTAAATTCTATTGGGGTCCCCTCGTGGCGTCGTCTCCTGGATTTTCCTTGGTCGGTCGGTACCCATCTCCAGTCGTCTGGCTTAAAATTCACTTCAATTTCTGCCAGTCTATTGGTTACGAAGGTTTTGAACTTCCTTGGTTCCGCCTTTATCCACTGTAGTATTGTGCTGGAGTATGTCCAGTAGGTCTTCTTCGATATTTCAAGCTCCGACTCTTCTTCAACTGTGGAAGCTAGTCTCAAGCTGAGAAACTAGTCAAAGAAACTAGAGCTGCAAGCGGCTTTACGCTTGCAGCTCTAGTTTCTTTGACTTGAAATGACACTGATTTTGTTTGTGTTACTCTTGCTTCGCCGGCGATCATAGATATGTGGACTCTTTATCCGGGCTCAACCGTCCTCCAGTACATTACTGCTACGTAGGCTTCTTCACTCGCATCGATGAATGAGTGCAGTTGACTCTTTGAATCTTCAGTTTTGTTAACGCCGACACTTCTTCTAAAAAGTTTATCCAGACTTTTCTTTGCGATTCATTAATTACTTCGTCCTAGTCTATTCTTGTTCGGCAAATGTTTTTATCAACTTCTTTCCTTGTATTAGGACTGGTATCACAAAACCCATCGGGTTAAAGGTGCAAATTACAGCGCTCGTAACCTCTCTTCGTTGGGGCTCTTTTACCGTCTAGCAGGTCCTTTGAAGTATTACGCAGTCCAACAGTAAAGGCCAGTGCGTCTTCTTTTACCAGTCATCTTAGTCTTGAGTCTTCTCTAATTTTGTTAGTTGCAGGAAATCTTTTTTATTGGTGTCTTCTACTTCTGACGTCTTAACCCCGGAATGTTACTGGCCCAATCCTTAATATTATGGAAGTTTGCTCTTGCGTGAATTTTAACTTCTTTTGATATCTTTTTTGCTTCAGCTGCAGACGCAAAACTCTGTAGATATTATTATTATTATTATTGCTTTCACTGCTTCGGGATGAGTCTTCTCGAAGTCTTCTACTCCTTCTGTTCTGACTTCTTGTTCATCACTTATATTGCTGTTGCTGGTGATGATGATGAAAAGACGATTGATGACATCCTTAACTCCTCGGGCTTGCCCGATCTTTGTCTCCCACGCCACAGGAACCGGAGGCTGTCTCGGTCGTCTTCTCTAGCTTAGACCTAAAGGAACATGTCTTGGATGTCAGCCATGACAGCCACTTGTCTTTCCCCGAAGCGCAGCAGTACGCCCAATAGTGATTGTAATAGGTCTGGACTGCAACTTGGCGGCTACGTCGAAAACTATCCTCAGCTTCTTCTTAACTGGATGTAGTATAACAGCAACGTGGCGTAAGTAGAATATTCTTTCTATGTTCGAGGTTTCCGGAGCTTTTTCTACGTATCCTTTTTAAATTAAATTCTGGATCTGCTGCTCTTAGTGCTCTTTGGCCTCTTTATCTTTATCCAACTTCTTTTCAATGTTAACCAGGAGTCTGAGTGCTTGATTGTAGTTGTTGGGTAGACTTTCTTCTTCTTACTTCCACAGGAGTCCAATTTTATATTGACCGCTTGACAGTTTCTTTGTAGTCTTCTTGAGGGTTTCTAATGCGAGAAAAAGAGAAGAATAAGAGATTCCAACTGAAAATGTTTTCTGATGATTTCTTCTATGTTTTCTTCATCAGAAATAAATCTGCCTTAGTGAGTGAAGTTTACTAAAGCAGTCGTTCCTGTTTTGCGTCCGTGTAATACCCACCCTAGAGTAGTGAGGGAGGCTACAGGAGGGACGGCTTACCTTTCTTCAGTCTTGATACTATGAGTCCCCGGTTGTCTTGGCCTATCAACAGCTTGGGTCTTTCAGTGACGTAGAGAAGTTATTTTTCGATTGCCCTCAAATGTTGAAAGTTTTTTTAGGTGTCCTTATTAATGTATTGTTCGGACAGCTTTAGGTCGTCGATGGTTCTGCAACGATAGTTCTATTTCTCTTCTGTGAGTTCTATGAGTATTTTATCTTTTTTTTTAATATACTATAAAGCCAGCGCTTATCTACGATCCCACCTGATGGTAAGTTCCTAAGATGGTGAAGCGCACTGACTTAACAAAAGCCTATTCACTCTTGCCTTGAAGACACCCACACTGTAATCGGATGGAAAGAGAGATGCTGGCAACTTATTCCACTCCTCTGCTGTACGCATGATGAACGACGTGGCGAACCGTTTGGTTCGAATGCGTGGTAAGTCAAAAATGAAAGGGTGGAGACTGACCGAAAGTCTGATTGTCCGATGGTGGAAGGGAGAGGGAGGAATTAAATCATGCAATTCCTGCGCACACTCTCCGAAATGCATCCTGTAGAAAACCGAAAGGCTGGCTACACGCTGCGTCTGTGTTCGAGGCTGGTAATATTGGTTTTAACCAAATTCGGGTCACCAATAAGCTTCTTAGCACGCCTTTCCATTGAGTCCAAAGCTGCTAGGTAGCATTTTACAGCACAAACCCATATATGGCAGCAATACTCCATGCACGGCCGGACTTGCGCTTTATATAAAGTAAGCAGCTATCCCGGCGTCAAGTATCGCCACACCTTTGCAATGACTCCCAGTTTCCTTCCAGTTGCTTTGGCCTTGGACTCAATGAACCGCCCCAAGTTCAGATTTGAGGATATCTCAAACCCTAACAACTGAAGGCGGTCGGTATATTCCAGTCAAGGTGAGCTGGCTCCTTTTTGCAGTGAAGAGACAAGTTTTTGTTTTGGAGGCGTAGAATGTCACAAGATTGGCATCGCCCCATTCGGAGACTGCCTGTATTGTGAGATTTACACGCTCTTCCATAGCTTCTCTTTCTGACTAGATTTGATCCCGACTGGCCTGAGGACTTAGTTGGTATCTCCCCACAACTGTGCTATCGTTTGCATACCCTTAGATACCGGGCATAAGCAGATCATTGATATGCAGCAGAAACAGAGTTGCGGAGAGAACGGACCCCTGCGGAACACCGGCGTTAGTCGTCATAGGATCGGATGAGCAGCCATCGACGACGACCCGGAGAGACCGTTCACTTAGAATGTCCTTTACCCATTCAATCAGACCAGGGTATAAGCCATACGCTGAAAGCTTACCCAAAAAGCCAATGTGCCAAATTCTGTAAAAGGCCTTCGAGACATCAACGGAAACAGCAAGTGCTTCCCCACTGTTCTCGAGAGCCTCGCCCCATACGTGTGCGGCATACGCTAGAAGGTCCCCAGCTGACCGATTTCGGGTAAACTCATGTTGCCGGTCACTAATGAGGTCATTCGGTTCTAGGTATGCTATTAAGCAGACATTCAATATACGCTCCATAATCTTGCAGATAAATCTTGAACTCGATCTTCTGTGAACGATCTCTTCTTAACACCTTTTCAGCGACAGTTTCAAATGTGAGTTTTTTTTTCGCTTCCCTATGACTCCGATCTTCTCAGCAATTGATGCATGTAAAAGTGTGATGGTTGAAGGATCAATCATCCAACAATCCCAGCATCCGCATTAGACCCTTTGGTCCGTATAGGTCTACCGGGATAATCTTCAGGTATGCTTTATCTTCTCCTTTTGCGTTATAGATTGAAGTGACCTATTCTTCTGGCTTTCTGACATGTTACTCATATTTTCTTTATTTGCTTCCTTCTCCCCTGGTACTAGTGGTTTGTCGGAATGCAGAACGGTATGATGTCATCTTTTGCACTGTTTGCAGACTGGAGCTTTGCAGTTGATTCTCGAATGCTTGAATCGAAGGTGCTTAAAGCATACTTTCGCCTTCTTCATCGTGTCCCATTTTTCATTTAGGTCAGCTTCCTTTGACTTCTTGCATTCTATTGCAAAATGCTCTTCTTCACAAATTGGACATGACTTCTTGTATCTTTCTTTTTGGTGACGCTTTTTGTACCTTGTGTGCGGGTTTTCTTATTCCTTTCCTTTGCTCCGCAAACACTTCAAGTTGAGTAAAGTCTCCGCAAATGGCACATGATTCAATTATTCATCTTAAATAAAATGGATTACATTGGATTAGATTATTCATAAATTATAAGATCAAAATTATTAGTCGGTAAATCTGTTGCAAAGAGATGTAACATCTCTTCGCAGTGCCAGCGAGTCAAGCCGATCGGAAAGAACTCGGTCGTTGACGATTCAAACCGCTCTGCGCTAAATGCAGTCAAGCGGAAGGAGTTGGCACTGGGGCGCCTCTACCTAGAGATGGGAACAGTATTCCATGTGGGGTCGAACCTGCACCTTGTAAAGTTGCAATCGATGTGCCGGCATGATATTCTATCCCGCTCTGCTGAGCATGGCAAGATTTTTTCATCACGAAACTGCACATCACTCAATATGTCGACACCGAACATTCCGATACTGGCTGAGGCAACAAGGGGATTGCTTTGAAACTGAGGAGATACGACAAAGGGGTTCTTTTTAGCAGTAAACGCGCAAACTTGTGTCTTCTGGGGATTGAACTGGACTAGACTTAGTCGCTCCCAGTCCGATACATTGTGCAACAAAGTCTCGACATCAGACACAAATTTATTCCGGTATTCGGCGATTTTTTCCCGAGAAATATTGGCACAGCAGGTGTATAAAGCATCACCAGTGCTGTCATCCGCATAGCAATGAATGATACCAGTTTGCAACATATCATTGATATGCAGAAGAAACAGCGTTGGTGATAGCACGCAGCCTTGTGGAACACCAGCGTTAATGTACTTGTAATCGCACCATGCACCGTCTACTACGACCTTGATGCTCCGATCTGCAAGAAAACTGCTGATGAATGGTGGAGCTCATAGGAAGTAAGCTTCGAAAGAAGCGCTTTTTACCAAAGCCGATCGAAGGCCTGCACTATGTCCAAACTAACGGCCAACGCCTTCCCCTTGGACTCGACTGCCTGCGCCCATTTATGTATTAGGTATACTAGAAGAGCTGAACACCCCGACGGAAACCGTACTGGCGGTCACTATGTTTTAAATTACACTAATGAAAGCAAATAACGTTAAATATTAGCAACAGTAATGATGAAAGTTATCCTTTACATTAAACTTAAAATATTTAAAAACTCCCATATTTTGGGGTAATTCTGTGTCCTTGGTATTACACGCATATTGCACACAAACGCAGATGCGATACGTAATATACTCGAGAGTAGGGAATGCAACCCAGCACCCAAAAGATAATCTTGCAAATCCGCAAGATTAAGACCATCAGTCCCACGGATCCACAAGATTTGCAGGATTGTACATTAGAATTATTAGTCCACAACATTATTTTCTAAGTCAGTAAATGAAACAATAGAATTTACTTAAAAGAAACAAATAGTATAATTCACACATAGATACGTACTTCGATTTGGGGATCCCCTATTATCGTGCATTCGTGCCGTACATGATGTTATGCGAATTCAGGCTGGAAAAAATAAAATCTTGCAAATCTTGCGGATCCCGCAAGTGTTATCCCGCTTCTGTAATCTCGCTAATTTCACGCGGGATCCCGCATTTATGGGATTGCGGATACGCGGCATTACATTCCCTACTCGAGAGCGTGGCGTTCATTCACACACGTATCAAAATTGGTTTCACGATAATGATGCGTTTTGTATTGAACACGGAATCTGGACATTTTATATAATCTAAGCGTCTAGCATACACGTTCGACCCCGCCACTGAAGCGTCATCATGGCGGCAACCTAAAACTTCACCGGTCTAACTCACTAATTTCTTTTTAGTAACCGTGTTTGCGCAAAGCGCTAGTGTCAAGCGTCGACGCTAGATGGCACTCGGCTCGGCGTGATACGGGATGAAGTTCGGCCGAGCACGTTGAACGGTGGGTGTCAAGTACGCGCTAGAAAAATTAAGGAGTCCAAATTCAGAGCTGCGATCGGCGGCACGCTGTTTTTTTGTCGGGAAGTCGGAAGCGGAATACGACACGCGCATCTAGGAAATATACGGTTTAGGATACGTAAAGCGCGTTCCTTTTTGTTAGCTTCACCCGGGACTTGTTGTATCTAGCTCAGAATCTGTATAAGTGCATTCGACAATAATAGCTAGTGCGGTATTTGATATTCTAAAAATAACTGTTGCCACGCGAAACGGTAGTGACCTTTGATCCGTACGTTCTGTGTTCGTTTCGCGAGTTATGCGTTATAACAAACGAGAGTTAGTGGCTTCTGTAAGGTAGTTAATCGTATGACAAAGTTACTGGACGGGCATCGTGACTAACGAAGAAAGTGACGTGAGGTGGAGAGGTGCTGAGGTTCGGACTGCTGCAGAGGGTAACGGTCTAATAAGGTCAATAACACTACGAGCCACACCCAGATACACGTCACTGACCCTTACTTTTCCTAGCACTATACATCCACACGCGACCTGACCGAATCCTGAGGGACCAGTCGCCTTGGATAGAGGTAAGTAAGCTCCCCTTATTAGAATACAACGCCCCCCTGATTGTTTATTGTAATTAGAAACTTTTCACCTTTGGCCTGTAGCAGGCTCGACCAACATCTGCTTGTGGGTTCTCCGTCTATGGGCCCCGGGAGACTCTACTGTTTGATAAGCAGCTGCTGGCCGTAACAGACCGATAATGGTACATCATGGAAATGCAATTTATTTGTTTATTTAAAATCTTTATTGCTTACTTAATGCCTTTAGGCTTTCTCTATCAGTTTTTTTTTATTTTATTTTTTTATATGATAAGGGTGACAAACGAGCACACAGTCCACCTGATGGTAAGTGGTTGCTGCGGCCCATAGACATCTACATCTATCCTCTATTACAAATCAAAATGTAGATGCGTTGTCACCCGTGAGGACTAAGATGGAATGCCTCATTTCCAGTTAAAAGGGCCTCCGGCCACCTGCACTCACCAAGCGAAACGCAGAGGTAAACCTCTACTTCACGCTGGTTTTCTGTGAGGTCGTGGTACCACCCCGGTTTGAGCCGGCCCATCCGTGCGACAGCAAAAGCTGCCGCGTGGCTCTACCACTGTCAAGCACAAGTTAAGCAAAGAAACATAAGCAGGCATTATATGTGCATTGTTGGAATTTAAATGTTCTTTCCGATATCATAGTCACTGCCGATCCGTTATCAATTTGGAACTCTAAATCTATGACATTGACAGTAACGGTTTCTACTAAAGGCTCGCCCTTAACTGATCGTATATTAAAATAGCTTACCATTTTCACCGTCCTCGTCTACCTCACTCGTATTTAAGTAGTTCACTTTTTTTGCATATTTTACGCAAGAGTGTCCCTTCACATTTTACACTTTTTACATTTGTAATTAGCAAAACGACACTCCGACGTACTGTGAGTCGTATAACCACATACCGCGCACTTTTGACGAGAACGCACGCACTTAGTATTCATGACCAATCTTGTTTAGCTGGTGGTGGCGGCGTTGACGGCAACCGCCCACGTGCTTCGTATGTTCTCCGTTAACTCAACAGCTTTTGCTAATGTGATACCCGAAATATCTTGCACTCCCGGCAGCATCCCCATAATAAACCGGTCCCTCAGTGCTACCTCCACATTGGAAAATGGGCAGTAAGCGGTCAGGCCGCGCAGTCTAGCGGCCCGCTGCGACGGTGACTCGTCGGGCTGTTGGGTAGCGGCATAGAAATTGTGGCGCTCGCTAAATCCAACCTGCTTCGGTGTGAAATGAGTATCTAAGATTGTTAGGATATCCTCAAACGGGATTTGCTAGAGATCCTTTGGTACAGCGAGATGTAAGGCAAGCTTAAACGAACCATCGGCGCTGAGCAGAATGGCTTGCCGTTTTACTCCTGCAGCATCATTTGACGCATTTATGTCGTTCGCAATAAACCATTGCGTAGATAGCTAATTCTGGTTCTAAATATCTTCAACGATTGCAATTCGTGGTTGACCACAGCTAAACGACATTTTTTTTCTTTTAAAAACGCGGGTAACAACTCGTCGCCGAAATGTTATGTTGGCGGATACGGAGCGCAGAAGATTAGTGAAACACTCAACGGCTGTCAACGTAGGTACTGCTTTAATGGCAGACACTACTAATACACAACACAAGAAAACTTCATTTCTTCCAACTACAGGGCTGCGTTTTAAATCGGTAAGGATTTTACCGGATACGTTCTTAAACTGAGTAGGTGATATCTTTTCTAACAAATGCAATGAAATGTTAATACATTTTTTGTTAACTTGTGTATGCACGTTATGTACCTTATATTAGTTAAAGATAAAAGTAATAGATCCCCTTGTGCTCACAGCCCTCTCGGGCCGGAGGCCCTTTTCGGCTCGGGGCCCGTGGCATTTTGCCCGGCCTGCCACCTTATTGTTACGCCACTAGTGGCGGGTAAGAATACCCACTACCCCATACCTCCCGTGGGTGTCGTAAGAGGCGACAGAGGGAAACTGAGGCAGAAGATGGGCAGCAGTATCTTTCTAATAACTTTAAAAAAACTGTGGTTGCCAACCCGCTCGCCAAGCGAGGGAGTTATGGCAATATAGGGGATATCTCTAGAGTCATGTATTTCTCCAAAACCCACTTTACGGTGATAATGGGAGTAGGGAAATTAGGTATAGGGCAACGGAAGCTAAGGGGCCAGCAGCTGGCCGACTTCATGGAGAAAGAAGGACTCTTTATGATGAACTCTTTCTTCCAGAAGCGGCCCAACAGAAAGTGAACCAGGTTGAGCTCCGATGGGTCGACAAAAATGAGACTGACTTTATTATGACGACTAGACAGAAACTGTTCAGTGATGTCGCAGTTATTGTGAGTATGAAAACTAGCAGCAATCACCGAATGGTGAGAGGCACACTGAACCTAAACGTTAAGCTAGAGAGGTCACGTCTAATGATATCAACGCTTTGTCCAATATATACAATATGAACAAAAAGCAATTCTGTGAACTTGGAACCCGAACTAAACAAAATAAAATAATAATAATTGATACTACAACTTCTACAAATTTAATTAATTAATTCTACAAACAACGCAGATGATTGTAATACCATTTATTCGTTTGTAGTCCTGAAAAATTTACTGACAATTACTAAAACTTGTAATTTTTCATGAAATATAATAATTTTCGAAAAATCTTGATTACCAATGCGTTAAGAATCGTTTGTAGATAATTGTAATACTAAAAGATTTTTATTGTAGATTTTTTTATTATAAAAAGAGTTACAATTTGAAAAAAATTGTAAAGATAATAAAAATTGATACATATTCTACAAACAACGCCGGTGATTGTAATAATCTTCATTCGTTTGTAGTCCTGAAAAATCTTCTGAAAATCACTAAAGGTTGTAAATTTTCATAAAATATGATAATTTTTGAAAAATCTTGATTACCAACGGGTTAAAATCGTTTGTAGATGATTGTACCTAATACTAAAACTTTTTTTTATTACCGGACCTGAATCTTGAAAGATATTACCTATTATTTAAGAAAAATCTATCACCCGAATGAACTACAAACGACACAGATGATTGTAATACCGTTTACTTGTTTGTAGTCCTAAGAAATCTTCTGATAACTACTAAAAGTTGTAATTTTCCATGAAATATGATAATTTTCGAAATATCTTGATATCAATGCATTCAGCATCGTTTGTAGATGATTGTAATAATACAATTATTCTATCATGTGTTAAATTGTGAACAAGCATTCTCACTTGGAATTACTTCATTAAACAACTAGACCTGCAATCAATGAAGCCTATTCGACTAGTTTCAACTATGGCTCCATATTTTGTTTTATGTTCAATTACTGTTTGTCGCAATAGTTTCCGGTAAGAAAGTTAACAATTTACCAATGGGGAAGTGCTTAGTTATTAACTGTATATTCGCGCGCCGATGTAGTCAACCTCAGATATACTCTTTTGATGCAGTCAACATTCGACCTGAAAGCTCGTGGAAACTTTATATACGGTCGGAGCTAAGTTCTGCAAAACCTGCCGGAGAACAACACAAAATCTCTCCGATCACACTCTCAATCTCATGGCTCTTAGACGGGAAATGAAGCTGCAGTCTCCAGCAGATTTAACAGCATACAGGTAACTAAACAGACAGATCTCCAAATGCATGTGGCGGGAATTATACGCAACTTCATATACAGCTCGTATTTAAGAAGCCATCGAGCGGAACCAGGGCTGCATAGACTGCAAACATCAACTTTCGTCGCATAATAGATGTGCCGAGGCAGGTATACTCTTTGTATGCAATACACTCTTAATGCCTTATATTCGGATACATAAATCTAAAGTTGATATTTTGAGTATTCATAGTACCCGAATACTGTCGCCTGATGGGAAGTGGATGCTGAGGCCCATAGACATCTACATCATTATCTTCGATTAAGAATCAATATGCAGATGCGTTGTCACCCCTGAGGATTAAGATGGAACTCCTTGTTTCCAGTAAAAAGGATCTCCGAATGTCTACACTCAACAACAACTAATCAACATTGCTATTGGTATTGGATCACCAGTTTACTTGCAGAACAAAGTATCAGTCGTAGTAGAAGGTACATGCTCAGACTACAAGCGTATTAATGCTGGTTTTCCACAGGGTTGCGTGCTATCACCTACGCTGTTTCTTCTTCATATCAACTATAATATTATGTTGCAAATTAGTAACATTCATTACTATGCACATGATAACAATAGTGATATTTCTTACACCGGCCGTGCTAATATTTTTCGAAAACAATAGTTTTTCAGTTATTTTTAATAATTTATATTGAAGTCGGTTGTACAAAATTTTTAACTTTAAATTATTTTATAGAATAAGGGTAACAAACGAGTATGTACTCGTTTGTTACCCTTATCATTATAAGTTATGATGATAAGTGGATGCTGTGGCCCATAGACAACTAAGAATTAAAATGCCTATCCGTTGTCACCCTGTAGGACTAAGATGGCATCTTCTTCAATAAAAAGGGTCTCCGGTTCTGTCACTCACAACGCATCAATATTAAGCTGCTATTCTGCGAGAGCGTGGTCCTACTCCGGTCGAACCAATCAAACCCATTCGTGCTACAACCATATTATAGCTGAAGCCTGAAAGCGTGACTCTACCACGTTTATTTTTACCCTATTATTATTACCTTATTTACTACTTACCTTTACACCTTATTTTTACCCTTTGTCATGTCAATTTCAGGACACTTCCCTAACTGCCTCAGCCAGCATCGGAATCCTTGGCGTCGACATTTCGAGTGAAGTTTAGTTCCGCGGTCACTTGCCAAGTAAGGCTGAATAGGCATCCAAAACTCTAACCGTGCTCAAAAAGCTGGACAATATTTCATGCTGGTACACTACTACCACGTGCTCGGCGGTGAAGGTAAACATCGCGAGGAAACCTGCATGTCTGAGAAATAAGAAAAAAAAATATTTCGAAGACATGTGAAGTTCGCCAACACGCATTGGGGCAGCGCGCAACAGTGGGGCGTAAATAGGCTGCAACTTTTGTTTACTTTTACACTACTTGCAACTTTATAAGGCGCAAGTTCGGCTTCACATTTAATACAGTTCTCATCAACACCTCAATGCCAGCTTTTTCCACTTGACCAGAATTCAGATAGGAGCGGCTCGGATCGTGGACGACAGAGTTCTTTCTGATTGGTTCGAACCACTAGCGTCGCCGAAGAAATGATCCATCTGTGGGAAATTGTTCGGAATTCTACCTGCCAAATTCCACCCATCACACACTGAGACAGGATTTGCGATACAATCCATACAAACTGGATGCTTGGCAGTCCAACACTGTGCGAATAACATAGTTTTCTTACTTGTTCTTTTTGGAATCGGATACCACCGGGTTTTAACGATTCACGGTATAGAAAATACACTATAACTCATGGGTTCATGGGCGGCGGTAGGCACTAAACATCAGGTAAGCCGCATGATCTTTTGCCCTTTCTACAAAAAAACTTATCATACGCAACGGTAGCATAAAGCTAATATTTTAAGTTGTTCTATGAGAGCTTGGTCCTTCTTCGGTCAAGCCGACCATTCGTGCTAGAACCGTAACATAGCTGGCAGCATGGCTCTACTACGCATGTAATTCAATGAAGTGCTCAAACCCGACACAGTTAAGGAATCATTATCATTACAGCCCTTCACAAGTCCACTGCTGAACATAGGCCTACCCCAAGAAATGCCACAAAGCACGGTCCTGAGCCACCTGCATATCTTACCAGGTCGTCAATCCATCTAGTGGGTGGACGCCCTACACTGCGCCTGCCGGTACGAGGCTGCCACTCTAGAACCTTTTTTCCCCGTCGCTTGTCGGTTCTTCGAGTTATATGGCCGGCCCATTGCCACTTCAGCTTACTAATCCGTTGGGCTCGGCTCAGAAGGGAAATCGGTCTGTAGTTCTTCAAGAGAGCGTTGTCGCCTTTCTTGAAGAACAAGACAACGGCACTTCCTCTCCACGCCTCCGGTGTAACGCAACCATGGAGGACGGAATTAAAAGAGTTTCTGAAGGACTTCAAGTACTGGTTTTCCACCCGCTTTCAAAAGCTCCGCTGAATTCCTTCCTCGCCTGGGGCCTTGCCGTTTTTAATGTGCTGGAGAGCCATTCTAATCTCGCTCAGACTGACGTCCGGGATATCATCGGAATAATGTCAGATAAGGCTCGCTCTTGGATCGTTACTCACACTTGCGTGTGGCTCCAACGATGACGTGTACAGCTGTCCATAGAACCTCTCAATCTCACTCAAAATCTCAGGTGCCCCGGAAACGATGCTGCCACATTCGGTCTTGAGCTTTGACAGTTGGCTCTTTCTGGCAGACAGATCTCTGGCAAAGACTTTGGAGCCTTGGTTCCGCTCGATCGCTTCTTCAATACAAGCTGTATTGAAGTTGCGTAAGTCCTGCCGCATGCATTTGGAGATGTCTGTTCAGTTGCCTGTATGCTGTCAAATCTGTTGAAGAATGTAGCTTCATCTCCCGTCTAACAGCTATGAGATTAAGAGTGTGATCGGAGAGTTTCTGTGTTCGTCTACGGCGGGTCTTGCAGAACTTAGCTCCGACCGCATGGACAGTTTCCACGAGCTTGTCATTCATATCGTCCACTTCATTGCAGTCTTCTAGGCACTGAAAACGGTTTTGTAACTCGAGCTGAAAGGTTTCGGGACTTTGAGTTAGAGCACGAGGGGGACGGAGCGTTGACTTCATTAGACGTGACCTCTCCAACTTAACGTTTAGGTTCAGTGTGCCTCTCACCATTCGGTGATCGCTGCCGGTTTTCACCCTCGCGATCACTGAGACATCACTGAACAGTTGTCGTCTGGTCGTCATAATGAAGTCAATCTCATTTTTTGTCGAACCGTCGGGGCTCGACCAGGTCCACTTCCTGTGGGGCCGCTTCTGGAAGAAAGAGTTCATCATAAAGTCTTTCTTTCTCCATGAAGTCGGCCAGCTGCTGGCCCCTTGGGTTCCGTTGCCCTATCCCGAATTTCCCTAATTTCAGCACACCGTTCTCTCTTGTGCCTAGTTTTGCGTTGAAGTCTCCCATTAACACCGTATAGTGGTTTTGGAGGAATGCATGGCTCTAGAAATATCCTCATACATTTCTTCCACCTCCTCATCGGGCTGTGCCGAGGTTGGTGCGTAAACCTGTATGACCTTCAGCGAATACCGTTTGGTGATTCTGAATATAAGGTACGCAACCCTCGTCGACACACTCCCAATCTTTACAACGTTGTTAACGAGAGACTTGTGGACGATAAATCCGACACCTCCTTGGGACAGATGGTCGCCCTCCCGGTGATGGAACAAGTTGCCGGATTCGAGGATTACCGTGTCCTCCACCTCTCTTCGGACCTCGAATAATCCTATGATATTACAGCGCAACTTGTCTATCTCTTCTTCCAGCTCCGGGATCTTCTCGTCAGTCCTCAGGGTGCGTGCGTTATAAGTTACCAGGTCGAGTAGTTGTAGTAGGTGGCAACCGGACCTCCACCGGAGATTCTTAGCACCACCTGCCCCGCCGTTACCATGGTCGCCACCGTAGCCAGGAATTGCGGGCCCGCCGGGGACTGGGGGCCGTCTCTTCGTTACTCTCATGGGGGGTATATTGCCATAGTTGCCACGCTTGGCGAGCTAGATTCGAATTAGTGACTTTTTAAATAAGTACTAATGTACTCTCTAGCAAAAATGATCGACTGGGAACAATACGCCACTAATAAAAAAAATGTAAAAATAAGTGTCGAACCCGTAAGCACCCTGAGATATTCACTGAGAATTAGGCACTTGAGACCTTAGGTAACGATTTATCGACTGTCTGTTGGCTTGAGCTGTCATCAAAATTTTCAATAAATTCCTATGTGACACATTAGCATATTGTGATTTTTTTAAACAACGTTAAAAAGAATAATTTATTATTACTTAACACTGGATAAGTACAAATAGCACGCGTTTATGGACTCGTGCTATTCTACTAATCCATATAATAATAAACTTCGTTAAACGTTAACGTCAAAGAGAAAATAATTTAATATATATAGTTCAGAATAGTTTTTATTTTTTACAACTTTTACTGATGAAACTGACTGCCTTACAACTTTCATCCATCAAAAAGGAAGGTCATACATTAAGGCATACAAAAAACGACACCTATATACACTAAGCTCGCGCAACGCAAACGCACCGCAACACTTCAATACATTTCATAGTAACATATTATAATAACAAAACATTAAAATATTTTACACAGATATTTACATCGTTCGACTCTCAAACAAGCCTCAAGACATTTTATTTTTATACTAAAATTATAAATACTGCTTTCAGATATTCTCAAGTAAAAAAAAACTGTCAGTCCTCGAAACAAAGATTCACATATGAAAAAGCAAAAAATAAATTTTCATACATGTAAATAAATTACAATCATTTTCTGTGTATGAATTGCTACTACTGTTTTTATAGTCCATAAACTACAAGTTTAATCTGTTTTGCTAAATAATAAATTATATTACACAACAATAAACACTTTTGCATGCTGATCGTATGAAATAATAACAATAGTAATCAACAAAAGTTTAACAAAAGTCCATTAATCTAATTGGAAACAAGAATTCTCCGGTGGTAAACAATTCAAACAACATTTTCATGGTCCGCTATCTGTAGCGGTTAGTTCGAGCTCGACCGGCAGAACGTAACCGCATTGCACTATTTGGATCCATTCTGGATACTCTCACTATTGGCTGTAACCAATCCCCTACTGGCAATATTGGACGTTTCTTTTTAGAGTTCCTATCTTTTTCTTCTGTCTCAGAGGCAGATGACCGTGAAGTTCTTTTACAATCATTATCGTCAGTTTTTATTATCTTTTGCTTAAGTTTGTCTTGAACTAAAACTTTCAAATCCAAATGAACTGACTTATCATCAGGTATTAGCTTTTCTTCTTCCGCGTGAGATATATCAATTTCTGTTTTCTCAGAATGAGTTTGAGATCCCGTAAAATTTTCTTCTACTACTTTTGTATCTTCTTTTTCAACATCCTCAAATTTTTCCTTATTTTCTATTAGTGTCTCATCTTTCTCAGTCTCTAATAGACTTGGATCTTCTTCAATGATAGTGTCTTGAGTAGTTTCATCATCTGGGGGTTCTATAGAAGATTGATCTAAACTCTCTGCTTTTTCATCTGTCTCCATACTATTATTGCGGGAATCTTTTTTAACTTGCTTCCTTTTACTAGGCCATCCTGTCTTGTTCTTTTTCTTAAATTTACCCTTTTTAGTTCTCGCATGAACAGAACTACTCTGTTTTATTTCATTTCTAATAATATCACAGTTGTCACATTCTGACACTAAGCTGGAAACATCTGGAATGTTTGTAGATGTAGTAACTGTTGCGTCGCCTTCCATGATGTCATCGGAGATGTCATAATCAGTAGCGTCCTCAAACACTTCTGACAAAAACTGTTGAAGTCTCTCAGAGGCTTCTTGAGTTTCAGATATAACAGGTTCCACTTTTGCAGTGCTATGAGTGTCGCTGGTAGTGTCTTCTGATGCTGTTGATTTTGCATCCTCTGGATGTTTTCGTCTATGCAACAGTCCTGCTGATCCAAGTATTGCTAGTGTAGAGGCATGTTCTCTTGGGGACTTTCTAGGATGTTCTAATGCCATTAATGCAAGTGTTCTTTTTCTTATCTTCTGTTTCTTCATACCGCGCGTCCCATACGAACGTGAAGGACCAGGTTTATCGTCACGTTTAGCTATGTCACTTAGAGGACAACAATTTGGCTTCAATGGTGGTAACTGACCAATTTCGTAGGGTAACTTTGGGGATTTTGAATATAATGCTGAAACATAAATATAATTTGAAATGTAATACAATATTTAATTAATTATTAATAATACTATTACTTTATAATGAATACATACCAAAATATTGTGGTATATTTCTTGTCGCTACTTTGTCTTGGTCTTGACGTTTGAATGTTTCAAACCAAGGCTCACTGTGTGGTATTGTCTCAAAGGCAAATTCTAAACTTTCTACTGCTGGGGTATACTTCAGTCTTCCATCTTCCCATTTCATACACTTTTCGGAAAGTTCTTCTCTTAATGGGTTAATCTCAGCTTCAGGTGGTATTTCTGGTGGCTGCTGAGAGAGGGGTAGTAATGGCGGTGGTGATGGTGGTGGTGGTGGTGATGGTGGTGGTGATGATGGTGGTGGTGGTGATGGTTGTTTAGGTTCTGGTGGCATTGGCGGGAGATCAACAACAGGTGTTTTATTTCGTCGCCCTCGTTTATTTCCAACTGATCCCCGCTTTTTCCGTTTTCTTTGGTTCTCGGACCAGCTATCTTCTTCAGATGATTCTTCTTTCAAAGCTAGGGGCCTAGCTAATCTTTGTCGATCATTGGTTGGTTGGAACATGGGTTTTGGTGGGGTCTTTCTTTTCGTTCGGGAAATCTCTTCTTTATCCTCTTCATCATCGTCATTATCATCGTCCTTATCTTCAGATGATGTGGAGCTTGTTGAACTTGCTCGTTTTGGAAACATAAATTGTTCTGCTTCATCACTTAGAACTGAAAGTTCTGAACGTCTAACTTTTCTAAATTTAACAACTAAAGGTTTTGTGCCATTGCATGCTGTTGGTGGGTCTTTGCTTTTTGGGGTAAATCCGCCACTAGATCGGAGCTTAGTGCTCACACCAACCACTTTGTAATACTGGCGATCTTCAGATATCTGGGACTCACTGGACTTTTTATTACATCGTGTATTATGTTTCTTTTCATCATCAAGCCCACCATTACGTTTTGGACTTTGGCTGCCATTAACTGTTGACTCAGGGGACTGGGACGTTTTTGATCGCTTAGATTTTGGTTCTGCGTCGCCATTGCAGAATTTCCTTAGAGATCGTCTTTCGCCATTTATAGGTGTCGCTTTATCAAGGAATGTAGAAACATCTGCTCCTGAACTAATTAAAGAGTCAAGTGCAATAAAATTTGTGTGGTCTCTGACGAAAGCTAGATGGTGCGGTGATCGACGGTGTGAAGCCGCATCTGCATAGGCTGTGTTACACATTTCACAGTAACCTCCCTTTTGTTCTTTTTCTTCTCTTTCCTTTATTCGAGGTCGACTCTTTCTAGTCATCCTGAAAAAAAAGTTATACAATAATTTATTCGATCCAATGAACATAACAAGATATTTTAATTTAAATGGCACTTACTTCTGACCTGCAGTATTCTTAATAGTATTAATGAGATTTTCAGGGGATTGTTTTTTTTCCTTTTTCTCTTTTGGTGGATCAGGCTCTAAAGATATTTGAGGCCATTCATCAAACTCTTTGTAAACTGATTTGCACAGCCTGAAACATGACATGAGGCAATTGAGTATTTGTGGTAAGTAGAGAAGTCAAAGACATACAGCATAATCCAAATACTGGTCCATACTTGTCCAAAAATTCAATCTTGATAAAATGTTTACTGAAGAGTCTGACATGCGTTTTACGCGGTGCCGTGAAGAATGTCTCATATAGCTTATCCAATAGACTTATAGCCTGAAAGTTTAAATAAATAGGCTATAAAAATATGTAAATATAGTGCAAAGAAGAAAAAGTTCAGCCAGATAGAGGTTTCATTCATTTATCACATCATAGATATTCGGAAGTTGTCAATGTGGTCAACAAAATTGGCCAGGGGAACATTCTCATCATATTTCAGAAATTTCAATCTGAAAAAGAAATCACTGAAGAAAGTAGGCAAATGTTAATAAAAATAGTTTAAATAATATCAAATGTTTCTCTCCTAGAGAGATCTGTTAATAAGCCTGGCCTTGTAAGTGAACATTTTAACAGAGATAATATCTCATAAAAGTACATATAGGTGTACATATAATAAGCTGCATTGCAGTGAGCCCATACAAATATAGACATAAAAGGAATTTAAAACAATATATCATAATTAAATATTATGAAATAGTACAATACTCTTTATTGTACAACAAGAAAAGTGAAAAATATCGAAAAGAAAAAATAAACAAGTATTGAGGGATATACAAAGGATGGTCTTATTACTACATAGCAATCTCTTCCAGACAACCCAGAAGAAGAAATAAATAAAAATAAGAAAAAGAACAATGGGTAGGGTGCACTTAAATAAAAAAGATAATTGAATAAAACTACTTTTACGGATTTTATCACGTTTAATTAGATTATTTTATATACCCGACGTTTCGGTTGCTTTCCAGCAACCGTGATCACAGGGGACTGAGGTGATTGACGTACCGATGTCAAAGTTAACCCGGAGTACCTTCAGCTCAGAGGATACACAAGAGCACATACTAAGGATTCATAACATTTTGTCAGCGAGAGAAAAGACCTATGTCTTACTGACAATGAATCTATGGTCAGTTTTGATGTTCAGTCTCTATTTACATGCCTACCTGTTGAAGACTGCATCTCAATTGTAACTAGGAAACTAGAGGAAACCAACATGCCAGCAGAATATGCAGTATTACTCAGACATTGCCTTACATCTGGCTATTTATTGTGGAAGGAACAGTTTTACAAGCAAGTAGATGATGTTGCGATGGGATTTTCATGGAGGACTTTGAGGAGAAAGCCCTGCTTATTGCACCAGTAACTCCCAAGTTTCTACAAGCGGTACGTAGACGACACTTTCACAGTTTTACCATCAGACAAAGTAACTGCATTTATAGAACATCTTAATTCCATAAACTCTAAAATTCAATTTACTATGGAGTTAAAGGCAAATAATTCTTTAGCTTTCCTAGATGTGTTAGTCATTCGAAATCCTAATAACACCTTAACTCACACAGTGTATAGAAAAAAGACCCATACAAACCGATATTTAAATGGTGAATCCCACCATCACCCTTCACAGTTAACCGCGGGCAAATCTTTGTTACAGAGAGCACGAGGGATCTGTGACAGCAAACACCTGGCCGCCAAGCTTCAGCACGTCAAGCAGGTTCTGCACGACAACAAGCTTCGGGTTTCGCGGCCACACAAGCACAAGCCGGCCACAGTCGTGCGTGTGCCTGCTGTACTACCATATGTCAGAGGTGTCACAAACAAGATTGGCTACATCTTGAAGCAAGCTTCTATTAGAACATTCTTCAAGCCGCCGAAGAAGATTAGTCAGTTCTTACCATCCATCAAGTGCAATATCCCTCTACAAGATGCAGGAGTATACAAGCTTGATTGTGAGTGTGGTCTCTCATATATTGGGCAAACAAAACGATCGATAAAAACCCGCGTAAAAGAACACATAGCTGACGTGAAGCACCAACGTTCCGGGAAGACTGCAGTTTGTGATCATATCCTAGACGGCCCCCGCTATTACATTAGATTTGATAAAACACAAGTTCTCGCGAAAGAACATCGATTCCTACCAAGGATGATACGTGAGGCTATTGAAATTAATAAACATCCAAATTTCAATAGAGGGGGAGGCTGGGTACTACCACCTGCTTGGGATCCTGTAATTCATAAAATTAAAACTAAACCCAAGCATACCACTGCAAGAGTTCAAGACACAGTTAGTTCATTCTGCGTAGATCGGACCATAATTAATAATTAAAAAGCTGAAGGTACTCCGGATTAACTTTGACATCGGGACGTCAATCACCTCAGTCCCCCGTGACCACGGTTGCTGGAAAGCAACCGAAACGTCGGGAATATAAAATAACCTAATTAAACGCGATAAAATCCGTAAAAGTAGTTTTATTCAATCTGTGTTCGCGTAAATATAAGAAATCATTATAAAAAGATAAATAAAAAAATAAAGATATAAACTTATGCATTAACAAGACAACATTCTTCAGGTAGATCAAAGACCATAATTAAGTGGAGGAAGGGAGATTGAGTAGAGATAAATAGTATTCCTTAATCTGTTTCTGCAACACATATAAGAATGGAGCACTTTTAATTAACGTAAGGTAAGGAGTTCCAAATTCTTACTCCAAGAACAGAAAATGATTTGTCATAATAAGTCGATGAGTGTACATAGTGTTTGATAAGTCTATTTTATATTCTGAATTAGATACAAAAATATAAAAAAATTGTTTTATTCGATGAATGAATGAATGCTATCATGTTATAAGCTAAAGGCCTCCAAGGGCTCTGCATTCATCATCATCATCAATCATTACAGCCTTTCATAAGTCCACTGCTGAACATAGGCCTCCCCCAAGGAATGCCACAAAGCACGGTCCTGAGCCACCTGCATCCATCGACTTCCTGTATGTCTTACCAGGTCGTCACTCCATCTCGTGGGGGGTCGCCTTACACTTCGCCTACCGGTACGAGGCTGCCACTCAAGAACCTTTCTTCTCCATCGGTTGTCGGTTCTTCAAGCTATATGACCGGCCCATTGTCACTTCAGCTTACTAATCTGTTGGGCTATGTCAGTTACTCTGGTTCTACTGCGGATATACTCATTTCTAAGTTTATTACACAGAGAAACTCCGAGCATAGCCCTCTCAATAACTCGCTGAGCGACCTTGATCTTCCTCATACGGCCAACAGTGAAGGACCACGTCTCAGATCCGTAAGTCATCACTGGCAACACGCACTGGTTGTACAATTTCGTTTTAAGGTTTTGAGGTATGTCTAACGAGAAGATGTGTCGTAGTTTCCCGAACGCTGCCCAGCAGAGTTGAATCCGTCGATTGACCTCTCGGCCGAAGTTGGATTTACCTAGTCGGACTATTTGTCCCAGGTAAACATACTCGTCAACAACTTCGAGCTTAGTGCTCCCAACAACTACCGGCATAGGTGTGACATGGACATTAAACATGATCTTTGTTTTGTCCATGTTCATCCTAAGACCTATTCGTTGGGAGACACTATTGAGGTCATTGAGCATGGTGCTTAGGTCTTCCAGCGATTCTGCCATAAGGACTATATCGTCGGCAAATCGAAGGTGAGTGATGTACTCGCCATTGATGTTAATACCGTATCCTTTCCAGTCCAGAAGCTTGAAAACGTATTCCAATGCAGCGGTGAAGAGTTTCGGGGATATAACATTAATGAAATAACATTAATGGGGCTCTGCATTAATGAAAGCTAAATGAAGTCTTCTACTTTATCTGCCTGCAACAGTTTATTGCTGCATTTGGGATTATCCCGTCATAGCAATCATCATCATCATCAGCCTGCGGCAGTCCACTGCTGGACATAGGCTTCTTCAGATCTTCAGCTACACGCACACATTTCTACCAGTAACCTTGCGCAGATCCTCACTCCATCTGGTCAGGAGGCGTCCCATACTACGTTTACTTAGACGTGATCCACTCCATAACACGTGTACTCCACTGGTTGTGACTTCTGTGACAGACGTGGCCAGCTCATTGCCACTTCAGTTTACAAACACATATAGTCATAGGAATAATTTGCCATAATTATCACACTTGGTAGGCAATTGACTATTTTCCTCCTGGTTGCCAAACTGATTATTGACATACATTTGGCATACATGAGATGGCATACTGCCATGTGGCAAGGGATATGAGTACTTTCTAGACTATTAAAAAAGTCCCATAGAGTTTGTTGCTGGTTCCTTCCAGGAAAGTGGTTTTATCTGAACCAGTGGTAGAAGCATAAATATTTTTATTAAATATTCTAATCTATATTTAATAAAAATGATTATATTCCATTCATTTTTTAGGGTTCCGTAGCCAAATGGCAAAAAACTGAACCCTTATAGATTCGTCATGTCTATCTGTCGGTCCGTCCGTATGTCACAGCCATTTTTTTTCCAAAACTATAAGAACTATGCTGTTGAAACTTGGTAAATAGATGTATTCTGTGAACCGCCATTAAGATTTTCAAATAGAAAAAAACAATAAATTTTGAAGGTTCCCCATGCTTAGAACTGAAACTCAAAAAATTTTTTTTATCAAACCCATACGTGTTGGGTATCTATGGATAGGTCTTTAAAAATGATATTGAGGTTTCTTATATAATTTTTTTCTTAACTGAATAGTTTGCGCGAGAGACATTTCCAAAGTGGTAAAATGTGTGTCCCTCCCATGTAACTTCTAAAATAAGAGAATGATAAAACTAAAAAAAATAAATGCTGTACATTACCACGTAAACTTCCACCGAAAATTGGTTTGAACGAGATCTAGTAAGTAGTTTTTTTTAATACGTCATAAATTGTAAATTATGTTACTTGCTGCTACGGAACCCTTCATGGGCGAGTCCGACCCGCACTTGACCGCTTTTTAAAACTCCCATGAGGCAATTGATTACAGTGGAAATAAAAAAAAATTATGTTTCTTATAAAACCAAATACAATATTTTATTCTTTTTAGTGCATATGGTTTATAGGAGGAATACTTAAATAATATATATAGATATATTATATATATATATTGTAATAACATGACAAAAAAATTATACTGTATATATATAATATATATATAATATATATATATATATAATATATATATATATAATATATATATATATATATAATATATATATATAATATATATATATATAATATATATATATATAATATATATATATATATAGTAAGGTGTATGAGTACTGTTTAACAATATAGCCAAGACTTGTCATTAGTTTTAAACATACAAGTTTGAGCAATGTACCTTTTGAACGGTGAGGTGCACATAGGTGTGAGGGTGCGGCGGCACTGGCTGGGGCTCCGGCCGCAGCCGCTCCAGCATGGCATCGGCGCGCGCGCGCCCCTCACGCCGCGCGCATCGCGGCCCGCCCGCGCTGCCGCACGCTACCAGCGCCGCGCGGGACCCCACCACGTGCGTCACGCGCGGAGTCAGAAATACTTCCTCCTGCTGGAAAATCAATTCTAACTATACATTTGTGAACAATAACAAGTGTATGCAATAAAAATGACAAAACAAATTGTTTGAAGTTGCACTAGTCGACGGCCCACATTGCTTTGTGAGAGAAGAAGACTTAGAAAAAAGTAGTAAGAACCTAGTATGCAGGCACACACTGCAGTATTATATATTTTAGTAAAATGCAGTAATATTTTATACAAAAAGTAATGTGAAAAAATTGATAAATATTTTTTTTAAATTAAGTCATTTTAATAAACTTATTTAAACTTATGGCTAAATATTTTATGCCATCAATTTATGCTCAAAGTTGCATTAAAAAAATGCAGAATTGGTTCGACCAGAACTTTTGTATTATTCTGTACTTATAATATCGACACAATACAATAACATGCTTAATATTGAAAATACAATTATTGATGTAATCACCCTCCTATGTTGGCATGTAAACATTTAAGACTAGCATAGCCTTCATATATACTATGGACTAGCTATTGTTTAAAAGCACCAAGTAAACAAGTGACACCCAATATTACTTCGTTTTTTGTAATGCATACAGCAAAGGAGTGGAATAATTTGCCGGCATCAATCTTTCCGTCCATATACAATCTGGGTGTCTTCAAGGCAAGAGTGAATACTGCTGTTGTTACACTAAAACAGTGTGATTTACCATCAATTTTCATACCTCTTTTATAAATAAGGTAACATTACTAATATTCTTTAGGTAATACATGACTACTACAGCATTGTTGATAAAGAGGTCAACAAGTGTGGTGTAAGTTGTTATATTAAGGGTTTTTTTTTTCAAAACCACAGTAAAGTGTTCAATATATTCAAGACCTTGCATATTACAGAGGTTATAGAGATTGGTCTATACTTTTAAGAACAGGCACAATTTACATTTTGGGTACAGGTCGACAATATGAATGACATTCGCAAGGTGTTTTCCAAACTTAAGACCAGTATATAATTTTTCATATCAACAATATGAATATTGTAATGTAATTGTATGTATTGTAAGGTGATTGCCACCATGCTGGTTCTATGAAAAATCATTTAAAAATTGTATAAATTAAGTTATTGTTAAGTGAAATATGTTTGAAAAAAAATGTCCTGCTGGGTTTCTTGCTGGTTCTTCCCAGGACTGGAGTGTTTTCCGAACCAGTGGTAAATAAAAAATGAGTTTCAATAAGTATTATGCAATAATCAATATTGAATAAAAATTATTCTATTCTATTCTAATAACAAGACAAAAACTTTTAGATTTATTTACCCAAGAAGCCTGGCTATAAAACTGTGTTTGCTTATTATTATATTTTACAATAAATTAAACAATTTAACTATACAATACAAAAGCATTTGAATTATTGATTTTAAAGCAATCAATAACTTATACCATAATAAAATAACTTTTGAGTCAAAATTTGTCTGAATAGGCATATTTTGCACAAAGACAAAATGTAAACTATGCATATTAATAAAATTGAAGTGCCTGTATATTATATTGAATTAACTGCCATCTTTTATTTGCTTGCTATTAAAAAGAAATTATAACTGGTCAGTGTCTCAAAAAAAAAAAACATTTTTAGCAAAACTTTCTGTGTGGCCTGTCATATAATTTATGGATATTATTAAATTCCACAGAAATTCCATTAGCATCTTTTTAATTACAATTTATTACAAGGTTACTATAAAACACGTTCCTTCTAAGTATTTTGCCACAAAGCACGGTCCTGCACCACCTTCACCTAATCACTCCCTGTATGCTTCCAATATTCCCCATCCACCTTACCAAAATTTCTTTTAAATAATCCTTCAATCAATCTCGAAGTAATTAATCATGTATATATTTTGTTTGAACTTAAGCATAAATTCAAAATTTAGACTGAGTTTTGTTAAGATTATTAAATGTATAACAATTTTGACTTTTATAACAGTATCTTCTTAACGATTTTTTGAATTCTTTCTCTCATACTTTCTGAGATTTTATTAAAAAAACTTTTTTGTCAGAAAAGATTTCCTAGTTTTAGCCAATTTAATTTTAAGAACCTCTTACCTTATTACTTCAAGCAGTTTTATAGACCAATGATGTTTTAAAATTAATAAAATTTAATTTTTGTTTGAAACATATTTTAAAAATAAACAACTATGGAAGTATCAGAATATTAGTCTCCAAGAAAAGGTTGCATAGCAAACTCATGAGGTCCCATGTTTTAGATTGCCAGTATTGGTTGCTTTTGCAAAGTTTTATTATCTGTAGTTTTTACTTAACATAATATTTGCCACTGTAGCAAAATTTTAATATCATTGAGTATGCAACAATTTTTGAAATAGTCACACTTGTAACAAAATTAGTATGCATTTAATCAGGTATATAGTCTGTGTTAGGTGTCAGTTATAGGTTATAAACCTATAAACACAGACTATATGAATATGATATTTTAAAGTGTTTATAAACACATTCATACAATGGCTGATAGAAAAAACGTAATGAAAATATAAAAGTATTAGTTAACATGTATTGCCAGTTATAAAACTATCAAATAGTAGTAGTGGTAATTTTCAAAATTCATGAGGCAACTAATTAGAATTGTCACTTCTGAAGTCAGCAAATTAAAAATATGGATCAGGTTGACCTTAAATGCATCACGCATATACATTGTACATCTAGCAACAACAGCAATTTTCGAACAAATGCTGACATCAGTAACAGGGAATTCAAACATACTTGCTTTTTCTTTCATTCAAACATATTGCTTGACAAACACTATTAGGAAATATTTTTAACGAGCTAATTTATTGCAAGTAACATGTGTAACCGCAGGTTAATCAACGCCTCATGCTTATAGAGATTTCCTTGTAATGCAGTCGGCAATACCGACGCCGGCGACCCAAAGCATCGCACTCTGAGCGCGCCAACCGTCCCGCGCAAAAAAATAACACACTGAAACCTTCATACAAATCTAACCCGTAACTTAATAATCTTAAGAAACAATACTCCTTGACAAGCTTAAAGCCATATCAACTGTCAAAAATTAAGCATACACACGAGTAAGCCAAAGAAAACTACATTTCAAACGACTTTTAAATGGGTGTAATGCAACGCAGCATAACCCAACGCGGCGCGCGGCCTCGGCCCGTTGCATTTAGCGTTGCGGCGACGACTCTAACGCGAGCATACAAAAGATGACCTAAAATCGAACGCAGACTACACGCCGAACTAGTCACTCGACGAACTCAGTTTGAAACTGTTTTCTAAACAAACCTGACACGACCATTAAATAAATTTTCACATGTGAGCAACGTATGGCGTATATACTTACACAAAAGCCGTCCGCGAGGCCCCCGCGCGCCGCTTATCACAAAAATAAGTAACTATATACTAGTCACTGAGACGGACACTTCGTCACTGCTGGATTTACCTTGTATTGCAATTTTCACTTCATAAATTTATATCACTAAACGCGTTACGCACTTAAGCATATTTTATTTAGCTGAATGATATTTTTCAATGGTTTTTATCCACATTTACTAAATAAATTCGTGAAAGCAACAACAAACACAAATCTGTCACACAAGATGGAGATATTTGCGTAGTTTTATTTATTGTACACTAGCGGCGCCACCGGCGTATTTTGGCGGAGGGGACAAATCTCATTGGTTGGTCGGTTGAAACCGTTCCGTTTTGCCATGTTTATATTTCAATAGTTTTAAGTAAATAGTTATTTTATCTAACATGACAAGATGAAAAGTGTTTAGTATATACTTTCGCTACTAGTTTTAACCTTATCTATGACTTTACACGAACAATTTAAATTTAAAAACACTTTTTATGTAGGAGTTTAATGTAATATGGTTATGACACTTGCTGTACACTGCAAATAAAAGGAACGCTTAGAATGTGACCAAATAAAAGACAATGTCACTCAACACAAACATAAGAATTATTCGGCATGTTAAAATTAGTCGTATTATTCTACTTAATTTAACCAACAATATATTTAACTTCGTCGTTCGTCTTTATCGTAATTTTGTATTTGTTTTCCCGGTTTAAGCACAGTTACTTACCAAACCCATGTCCTGTAATCTTCTCGAAATGGATTTAGAGAGTCCAGGTTCTTGAATATCCAAATAAAAGCAGAAACTTTTGCGTACTGTAAAAACAGAAAAAAAAGTTAATAATTTTCTTGTAAAGATTAGCAACTGAAGATTTAAAATGACACGTACCTTTATTATATTTTTCTTGAAGATTCAAAGTCGACACCATGGTTGAACGAAAATTATTTTTCACCAATAAGAGGTCATTAACGTATAATAACAAAAAATCATATTTGTTTCTTTATCACTAGTTTTTGTAACTTTCATTATGTGATTATGCAATTGTTTAAGACACAATATTTAAAAACTGCATTCTTTTGCTGGTTTACGATTTGACTGTGGTACATGAAATGTCACTGACAGACAGCTGAGATCAATAGACTATTTTCTATAACGTCAATGATCTATGGTAAAAATCGATGAATAAATCGATAATGTAAAGTTTTCTTTCAGAGAACAATGAACAATTTCCTCTGATAAAAAAAATATTTTGTTAAATTATGAATATGTAACTAAGTAGGTATTATGTGTCTTCCAGAACCTAAATAAAATCTAATTGTAAATATTTAAGGGATATTTCAGCGTATTATCGGCTATTTAACAACTATCTTAAGTTATATACCTAGACCATGTGCATATTTGTATAAATTGTTTTAAATGTGGACGCTTTTCTTAATTCAATGTATGTAACCTTTATAAAAAGATACTCTGTCTATGTAACATTGAATAAGAAAAGTGTTCATACACTTCAGAATATCAGTGACCGACATTTTGTCGTAAAGAACATAATTATCTTGTATTCATGGATTTTAGTCAATGCTTGTCCCTTGGTAGTTATCAACATCGTCCTTTATAAAGTTGCCTTTATATCGGTAAACGTTTTAAATACCGTTTTTGGATCTGTTATATCGTCGTCAGAAAATATGGTCCTACAAGATGTTAAAGATATTATGTTTGATTATTTCATCTTATAAAACTGCCAGCACAAAACCGATTATCGCTGTCCTCCTATCTTACCAGACCAACTAATGGACACCGTCGTTAAATTCAAAGAGTATCACTATTACAGCCCATCACAAACCCGCTGTAGAACAAAGGCATTCCCAAGGAACGTTACTAAGCATGGTATTGGGCCACTTGCATCCATCAACTTTCCTACACCTCTTACCAGTTCATCACTCTAACCCTAAACTTCGCTTACCGGTACGAGGTGGCCTCTCAAGAATTTTTTTTGTAGAGAAATGATTATTCAAGATAGATTAAAACACTATATTATATAGGTCAACATTTTTGTAGAACGTCTGAGTTAGTGATTCGAATTTAAGTGTTATATTCTCACCAACAGTGTCCATTAATCATTGTCTTTCGTGTCTGAGCGCCTTGTGCTGTCTGAAACATTCTTCACGCTCATTTTTTTTTAACTACGTGTAGGTAGAATAATTTTAAATAAAAAATACTACTTAATCATACTTAATATAACATTTTCTTATCTAAATATTTTATATTTATGATTTATTTTTTATTTAAATTATATAAGATTCTCATAACAAAAAAATAAATTCAATAATCTACTCTATCCCTTTCGCTAATCCTTGATGCTAGCGGACGGCCTGTAGGCATTGGATACCGTGGTACATGGTAGTTATATACGTACTTTATCGATTACTCATGTTCGTTATGTACGAATATGTACAGAAGTGGACGTCATTCGCGTATCTACTAGGTAAGCTACGTCGGCAGCGCTCGCCCTGTTTATTTTGTAACTGGTATGATTTAGGTCACCTGAATGCAATTTCGTTCATGAACAATGTAGTTTGGTATTCGAATGTGAATGATGGCAGTTTAATGGACTGCACTTTGTCAATAAAACTAAACAATCTGACAAAGAATTTACCTATCTAGGTATTTTAAGTTGAAGCCAAATTATTACAACGTTTTAATGAAGTCACTTTCTTATTTGTCTGTCTGTCTGGCGTTCCGGGTGCAATTTAGTAATTGATTTTAAACTAACTTCATGATGAGCCGAAAACTTGAAATTTTGATTATATCTCAAACTCGGATGACATTGCAAGAATATGGTAAAAAAACATGGTATATTTTTTAATAAAAAAACTTTTAAAAAATTTCATTTGTTTTTACAATCATTTTACAATGATTTTGATGAGTAAGATAGGTACTCTTA
Source organism: Parnassius glacialis (assembly GCA_033319125.1). Taxonomy (NCBI): domain Eukaryota; kingdom Metazoa; phylum Arthropoda; class Insecta; order Lepidoptera; family Papilionidae; genus Parnassius; species Parnassius glacialis. The sequence continues at coordinate 45,055,244 of JAVANC010000027.1, read as the reverse complement.
GTTCGCAAGTTGGGTCGAGATATGCTTACTTAAAGGTACAATTTAAAGAGACCTTATTAAAGAAAGGCGTATTGTTTGCGTAAATGTTTATGTACCTATCTACCTAAGATGGTGTAATATTAACATTATTTCACTTTTAAACAAAAATTACAACAAATTAAGCGGATAATAAGTCTCAGAAGATTACCTAAATAAAAACAATATTTAGGTACTTAGTTTATATTAACGATATTTATGAACATTCAAAGAGTGATTGAAAGGTCTAAGTTTATCACGTGTAAGTTAGATTTTATACGAAACCCGTTAAAGAAATAAAGGCTTTTAGAATAGAAATAAATTCGTTTACCTAGTTGTTTCAGCTTCAAAATTCAGTAGCCGTATTGCGCGCGGGAAATGATTCGAAAACACTATTTGAATATAGGTGTATTCCATATTTCATTCGACAATCAATAGTCTACACGCATTCAGTACCTACAAAACTCCATTTCGATTTGAAAATGGAAATATGAATATTGTGTATTTGCATTTAATGTATATCTAGTTCTAGTTTATAAACTGTTTTATATGACAATCACAGTATCAAATCTGCGGTTGATATCCATAACACAAATATAGAAAATTGAAGTGTCTCTTTCTAATGTCAAAATAACAGCTTTTTACTAAATGCATATAAAAGTATGTACGATACTTATAACAAAAAAAAAAACAAATTATAAAATTTTTGCCTGTCTGTTTGTTCCGGCCGATTTTGACGGGACTGTGATGTTATAAGTAGCAGTAACAGTACAGCTGCTTTAATTTAAAAAAAAGAATTAGAGTTCCGCGCAAAAAAAAAAAAAACTACATCCCATTAAATTTAATAGTACCTAGTAAACACCACGTGGGCGAAGTCACGGGGAACAGTTAGTATAAAATATAACAAGTCTTGCCTACCTCATATCAGGCTTAATCTACCTACTGCTAGAAATAGACACTAATTAACTAGTTGATAATATTGAAATATATGTCAGTATCCACCACCACCACATACATAGTACATAGAAATAAATAAAATTGAAGTGTCTGTTTGTAATGTCAAAATAACAGCTTTTTACTAAATGCATATGAAAGCATATACGGTACTTATAACAAAAACACAATTTTAAAATTTTTTGTCTGTCTGTCTTTCTGTCTGTTTGTCTGTTTGTTCCAGATAATCTCCGAAACAGCTAGACCGATTTCGATGAGACTTTCACCGGGAGATAGCTGATGTTATAAGGAGTAACTTAGGCTACTTATATTTTAGAAAAAGAATTAGGATTCCGCGCAACATAATTAAAACCCTAAATTACACGCGGGCGAAGTCGCGGGGAACAGCTAGTCGTTACTAAGACGCTGCCAGAGCAGTCAGGCAGAGGATAATGTGATTAAACTTAAAATTGTAATTAACAATAAAATAAAATTAATTTTACGGATTTTATTGAGTTTGATTTTTTTTAAATTCCCGAAAAATCATTTTACATCACCCATGGTCACCGAGCGACTGAAGTGTTTGGTAAAAAAAAAAATAACTTTCAATAACTATGGTAGGTATTATGTAATAATCTTTATTGCATAAAAATCATTCTATTATTCTGCCGACTTCCAAAAAGGAGACGGTACTTAATTCGACTGTATGTTTTTTTATGTGTGTTACCTCATAACTTTGTACTGGGTGAACCGATTTCGATAATTCTTTTTTTATATGAAAGCTGATACTTCTCATGTGGTCCCATATGAATTTGATCAAGGTCAGACCAATAGTTTTTGGGTTATTCTTAAATAACTTATATTGAAGTCGGCTGTACAACATTTTTAATTTTAAATTATATTCTGTAGTTTAGGAACGCTACCTTCAAATACTAAAACTAAAATAAGTTAAAATTAAACAATAAAATCCTTAAAATTAGTTTTATTTAATGTGTAGTATTCACGTAAATATAAGAAATTATTATCATTGGTACCGGTGCCAACGGGGATTGAACTCAGGATTCTCGTGTATTTAGTGTAACTTAAATTTTGCGAGCGCTAAGGTATGTACTTGAGATTCGTCCCTTCGTCCCCAACCGTCATTTCTGTGAACTGTTTTGCAACTGCGGAAAATTAAAAAAGCTGATTGTATTAAAAAGTTAATAATCATAATTTAAAATTAAAAATGTTGTACTGCCAACTTCAATATAAGTTATTAAGAATAACTCAAAAACCATTGATCTGACCTTGATAAAATTCATATGGGACCACAAGAGAAGTATCAGCTTTTATATAAAAAAGAATCATCGAAATCGGTTTACCCAGTACAAAGATATGAGGTAACACATAAATAAAACATATAGTCGAATTGAGTACCGTCTCCTTTTTGGAAGTCGGCAGAAAAAGAGCCCACTATAAAGAGAAATAAAGGGTAGGTATGTAATAGCTTCTAAAGTCGGTGCTAATGCTATCCTAAGACAGTCGTGGTGTGTAGAAGACTTATAATTGAAGTAAAGCCACATGAGTAAAGAAACCGCGTAAAGCCATGCAAAGCTGAAGCGATTCAATGAGGTTAATACTCTAAACACACGACACAGTACTCGACGATGAGTATTTTCTACCGACTTCAAAAAGGAGCCGGTACTCAATTCGACTGTATGTTTTTTTATGTGTTACCTCATAACTTTTTACTGGGTGAACCGATTTCGATGATTCTTTTTTTATTTGAAAGCTGGATCTTCACATGTGGTCCCATATAAATTTGATCAAGGTCTTACCAATTGTGAGTTATTCTTAATAATTTATATTGAAGTCGGTTATACAAAATTTTAAATTATTTATATGAACATAATTTATATTTAAATATAAAAAATGTCTATACACTGATTGCATTTGCTAAAATAGAAATTCGCGGAATAAAAGAAAGTAATGGAACGCATTACAAACATTTTTGGAATTTAACTATTTTTATTTACACCTACTTTGATCAAATATCTGAATGAATAATGTAAATATCTGAATCTTCATCATCATTAAATCTCATCAAAGTCCACTGATGAACAGAACATATATTGCCTTCTATAGCGTAGGGGAATTTTGCCATAGTTGCCACGCTTGGTAACTAACTAACTTGGCGGCTTAGCAACCGTAGTTTTTTTACTTTGTAAAAATTGTTATGTTTCTAAGAAGACGTTGCTCCCACCCTTAGTTTGTTTCAATCTATCGCTTGTTAGGCACGACATCCGTGGGACTGATTGACTACTAACCGGCGGCTGATTCTTTAAATGAAAAATAATAATTATTATCTACAAGTGCAAAGCATGGCATAATAAAGTGCAATTAAACTTAATACATTCTTCTCGTCAATAGATGGCGTGACCGGAAGTAAAATGTTGAGTGGTTAATGTTAATTTACATGATGTTAGTATTTTGTAAATTTTCGGACTTCACTTCTGTGTCAAAATTATTAGGAAAAAATTAGTACAAGTAAATACGAACGATTAATAAGGGGCGTATTGACGTACATAGCTGAACGACAGCTCGCGCTTGCGTGAGAGTAATCTGAATCGATGTTCGTTCCACGAAACAAATACATTTTACTGGAAACGAGGCATTCCATTTTAGTCCTCAGGGATGGTAGCGCATTTGTGTTTTGATTCTTAATTACGGTTAAAGGTAGACGTCTATGGGCCACAACTAGGCTTGCCAACCGTCCCGGATTTTCCGGGACTGTTGTCCTGCCGATACCCCTTGCGGGACGCCTTTTGTCCCGGAAATCAGTGATTATATGATATTAGTATCTATCTCGCACCAACTACACCTTAGCAGTAGCTTCAATACCACTTTCAAATGCATCAGCAGAGAGAGTGTTTTCTCTGTGTGGAAATTCATGGACAGACAGCAGAAATAAGCTGTTTATTGGCCATGTCAAGGCTGAACTACAAATTAACATTAATTTTGATTAAAAATGCAGTGAATTTTATAACCAATGTGTTTTTTTTTTCTAACCAATTTGTATGTGGTGTGTCGTGTCCCGCGTAATATACCCAAGTCCCGGATGTCGAGCTGAGTAATCCCGGAAATGCCTTTTTTGGAGTTGGCAAGCCTAGCCACAACACCCACTTACTACCATCAGGTGGACTGTGTGGTCGTGTAACCCTTATTCTATAAAACAAATTAGTAATTATAAATGCTCCTTGGTTCGTTCCATATACCAGAGTAGTCACTGAGGTAAACTCCGCATCAATGCGTGGTGTACCTGCTCCAGACGGGGTTATATCTAATATATTTATGTTAGATGTCAGGGGAACAGGTACAATAACTCATTCAGCTTGTGCCGCCGTGATGCACAGGCTTTATTTGTTATAGAATAGGGTGACAAACGAGCACACAGTCCACCTGATGGTAAATGGATGCTGTGGCCCATAGACATCTATATTTATCACACCTAACGACTAATATCAAATGCCTCATTTCCAGTAAAAAGAGACAGCTGGCGCCATTTTTACTGGAAACGAGGCATTCCATTTTAGTTCTCAGGGACGATAGCGCATTTGCGTTTTGATTCTTAATTAAGGATAAATGTAGACGTCTATGGGCCACAGCACCCACTTACCTTCAGATGGACTGTGTGCCCGTGTAACCCTTATTCTATAAAACAAATTAGTAATCATAAATGTATTTTTCTTTGTTTGTCTCGTATGTTTCTATTCTATTCCATTTCACCCGATTGGCGGTCTCCCACTAGATGAATTATTGACAGGTAGTGCTAGCACCTCCCGAACGGGTTCCCGCTTAGTAGTCGTGGCTTGGTCACCTGCGGTGAACGTAGGTAGGAACCCACATGGGTGGCCCCTCCGAGTGGGCTTGCCAAGCCCTGGGAGCCCTGGGGCGTGGGGTGCAAATGTGCTCTGCTGCAGCGGTGGGGGGAGAGGGCACTCCCTACCGCTGCAGCCTAGGTGGAGTCGCGGAGGAAGAGGAGTGTTGGTATGGCTATGAGTATTTCTACGTGGTAGAGCTACGCGGCAGCTCTTGCTGTCACACGGATGGGCCGGCTCGAACCGGGGTGGTACCACGACCTCACAGAAAACCAGCGTGAAGTAGAGGTTTACCTCTGCGTTTCGCTTGGTGAGTCCAGGTAGCCAGAGGCCCTTTTTACTGGAAATGAGGCATTCCATCTTAGTCCTCACGGGTGACAACGCATCTACATTTTGACTTGTAATTGAGGATAGATGTAGATGTCTATGGGCCGCAGCAACCACTTACCATCAGGTGGACTGTGTGCTCGTTTGTCACCCTTATTCTATAAAAAATGTAAATGAACTTTAGAAGAGAAATCTGCTAGTTCTCTATAAATGCGATATTCTACATAGATGCGTTGTTTTTGAAAATAAAATATTTTGTTACACTTTTGCATCTGTTCCACGCTCGTGGCGTAGTGCCGCAATAAGAGAGGAAAGATACTTTGTGCTCTCTCGTAATCACGTAGGAATGTACGTAACATTATTCTATAAGAATACTATTAAATGATCCTTTGGTGAAACGAATAATTTAATTTTTTTTTATAACCGACTCCAATATAAATTATTAAGTCAGACCTTCACCCTATCCTATAAAAGAAATGGCGTTGGTATGCTTAGCCATAGACCAGTTCCGGGGTCAAGAAATCTATCTGTCAAATGTTTCGCCACATTCCAAAGTGGCGCAGCGATGATAGCAAACAAGTTGTGTCCTCATTATCAGCCCGTAAGTCTACCGTTGTTTATAGGTATCTCCTGTTGTAGCGAGGTTTTGCCCGTCACCTTGGCAGGCGAATTGGGGATAGCAGCGCTTCGGCCAAGCGCCCGGGTCACCCGCTCTCTTTGAAGTAACTACTGGGTTTCTGATCTTTCCTCGTCAACCCTTTGCGTCCAGAGTAGTGAATGGCGAACTTTTTTAAAGTATTCACGCCAAAGACATTATTCTTGATGCAGCCTAAAGCTGAACGCACGTTTGTCCGAGCCGTACGTGCCGAATTTTAGAATTCGTTGTATGAAATCATATGAAACCTAGCATATCACACCCGCACCGTACGCGCCGAATTTTATAAAATGCGGTAGGTATACGATATCGATGGAAGAATGCTGATGACGTCATATAACGCGGCGCGTTTGGCGCGATACTCAGTGTTGTGTAATGTTGCCAAGTTAGTGGATTTTTCACTAAAACTGGTGATTTCAAGTTTTTTTCAAATTATATTTTAAAAGTGTTAAGTGTACACTGCGGTTAGAGGTTGGCAGAAAAATGCTGTAACGAAATTGAAATTCCGATAAACGTTGTGAAATGAATACTTAGTGATAAATTATGTAAATACGTTAAAAAAAAATATAGTGAATTTTAATTCAAAAACCCAATTATACCTGATTACTTAACTATCAATAAAAATACTTACCTCAAACATACAAGTCTTTCCCCTGGTTCAATTGGTCTTATAAATCTTGAGTTTTCCATAGAAAGATATGGTTTTAATATAAGTAACAATTCTTCAAATTTCTTGTATGTTATATACAAATAGCTAAAAAATCGTTCATCATCATATAAAAACTCTTTAAATAAAGTATAATTCTCTCCATACAATTGCCTTTTTAAAATAATACTATAAATCCAGAATCTTCTTTTTCTTCGAATTTTGTTTTCTTCTTCCTCTGCCAATAAGCAGGCTATTACAATATTTCTTCCATAGTGATTCCGAGCGATAAATGTCTTCAATCTAATCTATCTAATGTATCGTTTCACACCAGTGGTTTAAAAAAACTGCAAGAGTTGTTGGCAACCCAAAAGATTTGCGTACGGGGCGGACGGTGCGTACGTGCAAATGTGCGAGGCCATCAGCAAAATTCGGCGCGTACGGCGCAGACAAATGGGCGTTCAGCTTAAACCTGATAATGAATTTAAAAGGCTGACAAAGATCCGAAAGCGTGTTCACGTGGTTGTTTAAATTCTACTACGAGCTGCTAGGAGCTTAGCATTCGTTTGTGAGTAAAAGGAGACTGATACGCTTTCATACATTCTTGGGCCCAGATTGTAAAAAGATGAAAGTTGTGTCAATTAATAGCTTATAAATTGTTAAAACATCACTGAAAATTCTGCGGATTTTGGCAATCTGAGAGTTTAAAGAGATTTAGTAAATGTAAGGTTATGCCACAACTTGGCAACAACCTATAGGTACTAAACAGCTGATTTTTGAAGTGCGATTGCTATTTTAGAAGGATCGTCGGCCTAGTGTATTACAGCGACGAGTCGCAATGCCACAATTCACACAGCGATCCATTGTGTCAATATCTAATCGATAAAATCCAGGCCGTAAAACCCACACGAGCAAAAGTCAAAGGAGTAAACGAGATTATCCGTGTCCGGTATGATAGCAAGGGTCGTACAAGTTAAGTAAGATCAGAAGTCCGTAGAAAGAAAGCAGTGGTAGAGTGATATAAATCAATAAAACAACGGAAAACACACTCAAAATGCATACGTACTATAAATATTAATACTATACTATAAATTATAAACGTTAAGCGATAAGAGACGAGTGAGCATAGGATCGTAGATTGAGTCAGGAGCTGTCAGCACAGATTAAAAATGCAGTTGAAAAACACAAGTAATAAATTGAACTGTATACTAAAACTGAATCGATTTTAATAGTTATTTTTATTATGTCGATATTTTATTTTTAAACTGTAGACATTATGTTAATTGTAATATTATTACTTTCAATCATCTGGTGTAAGTTGTTTTTATGTTTAATTGCTAAAACTCATTCACAATAATCGATTAAAGTAATCGATTTCATATTTAATTCGTGACATAAATTTATTTTTAAGATTTATCGTATTCCAGATTGTGAATTGGGCTAATTTTTTACATAATATAACCACAGAGTAAAGAAGACCAGAGGGGAAGCTTTCTAACAACGTCGAAAATTTATACCTATTCTGATAGGGTTATCAACTAATGCATGTGAATAAAGAAAAAATATCTATATTTCTATCAATAACATTTTCGTAAGACAACGTATTCAAGAGTACAAAAAATCAGATGGTATTAGTAATGACTGTGATGATGGTAGTGGGCAATGGCGGTGTTGATACACCACCACCACCAATATTACTACCAGGATAATGGTGGCGGTAGTAAGGGCTGTCGTGGTGATGCTGGTCGTGGTGTTAGTGCCGGTAGTGGTCCACTACCCACCACCACCACCAATAATACTAACAGCACCACCACAATCACTGACACCATTACCAACACGTACAGCACCACCTTCCACCGCTACCAACACCGCACTATCAGCACCACCGTCCACCATTACCATCACCAGCAATAATACCACTAACACTAACTGCAACACTGTCTGGCTATTATATTATTTTCTTTCGAATTTTTCATACATACTGTACAACTTAGGTATTTAGCTTTTACAAACACTAATTATCTAATATAAATATATACTTATAAATCTATAATGTCTTATTTTATAGTACACAATATGTAAACTTAACTCTAATTGTAAAAAAAAATAATAGATTTATTGATCTATAAAATCACGAAATATTATTCGTCTATTTATTTCAATGCGCGTGACCAACAGCCCTTTCATTCACACTCTGATTGAGCCGGCGCAAACCGGTTTGTACCCCGACGGAGCGTCGGTGAACCTGTCGGTGAGAGCTCACGCACACATCGCTGCGCTATGTGTGGGTGTACCCGTAGCGAGACGTTTGTATGTAGCTTCCCCTCTGGTCGATTTCTTTACTCATGTGATATAACGCTAGAAAAATATAACGCTTTTTTTAAACTATATTTCAACTTATTACAAATTGGATCCAGAAATCCCCGTCTCCTTTCTACTATTCAAGTTTTTTTTTTTGTTGTTTGATGTTGGGAGTTATGACTGAAATAGGTATAGAATTACAAGCTGATCTTCTAGAACAAGAAAGAAAAATCATCTAGAACTGAGAAACTATGTATTTTTATTTTATTTTAAGGGAGTAGAGGTCAAAATTCAAAACACATTAACCCGTTTATAATACACTTATATTTAAAAAAATTAAATTAACAATTACATTATTTTTATATATAGCCACTTTGTAAAAACGTAATTATATAAGCAGTTAAATATTTATATTAATAAGGTCGTATGCAGGGAGAGTAGAGAAAACTAGCCACCTTATAAAAATATATGAGCGCCGAGTCACATTGCCAAAGGAAATTAAACGTCAATGAATAAATTTTAATAGAATATAAAATTCTACATTACATAAATATAACAATAAATATAAAAATCTTTTACAATTAAAACGATTAAAAGCACGTTTAAAATGTTTGGATATTAATTATATTGAACTAGGCAATAAAATATTGACTTTTAACTTTTTGGCGGAAAACGAAGAACCGAGTTGAACAAAAAAATATTCTGTTGTGTTGTAAAGGTATTTTGAAATTAAAACAATAGAAATGGAAATAGAACTTTGTTTTACAACGATTATAAAACTATGACAAGCTGTAATTTGACTTAAATCCTTCGCACATGACAAATTATTATTTCAAATTATAATTGAAAATTTAATTAATGATTCATATATTATGCGATGTAACACAGCGCGTATATAATTACATGTATAATATTTATAAGTATTCTTTGGATTTCCATAACCATACATCAATATACACAATAAGAAATTTTTTCATTTCAAAACACGATCTCCGTAGCTTACACTAAGCACATAGCTTACGATATTTGTCCCAATAAAATAATAAAAGAAGACTAGTTTTAAATATTTTACATATGCACCTTTGAGACACCATTTTGAAAATAGGCCGATAATATTGAAAACAATTTTTTGAAGCACACAGACCGACAAAGAAAGACGGAGCGCTGCGTATGTTTCATGTGAGGCATAAACCAAGCCGAAAGCATGCTCAACTTATTGCAAGATGATTTTCTTTTTCTTCATTAGGTGCACCCACGTCCAGCAGAGAACCTTTACGGCGCATGATAAAAAAATTAAAAAAGAAAGATGTGCGCGTGAGTGCATATAAGTGAAGGCATCCACGACTTTATCTGCCACCAGGGCGGCGCCACTTTACAGTGAGGTAAAATATTTAACAGATTTTATGCGGTCATAATTTCTTAGGAAAATGTAATCTTTAAGGTTTATTTATGTATTATTAGTTATATTTTATATTAATTACATTAGAAATGAATAAACCAAACTATAAATATAACTAAAAGCCGATTTAAAAAAAAAGAGTTATAAAGTGCAAAAATTTAAAAATCAAACAACTGCCGCATTGTGTTGTGTATTAATATAATAGGTACTCTAGATAATGATAAACCATTATGTAAAACTAATTTCTCAATTAACTGAAACTGTGTAACAAACAAATTTACCTCAGTCATAACTGAACCCTGAACGTTGATAAATGCTACCATATTAAATTTACAAAAAAGAAAAATTATTTCCCATCCACTTATGTAATTAACGGCTCAACATTAACTGAAGTCGAAGAAATAAGAGACTTAGGTATAACAGTAGACAAGCACCTTAAATTCACTTCACATATTAATAATATTGTAAATAAATCCTCGAAAATGTTAGGTTTTCTTAGGAGAAGTACTGCGGGTTTCCGTTTAAATTGCACCCATAAAATATTATACAATGTTTTGGTCCGAAGTAACTTGGAGTACGCTAGTGTGGCATGGAACCCTGTATATGGTGTTCACTCTCAACGCTTGGAGGGTATTCAGCGTGCGTTCACTAGGCATCTAGCATTTATTTCGCAGGGCGTGTCACACCGGTCACCATATGAGCATCGTCTAGCCTTTTTTAAAATGAACTCGTTGCGTAGCCGTCGAAGAGACCAGGATTTGGTGTTTTTGCACGGACTTATCAACGGTAAAATAAAATGTAGTGAACTCCTGGAACGTGTTAAATTGACGGTGCCAGCTCGCATGCCCCGACATCCTATCAAAAAAACTTTTACCTTGCCTTCTGTAAGGACTAACCTTGGACGCCATTCTCCTCTTGCCAGATGTTGCGCACAGTACAACGAGATGAATATTGATACATTAGACATTTTCCACGACTCGTTGTTTAAATTTAAACGAAAACTTGCCGGCCCTTTGTGAACAGGCATTTGTTCTCAGTTAAGTTTTTAGTTTTGTTTTGATGAATTTTATTATTTTATTGTTTTCAATTTTTTAGATTAATATTGTGTTGATATTTAACATCTCCTGTCAATGTTGTGTACGCCTATAATAGGTATATGTATAAGTAATTGTGCTTTAAAAATGTAACTTTTATAATATGTATACATGTACTGTTGGTGTACCTTTTTAAATAAATAAATAAATAAATAAATAACTAGCGACATCTGGTGAGTGGAAGATTATTAGCCCTCAATTGAGCATGGTTTCGGCATCACTTGAAATGTAAGCGGGCGCTCCGTCTATTTTCCTTTGTTAGCCTTAGTTGATGCATTCAACATATTCCAGATGTGATTATGCAAATTATCTTGTTAACCCCGCCTTTTTACCGTAACCGTTATAGCCTGTTGAAAGTCCACTGCAGAACAAAGGCCTCCCCTTTAGATTGTCTCATAGGGATACTCGCCACAGTTGCCGCGCTTGGGCGGGTTGGCAACGAAGACGATGCTGCCCATATCCTGGTTTGTTTCCCTCTGTTGCCTCTTAAGACACCCACGGGTGAAATGGGGTAGTGGATATTCTTACACCGCCGTGTCATGGCTTAATATTTTACACATCACAAGGGACTCTTCAACAAAATTTTATAAAAAAAGTTAAATTCGTTATTTTACTTCACAAGTAAATATATAACATTAACCTTAAAATTAACTATTTTGACGAGGTGCATATATATTATATGCAAATAGCAAATCAGGCCAATGTAACTCGGCACTACTCTGAGATTAGAGTGACTAATATGGATGAAATTTAATTTCATATTATTTTTTTTTACAATTTTTTTCATTATACGATAACATGACTTAGACGTCTAAACTCACTTATCATCAGTCTCAAATTAACCGCCATTGCACACCGTTGATGTCACAGATTATACACAACGTTCCTTTTTTTTAAATCGTCGCGAAGTTCTTGGTCAAGCCGGAACATATTTATTTAAATTAATATTAAGTTTTAATTTATTTTCTAATTGTAATATACAATATTTTATTAATGGGATGGGTCTCCAACATTCTCTTCGCCGTTGGTGTCACCGTTGATGATAGGGACCGGTGGCTTTATGGGCGGTGCTGGTATCACCTGCAAAAAATAATAAATAAACATTTTAATAAAAATAAAATGCTAAACAATAGACATATAGAACATGATTTCATAATATATAGTACAAGTAGTTAATGATTATTTTATATATAGAATATAATGAAATCATAGTAACCACAACACAAAAAAATACTAAAAATATTGAACACATATACCTACCCCCTCTTTAATATATACTCAACATTTAAGTTGTATTTTATATTATGATAAATAATAAAATAAAACCGAACAACAGGTCAACGAATAAAGACATGTCATATTTTTCAAAACAGGAGGTTTTAAAAGTACCAACAATATTTTCCTTTGATATTAATTTAATATTTTTGATATAATAGTTACATCCAAAAACTACAAAATTTAACCCAAAAACAAATATACAAACCTACAAACATACAAACCCCCCACCAAATAAAAAACACACAAGACTTAACGTTTAGACTATCCTCGCAGTATGTGGATTTCTTTCGAGGTTAATATTTTATCATGTAATAAAATATTAATATTTAAATACAATATTAATATTTCAAATGTTTGTTAAATGGTGCTGTGCTGCTGGCAGCATTCAAAATTTTATACTAAGTAATTTGAAAATTAAAAAGAAAAAGCCAAGAAGAAAAGATAAAAAACAACTTAAGCATTCCTATGCTCTTAGTTCTAATTACTGCCAAATAATAGATTATTTTTATAGAATAAGGGTGACGTTCGAGCACACATTTCAATTGATGGTAAGTGGGTGCTATGGCCCATAGACATCTATATCTATCTTCGATTAAGAATCAAATTGCAGTTACGTTGTCACGCCTGAGGATTAAAATAGAATGCCTCGTTTCCAGTAAAAAGTGTATCCGGTTCTCTACACTCGCCATACGAAACATTGCAGCAATTAGCTGCTATTTTACGCTGGTATTTTGTGAGAGCGTGGTACTTCCCCGGTCGAGCCGATTCATTCCTGCTACAACCATAATGTAGCTGCAGTGTGGCTCTACCACGTATAAATACCAGGAAATACCTGCGAGGTAGGTCAAGATGACTTTCTACGATCGTTAACGCTATAGGAAACTAATAAATGAATGGGAATGACATACACGATTGTTTAGTCACGTGGCTTAGCGGTGATTTTATACATATTTATAGTTTTATACAGGGTAATTTTTCAATAACCGGCCAAATTTGCAGAGAAGGTTCAGAATAAGTAATATAGGCAAATGGTGAAGGGAAATTTATTAAAAATTCTGTTCTTTTTATGTTTTAAATTCAAAACCCGTGGTAATGCGTTAATTTAATTGATTTTACTGCGCACGCACACTCGTACGGGTCGATCGGTAGGCAAAAACGTTGTTGCCCATAAATCACATTCAATTTGGGATAATTTTTAATAAAAGTAAAAGCCTTATTTACTCGTATTTTCAAAAACTGCAATAACGGTATATTATTATTTATATATTTGAATTTAAGTTTAAAATTTGGCTGCTCTTTGAAAAATAACCCTGTATAGCGTTAACGATCGAAGAAAGACATCTTGCCTAACCTCACAAACCGGTGACATGACACCCATATAGAGTTCAAACCAGTGAGTAGCTACAGTTTCCAAACTGAGTTTTTAAAACTGTTACATCAAAATTCACAGTTTCATTTACATTGCTCTAGTACGTCGGGGTACGATCTGACTGTCATTGTAACTCGAACATTAACTGAAATTAAAATAAAAGAAGATCCACATGCAGGATAAAATTACGGTCACCTATCAACATCTTGAGTGATTCGAGGACATAAAAGTATTTTTTTAAATAGAACAATACAAACGAGCACACAGTACACCTGATGGTACATTAATTCTCGATTAAGAATCAAAATGCAGACACGTTGTCACCCCTGAGGACTAAGAACGAATGCCCCGTTTCCAGTAAAATGGGTCTTCGGTTCTCTACACTCACCATACGAAACACAGCAGCATTAAGGTGCTATTTTACGCTGGTTTAACATGGCTCTACCACGAATATATATCATAAGAAAATAACGTACACCATTTTGTAAGAAACCAACAAAAGCAATCGTGTAATGGCGGTGTTAGATACCACTGCCCCATATCATCCCGTGGGTGTCGTAAGAGGCGACAGATGGAATTTTAAACAGAAGATGGGCAGCAGCATCTTCCTAACAACGACTAAAGATGAAAAACAGCGGTTGCCATACCGCTTGCCATACGTGGCAACTATGGCAAATATATAACCTATGAGACAATGTATGGGGGAGGCCTATGTTCGGCGGTGTACTTTAATAGGCTGAAACGGTAAGAGTAACAAAAGTAAACTTAAATCTGAATTAAAATAAAATGTTATACTATTGTAGGTCAAGCTGTTATGTTGCCAGCAGCACCCCTGTACTCCAAGTGTAAAGGTTTAAACTATGCATACGTTTTTGTAAGTTGCACCATCTTCTTCTTTGTCCTGTTAGAAATATCATATAGCTTAGTTATTATCATATTTCTCTTTTAAACTACATACTTACGATAAATTTAAGTATTTTTTCTATTTTTTTTGAATAACGCTACTCCTATACTAGGATTTTTCCTGGAGGCAGTTTACATACACAAATTTCACAAGGAAAAACATCCAGACTCGGAACAATTATTTGTAGGCCATACAAATACTTGTTCTGTGCGGAATTCGAACCCGCGGCCTACATCGCTACAATATAATTGCTGAGTCACTGCGCCACGGAGCGGTCAAGAAGTTACAGAAGAAATAAGTAGGATGTAAAAGTTAGTTATGTAAAGATTGATTTTTAACTCACTAATGATCAAATGAAATGATGTAAGCAGGTTAAATATTGAAATGAAATGAAAATTTATTTATTTCTCGCCACAAACCACAAAATTTCTTAACACTAAACTTAATAGCTATCATAACATAATATTAAGGAATTTATGGATGATAATAACCCCTGGGAATGAGGTGATCACTACCATGGTATTCGTAATTTGTTTTGTGAGGTTAATTGTGTAACATACATGATTGTAAGCTGTTATTTAAAAAAAAGTTCCGCTGGGTTTCTTGCTTGTTCTTCCCAGGACAGAGGTTTTTCTCGAACCAGTGGCAATTAAGCAAAAGAGTGACTTTCAATAAGAATTATTTATAATCTATATTTAATAAAAAAGTTTCTGCTTCCAACAAAAATGGTTGTGAATTGCTGGTTCCTAGTGTGTAACTAAAACCTGAGTTACAGGTCACCAGGCCATGGTGACCTTTAACTCAGGTTTCGATTAGATTAAATATTATATGCAGTCAAAATATATGTCAAGTAAAGAGAATAGTTAGTTATATGATGCAGTTTTCATTCTGTCTGTAATTAATTTAGTGCAATGTAGTAAAACGAATTATTTCACCATTTGAAAGTCCACAGCTTTGCAAGGCCTTAAAAAGTGGACTTCAAAGTGAGATAAATAAAAATTGTATAATCTGTCCGCTAAGATAGTGTCGGTACACCCGGACCGGAGGCGCACTTATTATTTTGCTTTTATTTTTGTATTTTTTCTTGTGTTTGTTAAATAAACGTGTTTCTATTCTAAGAATAAAATAGAATACTATTTCGCTCTTAAGGTTATTGTAATAAAATACGAATATAAAGAATAAACACAAGTTAGGTAGCAAAGAAATTTCCACTGCGGCGTTTCGTTTTAAAATGTAAAATTGTAGACCTTTGATCGCGGCGCCGCCTTTGACAAGATGCGGCACGTGCCAAGGCGGCGCGACACAAAGGCAACCTTATCTAAGTGAACAGACTATAACTTCGGATAGATGCTTAGTGTTGTGAGCAACGACTGTGTGTGTAGAATACGGCACGAACATGAATGAAATGAATGAAACAGAGATGTGAATATATTACAGTTTAGTAGACACGTGTAACATTGCACAGTTGCGACATCTCAGTTCGCTGCGCCGGTTGTGTTAACTCACTTCTTCAAAATGGGTTGCCGCACAGCGCAGGATCGAGAAATTTGAAAGGTGTGTTGCCTACTTATTGTATATTATACGTACATATACATATTATACACCTATAACTTATTTTACCTTTACCTACCTTTACCTTTACCTACCTCTACCTCTACATACCTTACCTACCACATACACCCCATCTCGCTATAGGTGTTAAGGTGTTGAGTTGCCCGCAAAATGCAGAGGAGTGTTACTGAATACTTGTGGTATTGAGCGAAGCTTATTTTATAATAGCTGTCCCTCGTTACTTCGCCCGAGTGGAATTTACTACGAAATCATGGGTTTTAATTTTTTTACACGGAACCCTAATTCTTTTTCTAAAATAAAAGTATCCTAAATTACTCCTTATAACATCAGCTATCTGCTAGACGCACTGACAAAAATTGTAAAAATATTTTTTTTTGTTATTAGTACCGTATATACTTTATATGATAAAAAGCTGTTATTTTAACACTACAAACAGACACTTCAATTTTATTTATTTATATATATAAAACCTTAAATCCGTGATAGATAATCTTTATTTTCTACTTTACACACAAGGTTTTATTTTGACAGATGGCTGAGTTGACAGGTGGGTGTACAAGTGTTAAAATTAAAAATGTTGTACAACAAATAAAATGAGAACATCATCAATGCAGTCGCAGTCAATTAAATACGCATTATTAAAGATAAATTAAAAACGACTGGTCAGATCTTAATCAAATTTATATGGAACCACATGAGAAGTATCAACTCTCAAATAAAAAAAAGAATCGTCAAAATCGGTTCATCTAGAAAAAAGAACTGAGGTGACACACTTTCATTGTACTATACAACACTTTCATTGTACTATACAATTGAAAACCTTTTTTTTTTAAGTCAGGTAAAAATTTGTTGCGACATTCGGCAACTTTGAGTTAACACAATGTGCCGGCGCAGTAAAGTCGCCCGAGTTACGTAGTTAGCGGAAGAAACTACGCCAAGTTACCCATGTCTACAGTTGTGTGTGTGTGTGTGTGTGTGTGTGTGTGTGTGTGTGTGTGTGTTTGTTTATATACTGATTGTATGTTATTAATAAATGAACTCACAGAAGGCTTGGGGCGATGCGTATCGACGGCAGCCACGGGTAGCGTTATGTGCTCCTCGCGGCAGCCGTACGCCACCGGCGTCAGCTTGATCACCGTGTGAAGTGGAACGTGTAAATACGGCAACTCCTCTGCACAAAAATATGTACTTACAATTTAAATATATAATCAATCACATCATATTCATAACCGTGTGGTGGCGGTGTAAGAATATCCACTACTCCATACCGTTCCGAGGGTGTTGAAAGAGGCGACTGAGGGAAATGAAACAGGAGAGATAACTCAACAATACCGGGTGTTTGTGAAACGCTCCCGAAAACGAAGACAGATGATGGTACTAAGGATCCCTTGATCATGGGTCACAAATAAATTCGATCCTGATGAAAAAAATATTTCATCTTTTTACAACGTTTTATTAGCTTTATTCACGCTCCATCGTGTTAGTACAGCTAAATGAAACGATAATTTCATAAGAAAATACTTAAACATAAAACCAGCAGTGGAATTATTGAATTACAATCAGCTGACTAGGAGTCAATGTACGCGCGAACGCCGAATTCACCCGGCCCGCAACTAGCGGTAGGTACCACAATACCTAATTTATAACACTTGTTTAAACACCTAACTTATCTACTTAACCTACCATTTTGCCACTGCGCTTGTCTCCACCTAGCCACTTTATTAACAGGTTAAATAAACCAAATACCTTGTTCGATTCCCCGCTAATAAAAAAATTACTTAAATGAAATGTTACAGAAACAGAAACAGAAACAGAAACTTTTTTATTCAATATAGATTATAAATAATGCTTATTGAAAGTCACTCCTTTGTATAATTACCACTGGTTCGAAACAAAAAACCTCTGTCCTGGGAAGAACCAGCAAGAAACCCAGCGGGACTTTTTTTTTTAAATAACAGCTTACAATCATGTATGTTACACAAATTAACAACACAACAAATTAGAAATAGCTTGGTAGCGATCACCTCATTTCCAGGGGTTATTATCATCTATAAATTCTTTAATACTATAATAACCCTTTTTATACAAACTTAGTTTAATAAAGTTTTTGAACTTTGAGCAGGTCAAATTTTGTATATTTTCTGGAATTTTGTTGTAAAAGCGTATACATCGCCCCAAGAATGAATTACTGACTCGATGGAGTCGAGTAACCGGTACTACTAGCTTGTGTCTGTTCCTAGTATTTACAGAATGAATATCACTTATTTTTGTAAAACTACTTTTATTTTTGTGTACGTACATTACATTTTCATAAATGTATTGAGAGGCCAAAGTTAATATATTAATTTCCTTAAATTTTTGTCGCAGCGACTCTTTAGGCTTTAAATCATAAATTGCTCTTATGGCCCTCTTCTGTAAAACAAATATAATTTCAGTGTCAGCTGCGTGTCCCCATAGCAAAATACCATACGACATTATGCTATGGAAATAGCTAAAGTAAACTAGTCTAGCTGTTTCAACACTAGTTAGACTTCTAATCTTTTTTACGGCATATGCTGCAGAACTAAGTCTGCTTGCTAGTTTTGATATATGGGGGCTCCATTGAAGCTTCGCGTCTAGTGTGATTCCAAGAAAAATGGTGGTATCTACAAGACTCAGTTTCTCCCCATTTAAAATTACATTAGTATTTAATTGTTTGACATTTGGAGTCATAAATTTCATACATTTCGTTTTAGTGCCATTTAAATGCAAATTATTAACATTGAACCAATTTACTAATTTAGATATAGCATTATTTACTTCGTCATATTTTAGCAATTGTCGACTTAATTTGAAAATTAAACAAGTGTCATCTGCAAATAATACTATATCATGGTTATCTCCTACTATGTAAGGTAAGTCATTAATGTATACAAGAAACAGAAAGGGGCCTAGAATTGAGCCTTGAGGCACGCCCATCTGTACCATCGACCCGGAAGAACTCATACTGTTAATGACAACTTTTTGCGTTCTCTTACTTAAATATGAAATAATTAATTTAAGAGCATCACTTCTTACACCGTAGTGTTTAAGTTTCCTGATTAATGTTTCATGGTGAACACAATCGAAGGCTTTGGATAGGTCACAAAATATACCCAAAGCATCCTGTGAATTCTCCCATGCATTAAATATATATTTAATCAGCTCAACACCGGCATCAGTTGTCGAGCGACCCCTTGTGAACAAGGTTGTTAACAAGGTTAGTCATGCTTTTTATCTATCGTGTAGGTATATGTTTATTATTCTGATGTATACAGTTATGTACCTATCCAAATGAGTTCAGTACTAAGTTATTTAAAAAAATAGGTATGAAACAGCTTACCGATCTAAATCTTATGAGATTTTCCAAGGCACATTAACATGTTGCCGTATTCACGATCACTATAAACGTACCTACACATTAGGCATTATTAAAACAAAACAAGAAAAACAAAACGTAACAACAAGAACATTATAAACAAAACGATTAAACTGTCGCTCACGCGCACGTGATAGTGAAAGTCAACACGGAACTGTCTCAAAAACTAAAATTAATAAGCGCACGAGGCATACGTCCTTGAAGCACAGAGCTCTTCCACGGACCGTAAAACCCATACGACACCAACGTTTATTTTATTTATAAGTTTAATTATCCCTACGACTAGTCTTCATATGGAATTTAGAAGTTATGGTTGTCATTTTTAATACAATTACACAATCAATTGTACCCTGACGCAACAAGCAGTTTTTTACTACAAAAATTATATTGAAATTAATAAACGCACCTAATTGGGTACTCAGTACTCACTTACACAATTATAAACACTATATCATCGTTATCTATGATTTTGTATAAGAAAATAGAAATGAAATGGTACTGAATAAATTAATATTTAAAATCAATTGCAATTATGATCGACAGTTAATCTATCAGAATTAATGTAAAAAATAATACTTTTGTTTTATTTTAATTGACTTTCTGTATTAAACGCGACCAATTCTTTGAATTTAAAAAGAGGTATGTCAAAATTATTAAAAATTACTTGCAAGTTTTATAGGCATTGCCGCCTCTAATTCTTATGTCGCCGGCAAACTAAATTTCGGTGCAACATGGCAGCGTTGCCAACACCAAATCGTCAAATTTCCCGAAAATTCATGTCAAATTCCCCAATTTAAGGACAAAACTTCAACTGATTCCCCACAAATTCCCCTCCATTTTATTTTAAAAAATGAATCAATTTTCAACTAATTTTGTAAGGTTTACTTTTTAACTAATATTTTTTTCTTTAAAATTAAAAAATAAAGAAATAAAAAGCCTTAAATAATACAAAATAGTTGCCGAAATAAATCCGAAAATTAAATATGGTGCAATGAAGATCATTAAAAAAGGGGGTCATTAGATATTCATAAGTAACCTAACAAAATGTTAAGATAGTTATTAAGATTTCTTGAAAAAAGGTTCTGACTTGCCACTGACTATCGATTTTCAAAATCCCCGTATTTTCCTCGCACAATACCAATCACCTTAAAATCTCCAACCAACTATAAATTCCCCGCAATTTAGGGAATTCCCCACATTTTGGCAAAACTAACATGTGTAAATTCAACAGCGCGAAGCGACGCGAGCGGTGGAAGCGCGCGTGTGAAAGGGAAGGGTAGAGCGAGTAGGCATTGTTTTGCACCGAGCTAAGATACAAAGAGTTCAGCGTCCCCGAGAATATTGATCTCATTGTCAGCTGATTGTATTTTAAGTTTCACTGCTGGTTTTATGTTTAAGTATTTTCATGATTTTTTTTAATGAAATAATCGTTTTACTTATCTGCACTAACATGATGGAGAGTGAATAAAGTTAATAAAACGTTGTGAAAAGATGATTTTTTTTCCTCAGGATGGAATTTATTTGTGTCCCATGTTCAAAGGTTCTTAGTAGTTCTTAGTACTACCACAGTCTATAAATCCATACAGTCGTCCGACGAACACGTCTAGACGGGGCAATCGTGCGGGGTGTGAGGGGTGAGACGCGGGAAGGACGAGCCCGAGCTGCTCATGGCAATCGTATCAGAAGCTCGGGACACGACTTCCAGGGTTATTAACGCGCGTTTGCTTTTATGCTTTTTAAATTTAGTGTTTATATATAATCTGCGATTTCACCAAATCCCGCACACAGAAGAAAGGTAAATAAATATTGTTATTATTTTAACATTATGTATATTTTGTTATGTCATGCCAAATTGCTAACGTAAAAAAATGGCGTACGTAAAAAATAGGTACTATAGTATGTGCCAAATCGATTGAGAAAAACGGACAATGACCTTTCGGTCGTTTAACCAGGGGTTACAAACCTTCAATATATAGGCACATTTTATATGTAGTACTTTCTTTATTTATAATGATTTTTTTATAATGATTGATATAATATATATTTATTAACTATTATTAAAAAGTTATGTGAAAGATCGCTGTAGAAGAAAAATCATCTATTGTTATAAAGTACTTTATTCATTTAACAACAAAAAACATTAATTTATAACACATATAAAGATTCGAGTGATAACGACACCGAATAAGTACGTACTTATGCAAAAGATAAAACTTTATTTTTAATATTATATAAGAACTTTATTTTTATTCGGTGCAATCATCACTCGTATCTTCACTTGATGAACTATCTGTAACATTAATTATAAAGCGATCTGCAGTTTGGTCAATTCTATCATCCATGCCACGCATTTTTTGTTCAACCTTAAGGACATGCTGAACACAGTTTTTCCATTTATCTGGCGTGATTTGAGTTAAACCATCTTTAAGTAAATTTTTAACATCTTTTAACTTGAAAGTTGTATTTTTTCGTGCAACGTACCCTTTCACATCTGCCCACACAAGTTCAATGGGGTTAAGCTCACAGTGATAAGGAGGTAACCTTACCACTGTGATGCTTTTTTCTTTTGCCATCTCGTCGGTGACGTAACTTCGATAGTTATCTTTAACTGCCTTTATTTTTTCCATTAAGTGGGTCTTTGTGTCCGAGGGCACGTATGCGATCTGTTTAGATTCTAGCCATTCCTGCATATTTTGTTTCCGCCAAGACATTGTTGGGGTTTTTTCTAAACGTCTGGAGTGGTAACTAGCGTTATCCATAACTATGACATCGCCGCTTTGCAGTTTTTCTATTACTTTTCTAAACCAGTCCTCGAAATGGAGAGCGTCCATACTCTCATGGTAGTCACCAGTAGATGATGATTCAAATACCCAATCACATCCCTCCAAAAAGCCATTTTCATTGCCAACGTGTACAACTATTAATCGCTTTCCTTTACCCGAAGGGGCTTTCGCGCCAGTAGAGTAGCCTTCTAACCGTGATTGACGAGAAGATTCAATTGTGGTGTCTTCCCATACCTTTCCCATAGTATGACCTGCGTTAATCCATGTTTCGTCAAGGTAAAAAATGTTACGTCCCTCGTTTCTTAATATTTGTATTTCTCTCAAATATCTGGTACGCCACAGAACTATCTCTGGGCGATCTATTAGACCACTTTTTCTGTTTCTCTTTATATATTTGAATTTTAAATGGCGCAACACACGTCGCAGGGAAGTTTTGCTCAAGTTTGGCAACTGGTCATCTTGATTTATACTGAGCAAAATTTTGTCTAAAGTCGGTAATTCTCCTGCAAGAAAGAACTGATGCACTTTCGCTCTTATAGCCGATTTATCAAAATCGTCCAACTTGTCAATTACAGACTTTTTTCTTTTATTAATTATTCCCTTTTCTGGTATTTTATGGGAATCTCTATACACGCTTAATACGCGATATATAGTGCTCTTGCTGACTCCTGAGATCTCCGAAACCTTTTCTACCATATTAACGTTTGAAGGATACACGTCTTCGGGCCAGGTGTTTTTGACATATTTGTATACATTAATGATAATCTCTTGTTCCCCGACCGACAAAGTGGTAGGTTTTCTCTTTTTTACTGGTGACGTTAAAGGTGCTCCAGAAGATGGGCCTGTAAATAAATGACAAAAATATACTACCATAGTACTACATCACATAAATACATATTGTTTTAGAAAATAAATACCACATGGTCACATAAAAAGAGCGCTTTAAGAAATAGAAAGGCTACGTCGTCGCATTTGTACCTATTTGTACGTACCTGCTACGTTTATTATGGGTCGGCGACGTCTCTTTCCACTTGATGTTGAAGGACCGGGTCCTTCACCAAATTCTCCTGAACTCATGTCGATTTAGTAACGACCGTCACAGTAAAACTAATATAACAGATTCAAAAAACAAAAACTTAACGATATAACAAATTTAACAGTAAAAACTCAACTAAAACAATGCAATGAATGCTATGAATTACCCGAGACGTACACACGCAAGCGCTATCCGAACACGAATGAAAACAAAATGGCGGACCGGCCCAAAAAAGGTGACGCATCTCTGGCTGCCATTGTCACGTTTCTTTTAGAACGAACTGACGTAACGCGCGTTTTGTTTATTTTAAAGGGATGAATTTGCAAAAGCTCAATATGGTGATTATATTGCTTCAAATATTTTTTTAATATGAAACTGTTATTAAATGAATTGCTGCGTTACTTACCATAAATTGAAATATAAAATATAACACATTTTTCGCGATGTACCGTAAGATTTTACTATGTTTATAGGAACCACAGACAATATTATTTAAGAAACAAAAAAACAAAACATATGTGCTGACCTAGAAGTGGGAATAATATCAATATTTAAATATTGTTATCACATCTAAATTGAGATTTTGTAAGTTACGCCTTTTGACACTCGGCTCATATCTGAGGTCATTGTCCGTTTTTCTCAATCGATATGGCACATACTATAGTCGCTGCGCATTACTGTTTCGAAGTTTGATTTTTTTTTTCATCTAAATCGTGTGGTTGGACAGGCTAAGGTTTTAGACCATACTATAGTGCCTCGTCTTCGGTCTTTCGAAGTTTTTTATAAAATATTAAAATTTAGGGCTCAATTTTTAGGTTTGTTGGGGTGCTAATTACGAAAATAGCATTTTAAATCCAAGATGTTTTTAGTATATGTATGATATGGAAGTCAATTTCAAGGTTTATTGGGGTGATGATTATGAAAATGGCATCCATTTTTATATCCAAGATGGCGGACATTTTTTTTAATAATATGATATGGGTATCAATTTAGAGGTTTCTTGGGGTGCTCATTACGAAAATGGCATCCATTTTTATATCCAAGATGGCGGACGTTTTTTAATAATATGATGTGTAATCAATTTCGAGGTTTCTTGGGGTGCTGATTACGAAAATGGCATCCATTTTTATATCCAAGATGGCGGACATTTTTTTAATAATATGATATGGGTATCAATTTCGAGGTTTCTTGGGGTGCTCATTACAAAAATGGCATCCATTTTTATATCCAAGATGGCGGACATTTTTTAATAATATGATATGGGTATCAATTTCGAGGTTTCTTGGAGTGCTGATTACGAAAATGGTATTCATTTTTAAATTCAAGATGGTGGATATTATTTTTTTTAATGTTATGAATGTCAATTTCAAAGTTTCTTGGGGTGCCAATTACGAAAACGGTATCAATTTTCATATCCAATGTGGTGGATTTTTTTAATAATACAATATGGATGTCAATTTTAAGGTTTCTGGGGGTGATAATTATGAAAATTTATTTATAAGTATTGTATTTAAAATTTCAGATGCAAATCGTGGATGGAAGTTATTGGAAAACCTGATTTAGTTGGAAGAACTTTTGAAAACCTAAAGAATCAATTATAAGAAAGAAGTCATTGTAACGTTAATAATAATATGGATTCGATGTCTAGCTAAGAGTATAAGAACTATTTTATGTAGCGAAATTGAGGTATGGCCACATATCGAGAGTAGAGCACTCCCTCACGTTGTGAGGCGTGCAATTAACGTTTTGAGTACTTTCAGGAAAATCTAAGAACAAATTGTTACTTATTTTTCATATTAGTAATCATACTGTTGATGACGAAGTAGATCTAAAATAAATAATTAAATTAGTAAAAGTTGTTAATTTGTGACAACCCTAACCTTCCATACACTGTCTAGACGTTGTCGGCATTTACCACGAGATCAAAGGCGTCGTCCTACTGTATGTTTATTATACTGTGGTACTACCATCTGTCTTAGTTTTCGAGAGCGTTTCACAAACACCCGGCTGTTGCCAAGCGTGGTGACTATGGCAAAATCATAGTTATAAAAAATTGGCACGTGATTTGGCAACTGCAGTTAATTATTATTTGAAGCTGTTATCAAAAAGACGCCGCTGTTCATCTCCTGTTTCAGCTTCCTTTGGTCGCTTTTTACAACAGCCACAGTGGCGTAGCGTGCCTTAGATGGGCCCTGTATCAAAATTTGTTGGGGGGCCCCAATGAAGAGTAGGGGCATGAAGTTGTTCACGTCCGCAGGAATTGCCGCCCGCACCCGTGTTCCCTGGGTGGCGCTAAACGAACAACAAACTACTGGCTGCTGTACTGTTGCGCTATAATCCTGCAAGCTCACAGCCCTATAACAGTCGTTCAAAGAATTATTATAGCATTGAATTACCCACTTGAAATGCCTCAATGCGATCAGCTCTCCTCGGAGAGCCACCGGATTAGAGATATTGGATCTATTACCCGAATCTGCCAACTTTTTCTAACAGTGGTAGAGCCACGCGGCAGCTTTTGCTGTCGCACGGATGGGCCGGCTCGAACCGGGGTGGTACCACGACCTCACAGAATACCAGCGTGAAGTAGAGGTTTACCTCTGCGTTTCGCTTGGTGAGTGCAGGTAGCTGGAGGCCCTTTTTTACTGGAAATGAGGCATTCCATCTTAGTCCTCACGGGTGACAACGCATCTGCATTTTGATACGCAAACGAGGATAGATGTAGATGTCTATGGGCCGCAGCAACAACTTACCATCAGGTGGACTGTGTGCTCGTTTGTCACCTTCATCCTATAAAAAAAAACTTAATATAGAAAGTATTAGTCAAGCTAAATGCGAAGTAGTAAGTAAGCTTCTATTAGAAAATGACATAGACGTACTCCTTTTACAAGAAACTCACGCTAGAGATGAACAGGATCTATATAAACTAGGTGCTATCTCGGGACTGTACCTTGCTCGTTCAATTAACCACTCGCAATATGACATGTCCACTTACTGTTAAAGACGGTATTAAACATGTCGCTGCGGAGACTTGCCTTGTGGTCCCGATGTATTTGCCTCTGCAATAAAGATCAATAACCTTACCATTGTAAACGTATACAAACCACCGAACTCTTCATGGACTTTCCTACATCCATGCCTATATGCCGGCGACTTCAATAGTCATCACCCAACCTGGCGATATAACAAAAATGATACAAATGGTGAACACCTCGTGAAAAGGGCGGAGAACAACAACCTACACCTGGTATTTAATGCCAAAGATAGAGGATCGTTCAGGTCAGCAAGATGGAAATGGGATTATAATCCAGACATAACGTTTACTACCTGTGACATCAATTGAACCTCATTACAAACCACACGAAGAATTCTCTCAGACTTCCCGAACAACCAGCACCTACGGGTGCTTGTGGAGGTTGGTATTAAGATCCCCTTAACAAACTCCGTCCCTTTGCCTCGGTGGCCTCCACAAAGCAGACTGGTCCAAATTCAGCACTGACAATGATTCTGATCTGATCAGATGGACAACTCCCTGCGCCGAAAACTACAAGAGATTCACTAAACTTATCATAGCAACAGCAAAAAAGAGCGTTCTCCGAGGCTACCGCAAGGCGTACATCCCTTGTTGAAAACTATTTGATGAGTACACACGCACGGGTAACTATGAAATAGGTGATGACCTTCTGAAATCTCTCGACGAAAGGCGTCGAAATAGGTGGCTCGATACTTTAGAGTCAATGAATTTTAAAACTTCCAGTAGGAAAGCTTGGAGGGTGCTCAATGGGTTGGCAGGCAAGACTGGAACAAACTCCCGTGGCGAATCTACTCCACTAGCCAACGCGATTGCAAACAGAATAGTTGAGGTGTCCCGAGTTAAAGGCAGGAAAGATGATACCCGGGCGACACGACAGTGCGCTAAACAGCTTAAGGCGTCGCTACCAATTGACTACCAGCTGTCACGAGAATTCTCCCAAGATGAAACCGATCGCGCCTTGAAACTATTGCCCCCTAATAAAGCTGCTGGTTTCGATGGAGTCTACAATGAGTTTCTAAAGCACCTGGGCCCGGAATGCAGGAAATGGCTGAAAAAGTTCTCAGATATCCTGTTACGTAACAAATTGCCTCGCGACTTCAATAGATCGAAGATTACTGCTATTCTGAAACCCCAAAAACCTGCAGATAATCCTAAGAGCTACCGTCCTATCGCCCTTCTGAGCTGTGTCTACAAACTTCTGGGGAGACTAATCTGCAACCGCATTATGCCTCTCATTGATAAGGTGGTTCCGGTGGAACAAGCTGGCTTCCGTTGTGGCCTCAACTGTACCAACAGGTGTTGTCCCTCACAACCCTCATTGAAGCAGGGTTTCAAAAGAAACTAAAGACGGTTGCTGTTTTAATAGACCTGTCAACGGCATACGACACAGTTTGGCGGCAAGGATTGGTCTATAAGCTCATGAAAGCGGTACCATGCAGAAAAATGGTGGAGCTGTTAAATAGCATGCTTAGGAACCGTGAGTTCATGGTTTTCCTTGGCAACAGTGAAAGTCGTACCAAAAAGCTGAACAATGGATTACCACAGGGTTCAGTTTTGGCTCCGTTGCTCTTCAGTCTTTACTTACATGATATACCTGAAACGTAGAGTCGTAAATTTATGTATGCTTATGACACAGCACTAGCTTCCCAACACGAAACCTTCAACCCATCCGGAGGTATCCTTAACAAGGACTTAAGCATACTAGACAAATACTTTAGGAAACAAATACTTTAGTATCAAACACTGCCAAACCGAAGTAACTGCGTTTCACTTGGCTAACCAAATGGCAAAATACGAGCCCACATTGAGTTTGCTGGAGCCATGTTGCACTACAACCCCAATCCGAGATACTTGGGCGTGACTCTCGATTGGAGTCTCACGTACGCTCTGCACATAGATAAATTATCCAAAAAGCTCCAGACCAGAAACAACATTTTGCACAGGCTAGCGGGCACCACTTGGGGGGCCAGCGCCGATGTGCTGCGTACAACCGGTCTCAGTTTGGTGTACTCAAGCAGAGTACTGTGCACCAGTATGGTCAAATAGTGCACATGTGCTGCATGTGGACACCCAGCTGCACTAGACCATGAGATGCATATCTGGAACCTTAAAATGTACCCCTCTGCAGTGGCTCCCCGTGCTAAGCCATATAAGCCCACCCCATTTGAGAAGACAACAAATACTACTACGAGAGTCCCAGAAGATCTACGGAAATCCCAACCTGCCAGCTCACGCGAAGTTTACTGATCCGCCACCCCACCGTGTGAAGTCACGTACCCACCATACCAGACCGCATGTGAACTCGTGTCCGGCGGATTTAACACATCTGCTGAGTGGTAGCAGGAATGGAACGCAAAATTCCCTGATAGCATGGGAGTTACCATCAACCCTACACTTAAACCTGCTGGTTTTGCGCTCCCAAGAAGGGAATGGTGCCAACTGAATAGGGTACGAACCGGATGCGGGCGAAGCAATGCTTTCATGTCCATGTGCGAGTAGAGGGAATCACCTGCTGTCCAGGATGTTGAGCATATAGCTAGAGACTGCCCACTCACAAGGTACCACGGCTGTCCAACTAACCTGTTCTCTCTCGAATACGACGCTATCCCATGGATTCAGCAATTAAAAGATAGAATAACTTTATAATTTTGATTTTAATTTTAATCTATTGTGAACGATTGTAAGAATGCCATTCGAATAAATAAATAAATGAAGAGTAAATATTTCATAAAAGGAACACTTGAATTAAATTAAAATTATTATATTTTGATTATAAGTTATTACTTACAATTAATACTTCTAGGAACTAACCTAGCCAAACAATACTAACATAGCTGAAGACGATTCGGCGGCATTCATAGCTGAAGACGTTTCAGTTTTTTTTTTAATTCTTTGCTTCTATAGATAATAGTGATAGCCTTTTCTGTCCCGTAGAAGTCCTCGGAATTTTTGGTTACACACGTTCGGGGCCCCTGTAGCCCGGGGCCCCGTATCATTGATACGGCTGATACGGCGGTAGCTACGCCCCTGAACAGCCATGAGGTGATATGGGGTAATGGATCTTTTTACACCATCACTAAACGTTAATTCCACGAAATTAATAATCAATTTTATCTTATTTTAGACATATCGGTAATTCTTAAGTGGCGAAGCTTGCGAAGACACTTATTGATCTCACGATGTCTGTCCGTCTGTCCCACGATTATCTCGAGAACGGTTTCGAATTTTCAAATTCTGTTTTCAGCAATCGATTACTGATCACCCAGGTATCTGAACCTTCTATTTTGAAACTGATTGCTCAACGGCAACCGTTAAAAACCGCTACAAAGCTGATTGCTTCGCCACTTTGCTATGCTGTTACCTTGCTGGGTTTATTAACTTTGGGTTTTATTATATTAAAAATCAAATTTATTATAGTCATAATAAATTTGAGCTACAGCTTGCCTGATAGAAAGAGGTTATTGCAGCCACAGGGCACTTGTAACGAATTTCTATTCAGAAAAACTTCTAAGCAGAAAAAGAGCCCTACCACCTGATACATTCTGTAATTAATGCCGGGCCACCAGGTCCCGTAGCTGTACAGGTACTCACCGGCCGACTTGTCCAGGAAGTAGGCGAGCAGGCAGCGCATGACGGCCTGGTGCGACACCACCAGCACGTTGCCCTGCCGCTCCAGCTCCATGATGACGGGCTCCAGCCGGGCCACCAGGTCCTCGTAGCTCTCGCCGCGCGGGTACCGGTACGCGAACTTATTTACGTCGCGCGCGTTGAAGTCCGACGGGTACTTTTGCTGGATCTCCGCGTACGTCATCTCTTCACAGATGCCCTGTTTGATAAACAATATTATACCTAGATGTGAAAAATCTTTTGTTAAATATATTAATATGAAGGTTATGATCATCATCATCATGACAGCCCTTCACAAGTTCAATGCTGAGTCCCAACGAATGCCTCAAAGCATGGTCCTCAGCCGCCTGCTATATCGACTTCTTGCCTGCCTTAGTCTAGGTCAATACAATTTTATTTATTACCATAATGTAGCAGAAGATCTCATTAGTTATTAGAGACCTTATATTCTGCCATGATAATGGTGTAATTTCTTTACTTATATTCTAAAAATAGTATAAAATTACAATTTTATTAGATAATCAAGGTGATAATAACCATATAAATTAATAAAGAATCATGATTATGATTATGATTTATAACAGTGGTAGAGCCACGCGGCAGCTTTTGCTGTCGCACGGATGGGCCGGCTTGAACCGGGGTGGTACCACGACCTCACAGAAAACCAGCGTGAAGTAGAGGTTTACCTCTGCGTTTCGCTTGGTGAGTGCAGGTGGCCGGAGGCCCTTTTTTACTGGAAATGAGGCATTCCATCTTAGTCCTCACGGGTGACAACGCATCTGCATTTTGATTCGCAAACGAGGATAGATGTAGATGTCTATGGGCCGCAGCAACCACTTACCATCAGGTGGACTGTGTGCTCGTTTGTCACCCTTATCCTATAAAAAAAATGATTAGTATATTAATTACATGTTTATATTCATTATTTAAATAAAAAAAAATTCAATATAGATCACATGTATGTAATTCTTACTGAGAGTAATTTATTACTTTTACCATATTGGTTCCGAAAAAATCTCTGTTCTGAGAAGGACTGCAGCGGAACTTTTTTTTTTATAAAGTAAATTTTACAATAAAGAGTACACTATAACTACTATTTACAAAATTTATTTTAGAAACAGTTTGGAAGCGACCTTTTCATTTCCATATATTCATTTATATTATAATAACCCTTTTATTACAAGAATTAATTACTGATAGTGACTGAGTGATCGAGTGTCAATCATTACAAAATTGAGGTTAGAATTAGCAGGATTTCACGTATTTGTGATTATTTTAATTTTAAATTATATTTTTATGCATTCCATAACATTGATATTATAAAAGTGATAATTTTCCCATCCATTTGTGTACAAATCGTTTGTACCTGTTCAAAAACAAAACATTCTGACAGCTAAACATTCGAATCGTACCTACGGGTCAAATAT
This sequence comes from Parnassius glacialis, assembly GCA_033319125.1. Taxonomy (NCBI): domain Eukaryota; kingdom Metazoa; phylum Arthropoda; class Insecta; order Lepidoptera; family Papilionidae; genus Parnassius; species Parnassius glacialis. Next base: position 45,023,593 of record JAVANC010000027.1, on the reverse strand, counting down.
TTCGTTGTCGACGACCGCAAAGGGGCGAACCTCAATTTTACAAAAAAATTACAGGAGAGCAAGAAAACATTTATTATTCCCCGATTATTAGCTTTTTTCCATCAGAAAATTAAATATATTATTAGATTTAATGGAAAACTACAAATAAGATTAATTTTTTGATGAAAGAAAGCTTTTAATCTGGGAATAATAAATTTTTTTTTGCTGTCCCGTAATTTTTTGAAAAATTGAGGTTCGCCGCTTTGCTGCGTTAGCGACGATTTGTTAACGAGGGTAAATGATTTATTTATGAAGTTAGTTATATTTAGGCATAACCAGTGGCGTAGCGTGCCTTCGAGGGGCCCTGTATCAAAATTTGTTGGGGGGCCCCAATGAAGAGTAAAGATTTCATAAAAGGAACAAAAACGCTTGCATTGAATTCAAATTATTATATATTGATTTTAAGTTATTCATCATCATCGTTACAGCCCTTCATAAGTCCAAGGAATGAAAAAACGAATAAAGGAATAAAAAACATATACATAAAAATGGTCTTCAGTTCTCTATGTACACATAAATTATCGTCAATTATCACGACAACGGCAAAAGTACTAATTCCACTAGTTCATCATCATCATCATCATCATAACAGCCCTTCATAAGTCCATTAAAGAGCATAGGCCTCACCCAAGGAATGCCACAAAGCACGGTCCTGAACCACCTGCATCCATCGACTTCCTGCATGTCTTACCAGGTCGTCACTCCATATAGTGGGGGGACGCCCTACACTTCATCCGCCGGTACGAGGCCGCCACTCGAGAACCTTTTTCCCTATCGGTTGCCGGTTCTTCGAGCTATATGTCCGGCCCATGGCCACTTCAGCTTACTAATTCGTTGGGCCATGTCGGTGACTCTGGTTCTACTGCGCATATCCTCATTTCTAAGTTTATCACGCAGAGAAACTCCGAGCATAGCCCTCTCCATAGCTCGCTGAGCAACCTTGAGCTTCCTCATCCGGCCAGCAGTGAAGGACCACGTCTCAGTTCCGTATGTCATCACTGGCAACACGCACTGGTTGCACAATTTCGTTTTCAAGTTTTGAGGTATACCTGACTAGAAGATGTGCCGTTATTTCCCGAACGCTACCCAGTCGAGTCGAATCCCTCGATTGACCTCTCGGTCGAAGTTGGACTTACTTAGTCGGACTATTTGTCCCAGGTAAACATAAACGTCAACAACTTCGAGCTTAGAGCTACCAACAACTACCGACATAGGTGTGACATGGACATTAAACATGATCTTTGTTTTGTCCATGTTCATCTTAAGACCTATCCGTTGGGAAAAACTATTGAGGTCATTAAGCATAGTGCTTAGGTCCTCCAGCGATTCTGCCATAAGGACTATATCGTCGGCAAATCGAAGGTGAGTGATGTACTCGCCATTGATGTTAACACCGTATCCTTACCAGTCCAGAAGCTTGAAAACGTCTTCCAATGCAGCGGTGAAGAGTATCGGGGATATAACGTCACCCTGTCTTGCACCTCTCTGCAATTGGATAGGTTTCGTACTCTGGTTCTGTACTCGGATAGCCATCGTAGCCCTACTGTACAAGCACTTCAGCACTTCGATATACCGACAGTCAACTTGGCATCGCTGAAGGGACTGCAGCACCGCCCGAATTTCGACGTAATTTTGATTGAAAGTCTTTGGGCTTTCTCATAGTCCACATACGCCAGAAATAGTGGTAAATTGTACTCCTCGGACTTCTGTACAATTTGCCGAAGGGTATGTATGTGGTATATGGTGCTAAAGCCTTTTTGGAAACCGGCTTGTTCGGGAGTAATGACTCTCGAAAACAGCATGTAGACGCGGCTCAAAAGGGAACTCGGTCTGTAGTTCTTCAAGAGAGCGTTGTCACCTTTCTTAAAGAACAAGACTACCGCACTTCTGCTCCACGCCTCCGGAGTAGTGCCACCATGGAGGACGGAATTAAAGAGCTTCTGAAGGACATCAAGTATCGGTTTTCCACCCGCTTTCAGAAGCTCCACTGTAATTCCATCCAGCCTGGGATCTTGCCGTTTTTAAGATGCTGGAGAGCCATTCTAATCTCGCTCAGACTGACGTCCGAGATATCATCGGAATAGTGTCGGATAAGACTCGCTCTTGGATCGTTACTCACACTTACGTGTGGCTCCAACGATGATGTGTACAGCTGCCAATAGAACCTCTCAATCTCACTCAAAACCTCAGGTGTCCCGGAAACGACGCTGCCATACTCGGTCTTCAGCTTCGACAGTTGGCTCTTTCTGGCAGACAGATCTCTTGCAAAGACTTGGGAGCCCTGGTTCTGCTCGATCTTTTCTTTAATACGAGCAGAATTAAAGTTGCACAAGTCCCGCCGCATGCATTTGGAGATCTGTATGTTCAGTTGCCTGTACGCTGTCAAATCTACTGAAGACTGCAGCTATATACCCCGTCTAAAAGCCATTGAGATTAGAGTGTGATCGGAGACTTTTTGTTTCTTCTGCGGCGGGTCTTGCAAAACTTAGCTCAGACCGCATGGACAGTTTCCACGAGCTTGTCATTCATATCGTCCATTGTATTGCAATCTTCTAGGCACTGAAAACGGTTTCGTAGCTCGAGCTGAAAGGTTTCTGGACTTTGGATTAGAGCACGAGAAGGACGGAGCGTTGACTTCATTAGACGTGACTTCTCCAACTTAACGTTTAGGTTCAGTGTGCCTCTCACCATTCGGTGATCGCTGCCGGTTTTCACCCTCGCGATCACTGAGACATCACTGAATAGTTGTCGTCTGGTCGTCATAATAAAGTTAATCTCATTTTTTGTCGAACCGTCGTGGCTCGACCAGGTCCACTTCCTGTGGGGCCGCTTCTGGAAGAAAGAGTTCATCATAAAGAGTCCTTCTTTCTCCATGAAGTTCGCCAGCTGCTGGCCCTTTGGGTTCCGTTGCCCTATTCCGAATTTCCCTACTTTCAGCTCACCGTTCTCTCTTGTGCCTAGTTTTGCGTTGAAGTCTCCCATTAACACCGTATAGTGGGTTTTGGAGGAATGCATTGTTCTAGAGATATCCTCATACATTTCTTCCACCTCCTCATCGGCGTGTACCGAGGTTGATGCGTAAACCTGTATAACCTTCAGCGATTACCGTTCGGTGATTCTGAGTATAAGGTCCGCAACCCTCGTCGACACACTCCCAATCTTTACAACGTTGTTAACGAGAGACTTGTGGACGATAAATCCGACACCTCCTTGGGACAGATGGTCGCCCTCCTGGTGATAGAACAAATTGCCGGATTCGAGGATTACCGTGACCTCCCCCTCTCTTCAGACTTCGGATAATCCTATGACATTCCAGTGCAACTTGTCTATCTCTTCTTCTAGCTCCAGGACCTTCTCGTCAGTCCTCAGGGTGCGTGCGTTATAAGTTGCCATGTCGAGTCGTCGTAGGTGGCAACAGAACCTCCACCGGAGACTCTTAGCACCCCCTGCCTCGCTGTTACCATGGTCGCCACCTTAGCCAGGAATAGCGGGGCTGCCGGGGACTGGGGGCCATCTCTTCGTTACTTTCATGGGGGTATATTGCCATAGTTGCCACGCTTGGCGAGCGGGTTGGCAAGCGCAGTTTTTTTATTGTTGTTTTGCTGTTATCAGAAAGATGCTGCTGCCCATCCTCTGCCTCAGTTTCCGTCTGTCGCCTTTTACGACACCCACGGGAAGATATGGGGTTGTGAGTATTCTTACCCGCCACTACACGGGCTTATGAGTTATTACTTACAATAAATACTCCTAGGAACTAAGCTAGCCAAACAATTTAATTTTCGTGCCTTTTGTTCGGCGAACATAGCTGAAGACGATTTCAGTTTTACTAAATTCTTTACTTCTTTAGAGAATAGTGATAGCCTTTCCTGTCCCATTAGAAGTCCTTGGAGTTTTTGCTTACACACGTTGGGGGCCCCTGTAGCCCGGGGGCCCCGTATCATTGATACGGCTGATACGGCGGTAGCTACGCCCCTGGGCATAACGTACCTAGTCATAATTAATTACGTCTATTAAACATGGACAAAACAAAGATCATGTTTAATGTCCATGTCACACCTATGCCGGTAGTTGTTGGGAGCACTAAGCTCGAAGTTGTTGACGAGTATGTTTAACTGGGACAAATAGTCCGACTAGGTAAGTCCAACTTCGACCGAGAGGTCAATCGATGGATTCAACTCGGCTGGGCAGCGTTCGGGAAGCTACGACACATCTTCTCGTCAGACATACCTCAAAACCTTAAAACGAAATTGTACAACCAGTGCGTGTTGCCAGTGATGACTTACGGAACTGAGACGTGGTCCTTCACTGCTGGCCGTATGAGGAAGCTCAAGGTCGCTCAGCGAGCTATGGAGAGGGCTATGCTCGGAGTTTCTCTGCGTGATAAACTTAGGAATAAGGATATCCGCAGTAGAACCAGAGTAACCGACATAGCCCAACGGATTAGTAAGCTGAAGTGGCAGTGGGCCGGTCATATAGCTCGAAGAACCGACAACCGATGGGGAAGAAAGGTTCTCGAGTGGCAGCCTCGTACCGGTAGGCGAAGTGTAGGGCGTCCCCCCACGAGATGGAGTGACGACCTGGTAAGACATGCAGGAAGTCGATGGATGCAGGTAGCTCAGGACCGTGCTTTGTGGCATTATTTGGGGGAGGCCTATGTTCAGCAGTGGACTTGTGAAGGGCTGTAATGATGATGATGATGATGATGATGATGATGATGATGATTAAACATTAAATTTTACTTTAAAACCTGTGACTTTGCAAATACAAGCGGGATAAGTTTTGTTAACGAATGACGTAAGGCCGATATAAGCCGATAGCGTGTACGTGATGTGTGTGGTCTCGCTAATCTTTTTCACTTTAACATACGCATACACTATGCTCTTTCTCTTTTGTATTGGCAATCTATTCTAACGTCAGTTTATACCAAATTCATGTTTGTGTAGATTTATTATAGTTATTCATTAATATCTACATTCATGCCTCGATATTATTGGAACTCTGTAGTCAACTTAAACGCATTATTTAATCTCATGGAATACCAGCGTAAAATAACAGCTGCAATGCTGCTGTGTTTCGTATGATGAGTGTAGAGAACCGGATACCCTTTTTACTGAAAACAAGGCATTCCTACTAACTCCTCAGGGTGGTCCTCAACGCATCCGCATTTTGATTCTTAACTGAGGATAGATGTTAATGTCTATGGGCCACAGAAACCACTTTTCGTCAGGTGGACTGTGTGCTTGTTTGTCATCCGTATTCTATAAAAAAAAAAACAATACTTACAGCATCAATCTCGTTGAGCGCTTTCCACCTCTCCTGAGGAGCTCGCACGTCCTTGACGGTTTGTATGGCTCGTCGCATCCACGAGGTCCAGACCCTCAACCCTGGGATCTGCTGCTGGTCGATATAAGTAGCCAGGGCGCTGGCGTAATGCCGACCCCGTGCCGACAGCTCGCTGTCCCCGCCGATGCGACCCACTAGGTTGTGCATGCTTTCACCATGCTGCAATAAACAAATAAATTAAAAATAACCGGCCAAGTGCGAGTCGGACTCGCGCATGAAAGCGTTCCGTACCATCGTAATACACGTTTTTAGTAGAGGAGCCCCCTTTAATTTTTAATTTATTTATATATATAATTTATGTTTAGTGGCAGCAGAAATACACATTCTGTGAAAATTTCAACTGTCTACCTATTACGGATCATGAGATACAGCTTGCTGACAGACAGACGGACGGACGGACAGCGGAGGCATAGTAATAGGGTCCCGTTGGTTAGCCTTTGGGTACGGAACCCTAAAAATGGGCCTATCAAAAATTCACTGATGAAACATAGGCCATTATTTTCATAACAATAAAAAATAAGACCGAGCACAGTCAAGGATATTTTTGGTCGACATTACCATTCCGTATGACGAGAACTTCGTGAAAGCCGAAGCAGATGAGAAAAAATACGCTCACGAGGTGACCGACATGTGGGGTGGTTTGCCGACCGAAATTATTCCTGTAGTCGTTTCTGCAAACGGGTTAATCCCGGTCAGCCTTTCGGGTCATCTGAGGCGATTGAAGACTCCGTGACAGACCACTCCGGGCTCAAATGCAGAAGGCGGTGCTCTTTGATACCGTCCGCATCGTCCGCCGGTTTCTTTCCCTTTCCCTCTAACCCTCGGCCGTTTGGTCTCCTCTGTCAAGGGCTTCCATCTGGTTGGGACTTTATTTATTTGTTTATTTATTGTTTCATTTAATATATTTATTCAGCGCAACCAGATGAGAATACTCTATAAATACTCCATAATAATAATGTCCTTCAGACCCAACTTCGGTCACGACGGCCAGCCGCAACGGAGACAAGCCATCGGCGCAGGACAGGACTTTCTATTTTTTTTTATATATATATTTTTTTACTTTCTATTCCCTCACTCTCATAGTCCGATGGGACGGTAATCCAACGCGACCGGAGAGAGATCAGGCGCAGAACCAACGGCTTTACGTGCTTTCCGAGGCACGGGAGTTAAACAATGATTACGTACTTCCTGACATCGGGCTGCCAATGAGAATTTATTGATAAAAAACCCAATAAATGATTTTGGCCCCACGAGGGACCACAAGGTCAACGAACGCGTTTACGACTACCCGACAAACGAGGCAGTATTGATTTCCACATAGATTACTTCATAAAGGCATCGATCACTAATAAAAAACTAGATACACAATCAGTAACAAAAATGTCCTTACCGAATGAGCGCCCAAATCCAACATTTGGGTGCGCTTTAAATTTGTACGTGGCTTTACGTTACGTTACGCTTTTAAATTCAACCTTAAATGCATTGCATTTAAGGTTGAATTTACATTAATGTATATTTTTATTTCAACTAGAATTACGTCAAAACAATTGCCGACAGTTTTTAGAGAACTTTTGCATGGGATTGTGTATGTAGTTTTTTTTTATTAGTGATCGATGAATAAAGGTTAATAATTTGGCATAAAAATAATTTGCCATAGTGACTACACTCGGCACGCGAGTTGGTCATTGCAGTATTTTTATTATATTGAGCTATCACTCAACTGCTGCCGCCTATCTCCTGTTTTCAAGTTTTTAGACATACAATTTGACAAAGACAATTTGGCTTAGTTTTTAACGAACTTCAATAAAAGGAGGTACTCAATTACACTGTAATTTTTTTTTGTGTTACCTCAGAACTTTTTCCTAGGTGAACTGATTTAGATGATTCTTTTTTTATTTGAAAGCTAGTGCTTCTCATATGGTTCCATATAAATTTCATCAAGGTCTGACTAACACTTTTTGGGTTATTCTTATTAATTTATATTTATGTCGGTTGTACAAAATTTTTTAATTTACCACTTTTATAACAAATTTTCATCAAGAGAATTCAACATTAAAAAATAATGAATACACTTACCCTGGTCAAATAAATGGTTCTTGGTACTATATGTATGTTCATCAGATAGTACACAATTCGGCTCTGTATATGACCTTCGTGTTTGTGCACCACCACCTTCTCTCCCGTGTCGTAAATCTTCATGAAACTATACTCGGACTCGAGGTTCTCGTCCAGGGGTTCATATTTCTCCTTATAGTGTTCTATCCTGAGTAGGAAGTCGTTTAGAACATTATCCATGTTCTGTATGTTGGTGTAGTCCGGACTGCTCACTTTCACCTCCTGCAAATTGGTTGATTATTATTAGATATATATAAGCGTGGTAGAGCCATGCTTCAGCTATATTAGTAGTATAGTTGTAGCACGAATGGGTCGGCTCGACCGGGGAAGGACCACGCTCTCACAGAATACCAGCGTAAAATAGCAGTTTAATGCTGCTATGGTGAGTGTAGAGAACCAAAAACCATTTTATTAGAAAGGAGGCATTCCATCTTAGCCCTCACGGCTGACAACTCATCTGCATTTTGATTCGCAAACGAGGATAGATGTAGATGTCTGTGGGCCACAGCAACCACTTACCACCAGGTGGACTGTGTCCTCGCTTGTCACCCTTATACTATAAAAACTCGCGACTTCACCCGCGTGTAATTTATTACGATTAGATTTCAGTAAAATATATGTAGATATAAAATAAAACTTTGAAATTCGAACATTCCATTAATTTTGTACAAGTGAATAAAATCAAATTCTGTGTGTGATTGAAATGTTAATGCTACTCACCATGATATTCTGTTCTATGATCCCCGGGTCGTCGCAAATCGACTCCACGAAGAACAGCTTGAAGCCCATCTTGTGCACGACGATGTCGCGGATCATCCGTCGCCTCTCCATCGTCGAGTTGGTCGCGTCGAACACCTGCGCACGGACATACACTATGTAATGTTAATAGAGTCTACATTTTTGTTAATAAATTATTTAAAAAGGAATAACTTCAGTTAATATTGGATCACATTGAAAATTAAAAGAAAAAAATACAAATACTGCTTAATACGAATAAAAAAATCCTACTTTCAGTTAAAAAAAAAACTTTTAATAAACTAAAAGCAGAGTTCAAAGACATAAAAAAGAATAAAATAATTTACATTCTTCAAGTCGATGCTAAGACGTTATGCCCAAGTAAAGGGTAAAGACGACTTTTAATTTTGATTAACGGTTAAAAAAATCTTTTGGGTGGTCTAAGCAATGTCACAATCTTAATGTTGTTTTAACGGTTACATTAAACATGTCATCCACTATTTTGTCTCCCTTAGTTGTGGTATTTTTTCTTTTGAAAATATATAGGACCACCCCTGAAGTACCTATTTTATTAAAAAAGAATCATCAAAATCAATTCACAAATGACTAAGATATCGCGTAACAAATAAAAAAAAATATAGAGTAGAATTATTAATCCAGTTAACCTCTTTTTATTGGACGTCCACTAAAAATAGTAAAAACGACGTAAATTCGATAGTATACGAGTATAATTAATCTCTTTCTTATGAAGTCGATTTTTCATCATAGTTCTATTTATATATTGTACACCATACATAAGCAATATTACTGGAAAAAATCTTGTTTTGTAAAATTGTTTATGACCTGTGTTATCATATATAGTATATTCCATAAGTCCGGCCATATCTCTCACTATCTATTGTGATATCAAGGAGCAGTATAGCACTGAAACGTTAAGTACTTCACTCAATTGTCCCTGTACTAATAATTTTGAAACATGTTCAATTACTAATTTGCCATATGTTCTTTGGCGAAGGAAAACTTTGCAAGGAAAGAACTGTTGATAATAATTATAGCTTTAAATAAACCTAGCAAGCTAACAGCATAGCAAAGTGGTGAAGGAATCAGCTTTGTAGCGGTTTCTAACGGTTGCCGTTGAGCAATCAGTTTCAAAATAGGAGGTTCAGATGCCTGGGTGATCAGTAATCGATTGCTGAAAACAGAATTTGAAAATTCGAAACCGTTTTCGATATAATCGTGGGACAGACGGACAGACGGACAGACATCGTGAAATCAATAAGTGTCTTCGCAAGCTTCGCCACTTAATAAAAAGTAAAAACCAACTTCAAATTGCTAAAAAAGAAGTTATGTATTTGCTACCTTTATGTCTGAAAAATTTTCTCCAAATTTATATGGGGCCATCCTTGAAGTATGACCTATTTAATAAAAAAAAGAATCATCAAAATTGGTTCACAATCTACGAAGATATCGCGTAATATACACATACAAAAAAAATATACACTCGAATTGGGAACCTCCTTCTATTTGAAATCGGTTAAAAAGGAGTCGATTGACTATAAACCTAGCCTTCCTCATTCGTCATAAGCTTAGCGAGGATTAGACTTTTAACGTGGTAGAGCCATCCTGCTGCTGTATTGCAGCCTTAGGAAGATTGGGTGGGCTCGACCAGGAAGGAACACGGTCACAGAATACCAGCTCAGTAATGCTGCCATATTTCGGTCAGTAGTAATAGACAACTTTTTACTGACAACAAAACATTTAGGTATTTAGGCGTGACAACTCATTTACATTTTGATTCATAATGGGCGTTAGATGACGAAGATGTAGGTAGGTGTTTATGGTCCGCACCATTCAATTCTATCAGGTTACTTGGGGCCTCTTTTTTATCTAACCTATGAAAAAGACACACTGCGCTTGTGACGTTCTGTCTGGTTCAACAGTGTAGTTATTAAGTGGCGAAGCTTGCGAAGTCACTTATTGATTTCACGATGTCTGTCCGTCTGTCCCACGATTATCTCGAGAACGGTTTCGAATTTTCAAATTCTGTTTTCAGCAATCGATTACTGATCACTCAGGCATCTGAACCTCCTATTTTGAAACTGATTGCTCAACGGCAACCGTTAGAAACCGCTACAAAGCTGATTGCTTCGCCACTTTGCTATGCTGTTAGCTTGCTAGGTTTATTATAATATTAATTATTATTGAGACCTAATCCAATATCACCCATGCCTACTTTATCGCTAAAAATTATATTACTGATAGCATTTATAGGGGCAATGCATACACTTTTACAACAAGTTACTAGAAAATATGCAGGGCTATTATTATTTATGTAGGGTTATTATACAACTAAAAGGTACATGATAGATAACGGCCATTTTGTTTTGACAGACGAGTGGATATATAACCCCTAGGAATGAGATCATCGATAACATGCTGTTTTGAAATGTTTTCATATCAAATTGTACAACATATTAAACTGTAAATAAATGTTAAAAATAGTCCCGCTGAATTTCTTGCTGGTTCTTCCTACGACAAAGGATTATCCAAACCAGTGGTAAAAGCATAAGTAACTTTCAACAAGTAGTTAATTAGTTTGTGTAATCTATATTGAATAACACATACTATATATATACTAGCTGACCAGGCAGACTTTGTTCTGCCCTTTTCGACGACCCTTCATAAATCCTTCAATTCGTAAAAAAAATATTGAGTGTCATTGATCAGGATAAAAACTACCCTATCTCTCAAGTTGGACCGAACTACACAGAGTGTGCAAAATTTCATTGAAATCAGTTCAGTAGTTTAGGAGTTCATCGCGGACAAACAACGTGACACGTAATTTATATATATATATATATATATATATATATATATATATATATATATATATATATATAATCACGCCTCTTTCCCGTAGGGGTAGACAGTGACCACTTCTTTTCACTTGCTACGATCCTTACATACTTGTTTCGCTTCGTCCACTTTCATTATTCCCTTCATACATGCTCTACTGTTTAGGGTACTCTTGACCTGGCCTTTTTTCAAGACGTCCCTGATTTGGTCTAGAAACTTCCGCCAAAGTCTACCCCTTCCAACACTTTCATTCACACTTTTTTCGTCAATCTTTCTTCATTCATTCTCTCGACATGGTCAAACCATCTCAGCATACCTTTCTCAATTTTTGTCACTACATCTTCTTTCAGACCACAAAGTTTCCTTATCTCACTATTTCTTATCCTGTTACTCAGTTTACTCCTATCATACTTCTTAACGCTCTCATCTCAACTGCATTTATTCTGCTTTCATGTTTTTTCTGCCATACCCAGCTTTCACTTCCGTACATGAGTGTCGGAACCAACACCCCCTCATGCACAGCCAAACGAGCCTTGTTAGACACCTTCCGACTACTCATAAAGAGTGCAAAGCACCATTCACCATGTTTTCTGCATTCACTCTTCTTTCGATATCACTCTCACACTTTCCATTAAAAATATGTTATTTTGCTTATATTTAATAAAAAAATATGTTATTCCTGGTACTGCCTTCCACTAGATAGATTGGCGACTTGGTGAGAGATGTAGGTGGCTCGGGATGGTGCTTTGTGGCATTCCTTGGGGGAGGCCTATGTTCAACAGTGATGGGCTGTAATGATGATTATAATGATGATGATGATGTTTACTGGTAAATATGAAAAGGTCGTAAGGTGTTTTATTTTAGTTTTTAACTTATCGAAAGATCACGAGAGATATGAGGATACAAAAAAAACGGGAACAGATGCGTTTAAATCTCGATACTCACAGCGACTTCGCCGCCTTTGACGAGCCACTCGCAGACGTCGTGTAACGCGTCCAGAGCGCACTGTTGCCGGATCGCCATCGCCTCCTTGTTGTCCGCGCGGAAGAACTCGTGGCTCGTGTACGCTGTCGTGGCGTGCCGTCGGTACTCGCCCAGGTTGAACACTGTGGAATAACACCTTTTGATTTGGGAATGATACTTTTTAATTTTTTTTTAACTTATAAAGGGTTTTATAAACCAGTTATCATGCAAACCTCATTGTAGTTTACCTCTTTAGACCATCTTGAACAGCTTTCTTGGTTTCCGAGACAATGGGAAAGCCAGAACTACCTATTTCCGTTTTACCATTACTTTTTTATACCGTATTAAAAGTCCACTGCTGAACATAGGCTTTCCCCCTAGATCCCCTTGCCTTACAAGAAGGATTTCGCCATAGTTGCATCGCTTGGCAGGCAGATTGGCAACCGCATTTTTATTATTTTGTGTTGCAATGGCCTAAAATTGTTTTTTCTTTTAATAGGATAGGGTTACAAACGAGCACACAGTCCACCTGATGGTAAGTGGTTGCTGTGGCCTATAGACATCTACATCTATCCTCGTTTGCGAATCAAAATGCAGATGCGTTATCACCCGCGAGGACTAAGATGGAATGCCTCTTTTCCAGTAAAAATGCTCTGCGGTTCTCTACACTCACCATACGAAACACAACAGTGTTAAGCTGCAATTTTACGCTGGCATTCTGTGAGAGCCTGGTCTGTAGAGCCGACCCATTCGTGCTACAACTATACTACTAATATAGCTGCAGCATGGCTCTACCACGTACATGGTGCATGTAAGATGACTTTTGCGAGATCCCTGGCGACGAATAAATATGTATTTTAAAATAATTGTATTTTAATTTGACTTTCCCTTACAAACGGTCACAGGTCCACTGTTGAACATGGGCCTCAACCAAAGACGTCGTTCTACCTCCATTTATTGGGGTCAACTCGCTTCGCTTATCAGGCCGCTGCTACTCGGGAACCTTTCTTCTCTATAGATTGTCGATTCTTTGAGCTATGGCTGGCCTAATGCACATTCTCTATTGATACATTGGACGGTGTCGGTTACTCTGGTTCCACTGGGAATATTTTCGATACGAATTCTGTTACGCAATGTAATTACGAGCACAGCCGCCCCCATAGCGTACAGAATGACAGTTTTCTCATGCGTCCAAAAGTAAAGGACAATGTCTCGATTCTATAGGTCATCGCTGGCAACACGCACACTTATTTATAAATTTTGTGTTTTCGAGTCCGATTCGTCGGTTAACCTCTTGGTCAAAGTTGGACTTGCCTAGTCGGTCTCTTCCCCTAGTGAAAAAGACACCGAAAACTAACTGTGCTGTCTAAATTGCTTACATGATAGGCGCTCTTATTAAAACATTAAACATTTAAATAAAGACAAAGTAAATAACTTACAAAATACATGCGGAAGTTCGACATAGATGAAGTAGGTAATCAATAATATTTTTGTTATTGAGTAAAATTAATTTTACGGATTTTATCGCGTTCAATTTGAACTAAACGCGATAAAATTCTTCAATGTCAATGTCAAGTATTCGCGTAAATATATGAAATGATTATATTTGTTATATTAAATTCACAAACACCATATTTTGCTTCAATGTTTTTTTCAGACCTATTCATCAATAATTTTTCGGCTTGTTTCTTAATAACCACCGTGAAGGTGTGACATGAACACATCTTTTTCTGACGACTTAACCGTTAGTAGATACTATGTAGGTTAAACTGTGAATAGTGCTAGGTTTCAAATCAGAGTAGTCGGGACACTAGAAGACAAAGTCTTCAAGACAGTTCGTAAGGACTTACAATTGTAGTTATATTACTGGTGTAGTTGTAGCACGAATGGGTCGGCTCGACCGGGAAAGGACTACGCTCTTACAGAGTACCAGCGTAAAATAGCAGCTTAACGCTGCTTTGTTTCGTATGGTGAGTGTAGAGAACTGGAGACCCTTTTTACTGGAAACGAGGCAATCTATCTTAGTCCTCAAGGGTGACATCGCACCTGCATTTTGATTCTTAATCGAAGATAAATGGATGTCTATGGGCCACAGCAATCACTTACCATCAGGTGGGCTGTGTGCTCGTTTGTCACCCTAATCCTGTAAAAATGTAAATGAACTTTAGAAGAGAAATCTACTAGTTCTCCATACATGCGATATTCTCCATAGATGCGTTGTTTTTGAAAATAAAATATTTTGTTTCACTTTTGCATCTGTTCCACGTTTGTGGCGTTGTGCCGCAATAAGAGAGGAAAGATACTTTGTGCTCTGTCGTAATACACGTAGGAATGTACGTAACATTATTCTATAAGAATACTATTAAATGATCCTTTGGTGAAACAAATAATTTAAAATTTTGTACAACCGACTGCAATATAAATTATTAAGAATAACTCAAAAACTATTGGTTAGACCTTGATCAAATTTATATGGGACCACATGAGAAGCACCAGCATTCAAATAAAAAAAGAATAATCGAAATCGGTTCACCTAGAAAAAAGTTATGAGGTAACACATAAAATTTGTATTTTTTATTACTATTATTAAATAATAATAAACCTAGCAAACTAACAGCATAGCAAAGTGGCGAAGCAATCAGCTTTGTAGCGGTTTCTAACGGTTGCCGTTGAGCAATCAGTTTTAAAATAGGAGGTTCAGATGCCTGGGTGATCAGTAATCGATTGCTGAAAACAGAATTTGAAAATTCGAAGCCGTTCTAGAGATAATGGTGGGACAGACGGACAGACGGACGGACAGACGGACAGACATCGTGAATTCAATAAGTGTCTTCGCAAGCTTCGCCACTTAATAATAAAATAAAGGATGCATCACCCGAGATCGTCAGTAATGAGGCCTTTTTTGAGCCAGGTAACTTTTTGAGCTCGGCCGTTTGGTCTCATTTATGTATTTTTATGTATTTATTTTATTGATATTTATATCTTACGTTTACAATTATATATTTAAGCAGCCCAACCAGATGAGAAAACTTTATAGATAACCCAAATAATAATAAAAACATAGAGTCGATTTGAGTATCTCCTCCTTTTTGAAGTCGGTAGTAAAATACGGCTAATCTGTTCTCTTCAGCCTCTAAGCAGTTTTCAACTCCACAGAAATTATTTTTCTTGTACAGACGGAAGACTAGCCGTAATCCTTACACTGGGGTAGTTTTAGTAAAACCTTATCCCCTTAAAGTTATAGTTATAAGTTACTCTTACAGTAAAATAAGATAAAGTACACCCTCTTACAGCCCGTAAGGAAGACGTTGCAATTTTTTCCATATGCCAACCTCACACCTTACACAAACGGAAGTCTCGCAAACAACAAGTAGCGCTATATTCTTTGAAATTTTAAAGAATATAGCGAAATGAATATATGAAATTTTTAACATCATCCATTTCATCCATACATCCATTACAGCTTATAAATGGGAGAGGAAAAGGGGAGTTCTCTCGCCGAGCAAGGTCTGGGGAGCAGCCAACGCTCCCTGTGTTATTTTGGAGCTGTTCTATACAGGGTGATTTTTTTTTATAGGATAAGGGTGACAAACGAGTACACAGTCCACTTGATGGTAAGTGGTTGCTGCGGCCCATAGACATCTACATCTATCCTCGTTTGCGAATCAAAATGCAGATGCGTTGTCACCCGTGAGGACTAAGATGGAATGCCTCATTTCCAGTAAAAAGGGCCTCCGGCCACCTGCACTCACCAAACGAAACGCAGAGGTAAACCTCTACTTCACGCTGGTATTCTGTGAGGTCGTGGTACCACCCCGGTTCGAGCCGGCCCATCCGTGCGACAGCAAATGCCGCCATTTGGCTCTACCACTGTTGAAATTTATTTTGATTTTGCAATAAGCGGCCAAATTTGCTGAGAAGGTTCAGAATAAGTAATATAGGCAAATGGTGAAGAAAAATTAATTAAAAAAATCTCAACATTCTGTACTTTTTATCTTTTAAATACAAAATGCGTGGTAATACATTATTTTAACTGATATGAATACGCACGCACACATTCGTAATGGTCGATCGGTCGCCAAAAACGTTGTGAATGAGGGCTAATATTCTTCCACTCACCAGATGTCGCTAGTTGTGACCAACGTAATATTTTTTGTTACATAATGTCAGTTAATTGAGAGATCATTATCTAGAGTATTATATTAATATACAACACATTGCCAGTCAGTGGTTTGATTTTTAATATTTTTCGCTTTATAACTCGTTTTTTTTTAAGTTTTCTACTTTTAGTTATATTCATAGTTTGGATTATTCATTTCTAATCTAATTAATATAAAATATAACTAATGATACGGAAAGGAACCTTAAAGTTTACATTTTCCTAAGAAATTATCGCCCCGCTATGAAATCTGTCAAATATTTTACCTCACTGTAATGTGGCGCCGCCCTGGTGGCAGAAAAAGTCGTGAATGCCCTCATTGAATTGCACACACAGAAGCGCGCGTACACATAGTTGTTGCCCATAAATCACATTCAATTTGGGATAATTTCAAAAAAGTAGAAGCCATATTTACTGGTATTTTCTAAAACTGCAATAGCGGTATATCAATATCAATATGTTTAAACTTTAGTTTAAAGTTTGAATTCTATTTGAAAAATAACCCTTAAGTATATAGCGCGTTAACTTCAGAATTTAGATAGCGCGATTTAGGTTTCGGTTCTGTTTACGGTCCCATTGATTGCTTTATAGAGTGGATTTTGAAAATACTATAATTATAATTCCAGGTGCAATTTAGTATCGGTGCAATTTACTAGTTTTAGTTTCTTTTTAATTATAGTTTTTAATATTGAAAAAACACAATCGTTCGCAGACTTAGATTATTTTTGATTGATCAGTCTGATCTCAGTACATTTAAATAGTTTGCGATAAATATTTTTGTCATCCATCACTCTAATCATAGTACATTTTTATCAGAAGTGTCATAGGTTAAGTCCTTAGAAAGATAAATTATCCGCGTATTACCAAAGACAATAAATAATAATACTAAATAATACTACGCCCAGGAGTACATAATCAATACGTGTTCGTAGTAGATCACGCGAACTTAACAGATAAGCGAAAGCGATATAAAAATAATTTAATTAAAACTGCTAGATTGATTTCACATTGTTGGTAAATATATTTTCTTTATCAGTCCAATCCACGTGTTTGTTGAGCTTAATGAGTAGCCTGTATGTGATATAAGTATAGGTGCATCTTATTTGGCAGTGGACACTGGCCAAGGGAATTCGTACATGACAGCTTCCCGTGCCAAATTATTTATATATTCCGTTATGATTTTTTATCAGTTGCAAACTAATCCTATATTATATAGACAAATTACAATGGAGCACAATTTTTTTGCCATAAAAGACATTTAATGAAAGGCTAAACTGCAGATGCGTACAAACGGTTCTTTAGATATTTTACCCATATTTAAAAGATGTCCTCGATAAAAAGTTAAGCCATTGCTATAAATAAGACCATATGTACACAAACACTGACATGACATGCTACATCTTGTGTAGATTTGTTTACTTTAATACTTTTACCTAAATACGGTTGGGCAGTTTTCCCTCTGATCTTTGAACGAGTATTAGAGATTTTTTTAATTTCTCAGAAATGCAGGTTTGCTCACGATTTTTCCCTTCATCACCGAGCACGTGGTTAATTCAGGACGTTGACTCGGGTTGGTTGCATAGCGTAAAATTTACGGCGAGCGCATAGCCCTTAAGCTATCATGGCTTACATGGCTTTTATTTGTTAATCTAAATTAAATTAATTGAAACAAAACACTCGGTACCACTCGGTAATATTTTTAAGATTATTTTTCTTAATGTATTTGGATAATTAAACAGTGGCACAATAAAAATATTTGAACAACAAGGATGCTAAAAATAATTTTAACAATTGTAACATCAACAACATTTATCACAGCTTACATACAGAAATAAATAATTAAAATATAAGAGCGCTAAGTGATCACAGAACACCATCGTAAAAGAGTAGGTTAATGCTCCTGTGTTTCGTATGGTGAGTGTAGAGAAATGGAGAACCTTTTTACTAAAAACGAGGCAGTCCATCTTAGTGCTCAGGGGTGACAACGCATTTGTATTGTGATTCTTAATCGATGATAAATGTAGATGTCTATGGGCTACAGCATTCACTTACCATTTGGTGGACTGTGTGCATAACACGAAATAATGAGGCATTACATCTTAATCCATATGGATGACAAGCCCAAGGACTAAGATGTAATGCCTAGTTTCTGGTAAAAAAGGGTCTCCAGTTCTCTACACTCACCATACTAAACACAGCAGCAGTAAGCTGCTATTTTTCGCAGGTATTCTTCTGTAAGAGCGTGGTCCTTCCCCGGTCGAGCCGACCCATTCGTACTACCACTGTAATATAGTTGTAGCATGGCTCTACTATATCAATGCTATTGTCATGTGAGATATTTGCCATAGTTGCCATGCTTGGCAAACGCGTTGTCATCAGCAGATACCAGAAAGATGCTGCTTTCTATTCCATATTTTAGTTTCCCTCTGTAACCTCTCACGACACCCACGGAATGGTAACGTGGGGTAATGGATCCTCTTTAGCCGCCACTATATGGCACATGAATTTCATTAGGACTATTAATAGATCAGTTCATAGCTTCATGTTTTTTTTAATTTAATTTACTTGTTCTAAGACATTAAGAAATTCTAAGACTTTGCAGAACCAAAGTAACCGACATAGCCCAACGGATCAGTAAGCTGAAGTGGCAATGGACTGGCCATGTAGCTCTGAGAACCGACAGCCGATGGAGAAGAAAGGTTCTCGAGTGGCAACCTAGTACCGGTAAGTAGAGGCTGATTAAATGTCGACAGCGCCCTAGGCTAGAGCACCAGATCAGCACCTCTCTGGCGGGTATTTCTTACAACTACGTATTTCAAATTGATTCACTTTAGATGCATTGAAAATAAACTATGTTATAATTTATAATATGTTCAGTGGAAGAAACATGAACGCGGTGTTAGATTAAAATCTACCCCAGGAGGGTACCAGCATCGATAACCCTGGAGAATCTCTTAATAGGTACCACAGCGGTTATGCCGAGACAGACCGACTCTTCGATCACGTCCAAGTTGCTACAGATTCCATGCTACAGCTGATCTCATCCGCAGAGATCGTGCTCCTTGGCGAATTCAACGCCCACCACGCCGAATGGCTCAGTTCCCGTACTGCCGATCATGCAGGGAGATCTGATTACGACTTTGCCTTGGAATATGGTCAACTCGACTCTCAACGACCGGGAAGAATCTACCGCCGACCATCTCACAGTGTGAATGCTCAAAGCAGGATGTTCGGTTCACACAGTGCTTAGTGGGTAAAATATTACTGTTCCTGGACGTCCATAAGTGGAGTGGGCCTGTTGGATTTCCCCCAATTGTGCTGAAGACGTGTGCTCCGGAGTTAGCACCAGGTTACTCGTCTTTTCCAGTTCTCTTACTCTTTAGGCGTCGTTCCAAGCTCATGGAAACAGCCTTAGTGCACCAGATCCCTAAAAAAGGTGACCGCTCGGACCCGTCCAACTACAGGCCTATCGACATCACCTCTTTGTTCTCCAAAATAATAGAATCCATTATTATCTGCCAGATCATAAGGTACCTTGAAGTGGATCAGTTGATAAGTGATCGTTAATACGGTTTCCGTCGAAGTTGCTCAGCTGGTGATATTATTGTCTTCCTGACTCACAGATGGGCGGAGGCAGTCGAGACCAAGTGGAAGGCCCTGGCGGTTAATTTGGACATAGCGAAGGCCTTCGATTGGATTTGGCACAAAGCGCTTTTTTCAAAGCTTCACTCTGATGGGCTTCCGGAGATATTATGCAATTGGGTCAAATGTTTTCTTATAGATCGGAGGATAAAGGTCGTAGTCAAGGGTGCCTGATCCGATTCCAAGCCTGTGAATGCTAGTGTTCCACAAGGCTGCGTGCTATCGCCTACCCTGTTCCTTCTACGTATCAATGATATGGTTGTATATTAGTAACGTAGTAACATTCATTGTTACGCAGGCGACAGCGCTGGCGATGCCTTATACACCGGCCGTGCCAATATTTCTCGGGAAAACGTCGAGAGCCGGCACAAACTCTTGTCTGAAGTCGAACTTTTCTAAATCGAGTCCAGTTTAACCTACAAAAGACAAAGGTGTGCGCGTTTACCGCAAAAAAGAACCCTTTTGTCGTATCTCCTCAATTTCAGGACACTCCCCTCGTTTCCTCAGCCAGCATCGGAATGCTTGGAATCAACGATGACCAAGACCACTTCCCGATCTGCTTGATGCACTGGACTTGCAAAGAGACGTTGTATCTCTATACATCATCATACCGCTTTTACCACGGAGAGTGCTCAGAGGAATTGTTTGGATTAATTCCAGCTGCTGAATTCCATCAAATTTGGACGTGGTAGAGCCATGCTGCAGCTATATTAGTGGTATAGTTGTAGCACGAATGTTTGACAATGTTCTTACAGAATACCAGCGTAAAACAGCAGCTTAACGCTGCTGTGTTTCATATAATGACTGTAGAGAACTGAAGACCCTTTTTACTGGAACCGAGGCAGTTCATCTTAGTCCTCACGGGTGACGACGCATCTGCATTTTGATTTGTAATCGAGGATAGATGTAGATATCTATGGGCTACAGCAAGCACTTACCATCAGGTGTACTGTATGCTCGTTTGTCACCCTTATCCTAAAAAAAAAAATTACGCTTACGCTGCAGCAGAATTCGAAATTCTATCCTCATCATCTCGATGGCTAGCGGTTCACTACGGTGCGATTTACGCGGATATTTTTTGCCTCACACGACCATTTTGAGGAACTTATTTCCCCGCGCGCACCTAGGCACGTGCCTAGTTTGACTTTAGGACAATCCGTCATTGCCGGTAAGTTAAGTGAAGGTCGATGGATGCAGGTGTCTCGGAACCGTGTTTTGTGGCATTTCTTGGGGGAGGCCTATGTTCAGAAGTGGACTTGTGAATAGTTGTAATAATAATTCAGGCAGGCATTCCTTAGGCCTCATGGGTGACAACGCATCTGCATTTTGATTCTTAATCGAGAATAAATGTAGATGTCTATGGGCCACAGCATCCACTTACCATCAGGTGGACTGTATGCTACTTTGTACCCTTATTCTATAAAAAAAATATAATAGTAATCTCAGATTTTGTATTTAATTACTCACCCCTCGTATTTATTCCTATCCAGTTCAGGTACCGTGATAGTTTTTTTGATATGTATGTCTTGCCTCGAGCAGGCAGACCCACCATGGCAATCACGTGGGGAATGTTTACATAATTTGCGCGTTCACCTGAAATTAAAGTAAAATTTTTAAATAATATCATGTACTTACATAGTAAAGGTTTTAAAGATATGCAAGTTTACGTATTGATATATGTATATTTTTGTTTTATATACATTTATACATTTCTATCTTTTATCAAATTATACACCAAGTTCATTTTATCTCTGTATCACCTTAAGGTTGAATGGTAGAAAATTCCATTATCTTCCTTAAAAAAGAATTAAGTTACAGCCTTTATAAGTCCTACTTTTGGGCAAAGACCTCCTGTAAGTAATGGGACACTTAGTTAAAATAATTATGATGTCATTCCATATATATGTAAAAGTGTACTCATTGTCCTGAAAAACATTCCTGCATCTGCACCCAATATTACAAAGCTCTATTATTTTTCCTAACATTTGTAATTGCATTAATTTAATATTATATAGATTATAGAATTTAATATTATATAGACTGTAAGCATTAAATCCACAAACTGTAGCTATAGTAAATTTGGTTTTCCATGTATATTTATTAGCATATAATTACATATCTGTTTCCTTTTTTTTTTAAATCACTGCTATTTATGTAAGTTGTGGTTACCTGTAAGAAGATGAACACATAGCATGTAGTTGCAGTGTTGAGTTATATTTTTGTTAGTATTGTGTATTATCTGTTGGTGATCCAAATAAAGTGAAAAAAAATTCCAAATTTTGTTTAGTAGTTGCAGTGCAACTTTAACAAGACTAGCTATGCCCGGCATGCTTTGCAATGCCTCTTTTGTCAGAAATCTTTGTGATCGCGTGCACTACACCTCACTAATGTTTAATTGTTTTAAGATAAACAGTATAGAAGATGAACAAGCAAGCAAACAAAGAAATATTCATTTTTAAATATAACATTGTACTACTGGTTCTTCCCCAGACAGAGGTTTAATTACGAAAAAAAATTACAGATATAAAATGAAAGTAAAATTATTTTGTTCTTTTTAGTTGTTTTAAGTCTGCTTTTACTTACTTAGGAATATCATAATCTCAATGTCATATAATATTTTAAACAGTTACATTAAAATGTCATCCCCTATCTTGCCACTCTTAAGCCGAACGTCCACCGCAAACTAAACTAACTTAGTTTATCGTTAGCTCGCATAGCACGCACTTTTCATACATGTGCTTCTATCGCAAACTATCCCAGCTAAGCTATGTATGTATGAAAACCTGGCACAGCTATCCGAGCTAAAAAAACTAAGTTAGTTTAGTTTACGGTAAACATTCAGCTTTAAACTTGAAGCAATATAATATTTGTAGTAGACAACACTAGTATTGAAAGTTTTTGCTATATTTACTGTTACCGTTACAGCCTGCCCATCTTGTGACTTGTTTCACTCTATTGCCTTTTATGACACCCACAGGATGAAAAGGGGTAGTGCATATTCTTACACCACCGTTACAGGGTATTTATAATATATCATAATATGATAACATTTTTTAAGACATTATTTTTCAGGGTATTGTATTCTCAAATTTTTTTGAAAGTGTTGTAGTATTTATCTCCATTATTTCTCTGACAAGCAGGTTTCTTCAATTTTTCTATCACTATTAAGCACAAGTCAAATCTGTACTTGAGTGTTGAATAATATTTTATATGATTTTACCTAAAAGAACTATATAAAATAATTGATTTCAACATAGTAGAACCCATTACCCCACTTCGTCCATTATAACTTCTGATAGATGGGATTATAAACAGCTCACTTTTGCCACACATAATGTACCCAGACTGGCTACGAGCAGCAATTTCAAAGGTGCAAGACATCTAGTAATGTATTATGTCGATTGGCCTGACAAGCATGACAATTAAAACAAACTCTCCCTACAACAGGATTGACCCAATTCTAGCAGAGGACTTTTAGATAGATATATAACTTTATTGTACACCAAAAAAAAATATGAACAAAAAAGGTGGTAAAGAAATATGGTCCAATGGGCAGTCTTTTCACTAAGAGCAATCTCTTCCAGACAACCTTTTACAAGCCAATTAAGAAAAAGAAGAGTAATAGATCGTTAAAAAGTTATTTACCATCTGCAAACACCACAAAATCTAGTTTTAATTTATTTATATGGAACCATAGTCAAAGTATAATCACTAAATAATGGGCTGGGGACAAAAATTTAATCCCCCTATTGGATCCACTGATGAGAGATAAAATTATTTTGTCCTGTTGTCAAAGCACGACAATGGGGAGAAGTATATCGCCTTTTGACATAATGCGTTGACATATATCCCCCGTCTGTATGAATCCCTGAGCTGTATGAAAGATAAAAAATTTGGCTTTTTTAACATTTGAAAGAGACAATTTTATCCTAGTTCACTGGACGTGGCTTTAAGTTTATATTCACACAAAAAATCTATCAAAGTCTCCCATTTTTATCTACTGTGGATATTATATCCACCAGTATGCCCATGCTCGAATGGTGGATAAAACTAACTAACTAACCATTAAGCGAGGGGATAAACATTTTCTCCCTGTAGCAGTTGGCTTGAGAGCTGTAATGATCACGACAATGATGATGACTGTGAAAGTATACTAAGTCAGTAAATTATTGACTGTTTCACTTACAGATCATAATACAAAACTAGTTATATGCTAACATTAAGATGTAGGCTTAACAACCTATAATTTATGTGTAAAAGGGAATATTGCAAGTAAACCTTCACACATGACATGCAAATTCTGAGAACACACACACAAATACATTATACAGAAAACCAGTGTAAAATAGCAGCTTAATACTGCTGTGTTATGTATGATGAGTGTAGAGATACACTCACATTACGAAAAGGGTCTCCAGTAAAACTAGTTCTTACCGGAGACTCTTTTTATTGGAAACAAGGCATTGCATCTTAGTTCTCAGGGGTAACAATCATCAGCATTTTGATTCTTAATTGAGGATGAATGTAGATGTCTAATGGCTTACCATCAGGTGGACTGTGTGCTTGTTTGTCACTCTTATTCGATAAAAAAATCCTACATGCATCTAACATTACCTACACAGATATCACAGGAGGCCTCAGCCCAGTATTGGGATATAATTATTATAAAAAATTATATAAAAGATACAAATGAAGTTTATAATAATTTAATTAATTAATACTTTCCAATTTCTAACATAAATGCTAGATAACGTGCACACTAATCACATACACACACAAAATGATAATGTAAATGAGAAAAATGCAATTAAATTCACGAAAACGTTCCTTTGCAGAATTCAATTAAGGTAAAACTGGTTCATATAATAGAACAAATCAACTTTATATTGCCATGCATTAAAACGAATGAAATGTTTGACCTTGTACACACAATATAACTATCCATTTATCATCTTTCTCATAGGGTAAATTAGAATATAGAATTCATACTGACCATCGCCAAAAAATTGCTTATTTAAATATTTCCAGCCTTCCGCTCTATTGTCTTCCATGTCCATTTTGAACTAATATTTGTATAACAATTTATATAAGCTTAATTTAAGTTAAATACACTTAATTACAGAATTTAAGTAATAAAAAACAACTCCGGCAATATTCACAACTAAGTATAACCGATAGACATTCACGACTGTCAATGTCATTATCAGTGTTGCCAGAATCAAATTTTCAGTTGCCGCGTTTGGTGAGCAAATTTTGTTTTCATAGAAAAGGGCCTTCGGGCATGCGGCTTTTCTCATGGTAAGTAACTATGGCCATCCACGAATAATTGCTACACCAGGGAAATTTGAGGGTGCATTGTGGGCATTTTAAAAAGGAAATGCTATTTTTAAGGCTTTTCAAGTATCAAACCGGAAAAGTTACAGGAGGTAGCAGACTTCACAAAGAAGTCGTACAACTACAGGGAGGTAAACTGTTGGTACATTGTACAGTGGTAAATTGAATGTGGAAAATTTGCACCAAATGTGTAAATTTGGTGACTGGAATTAATCTGAACAATTTCTCTGAGCAACTCTCGTGGTGGTGGTAGTGATAGAAAATGCAAAATCACTTCAAAGCGCCAGTGAATCGAGTTGGTCTGAAAAATATTCAAGGCGCTCTTCGATGGATGGCATCAAGATGAAAGAGCTAACACTGATGTAAACAGACCTGGAAATGGGAACCGTATTCCATGTGAAATTGAACTTGCGTTTTATAAAATTGCAAACGGTGAGCCGGCATGAAATAATTTTCAGCCCTCCTGAACACGCCAAGCTTTTTAAGGCAAATTTGTCCTTTCCTAAAAGTGATTGCGGAATTTAATATCACTTGATAATACGATGCCAAGAATTCCAAAAGTTGGATGAGGATACAAGGGGATTGCCCTGAAATTGAAGAGATATGACAAAGGGATTCTCGTTAACGGTAAACGCGCAAACCTGTGTCTATTAAGGGTTTAAGTAGATATAGTCGTTCCTAGTTCGAGAATTCAAAGACAAAAAGTAGCCATGTTAGTATGGAACATAAGCCTTTCGATTTCCGTAACATGAAATGCAAAATAAATTAGACAAACACAACCATGTTTAAAATTAGGCTTCCAGTCTTTTTCTAAACTAACATTTTGTAACAATAATCGTATATAGTATAAACAGTACAGGCTATTTTCTCTTTTAAACTTTGATAAAATTACAAATTACTTTAATTTTTTCCCAATTATTAACATTTATTCTTGTTTTATAAATTTGTGATAAATTTAACAATTTTTATTCCTTAATGCAAAATTGTTCAAAATTCTATAATTCTATTAAATTCCCACCGAAAAGATCTCGGTTGTATTAGTTTACCTTTAAATTAGAGGAAAGCTCCTAATTGGCAACACTGTATATAAGTCAGCAGTAACTTATCAAATCAATATTGACATTGACAGTAGTCTAGACAGCTTAAGCATAGACAATTTATTTGGAGATTTGGTTAGTAGCTTGGTAGCTTGACAGCTAATAATTGAAAATTAAAAGAAAAACTATCATAGCTAAGAACACTAGTTCACGTCATCTTTCAAACAATAAAAAAACTAAATCTAAATTGGTGCATTCGTTTGGGAGCTACGATACCACAGACAGACACACAGATCCAAAAATATTTACGTAGTAAACATATAAGACTCCTCTGTTTGTGTCGGTGGTTAAATATCGCGTTCTGCGGTGAATCGTAGTATAACGTAATGATTATATTATACTTTTTTTTACAATATGGGTGACAAACGAGCACACAGTCCACCTGATGGTAAGTAGATACTGTCACCCATAGACATCTTCATTTATCCTCGATTAAGAATCAAAATGCAGATGCGCTGTCACCCTTGAGGACTACGATGGAATGCCTCATTCCCAGTAAAAGGGGTCTCCGGTTCTCTACACTCACCATACGAAACACAGCAGTGTCAAGCTGCCATTTTACGCTGGTATTCTGTGAGAGCGTGGTCCTTCCCCGGTCGAGCCGACCCATTCGTGCTCCAACTATACTACTAATAATACAACTCTACCACGTACAAAGGTCTACATACAGCTAGTTATTAAGCTGTAAGCTGCTGAAATATTTAAAAAATATAAGAAATAATTGTCACCATTATTTTTATTTTTATTAAAAACACACACACACACACACACACACACACACACATGCAGGTCACACGCGGCAAAAGTGAAACTTTCAGAAAACTAAACTAGTTAGTAATAATCGTTGGATTTATCTAAACATAAAAATTTATTTTTGTTTGTTCGTATTTTATGCGTTATCATACCGTTCGTCAGATTGCGGTCAAACTGTGTCAACTTATTGCTTGCACTTGTGCGTAGGTTATAGGCATACTACAAACTACATTTAATTTACTGATGGTGGTGCGCGTATCGTACTGATTTGAAAGTTATATATCAAATTCAATGAATGTATTATCATTCCTAATTAAACAATATACTCTTCAAAACGATATAATATCTCCTTTATTTTTTTTAGCGGCTGCAACGCGCTGGGTACATACCCCTACAAGTTTTCAATTTCAAGAAATTAATATTACGAGTGTTTAGAGTTATGTTTTTAGAGTTTATTAGAATAGAATAGAATAGAATATTTTTTTATCCAATATAGATCACATGTGTAATTCTTATTGAAAGTCATTTTTTACGAAAAAAAAACCTCTTATATATACTTATATATTATTATATTATTTATATAGATATGTTTGTCTCTTTTAGTTTCGTTACCCGTTTCATCGAATTTCAAATCACAACGATTCTAAAGAAGTTTTCACTTCAAAAATTAAAAATTAAAAACGGTAAAGGTATGTCGGAAAAATTAAAAATATTCCGAAACGTTATGATAATGTGCTCTTCGATTCATCATATTATAAAACCAGACTTTAAGCAGATAACAAAGAAAACATTAATTCTCCGCTTTTATTTGCGTTTGCTTTTAGTAGAGCAAAGAGCAATAAAAATAATTCTTTGCACAATAAAGACTAAAACGTACAATTTTTAGCAAGTTACATTAGAACTTAGTTTAATAAATAGTGTGTTTCGTCGCGCGCACTCATGATAACCTTTACAATATACATGATAAGAAAAACGTAACATTGCCTTAATCACGTGACATGATTAATGTTTTGTACAACGGCCGTATATTTATCAATATAAATTAATTATCGAGCCCTTTACAATTTATCTACAGTTTACTGCTTCATTGCTTTAATCGGTCAAGTTTGTTAGAAGTTACACGATCACTTACAGACGCACGCACCAACGAATATATACATATAATATTCGGGATAAATTCTTGCATACTTACATCGACATTTAGAGATAACTAAATTACTTCTATCTTTGCATCACTATAAAGAACAAGTCTGAATCAATACTTTAAATGAGGACTGCCTCATTGGTCTAGTGATCATGAAGTCCCGGGTTTGAATCCCGGGTCGGACCAAAACCAGTTATTGCGTTTTTCAACCGAAATCAAAACAAGTGGTAAAATAAAAAAATTACATAAGCAACTTCAATATAAATTATTAAGGATAACCTAAAAAACTACTGCCAAATTTAACCGGGACCACATGAGAAGCACCAGCTTTCAAATAAAAAAAAGAATCATCGAAATCGGTTCACCTTGAAAAATGTTATGAGGTAACATACATAAAAAAACATACAGTCGAATTGAGTACCTCCTCCTTTTTGAAGTCGGTATATTTTTGAAGTATAATAAGGCAGTTTCCGATCCACGAGAACGTATTTCAGAGCGAGGTCCTGGTGTAGAATCCTGGCTAGTAGATTGTGTCTGTGCAAGTACTCAGAGTTAGAAAGAGCCGAACAACCGGAGATGACATGCCTAAGTAATTCATCGGGTTGGCGACAGCTCGACAGATGTATCTCCGATAGTTGTTGGTATTAATAATCTTGTATCGCACAGACCAAACCCTCGGTTCCCGCTAAGAGGTCACCGAACCGTAGCCAGTGAAGGGAGGCGACCGTAACTATGAGAGGCTCTTGTAGTCTTGTAGAACCTCCCGTGGAGCTTCATCTCCTTCCATACGTTCTCACGGCCGGAAATGATCTGTACTACCGGATGTAGCTCTGGACTGCCGGGGTAAGCTCTTTACTACAAGAAATGACGTCCTTATAGAATGAATCATCCGATCCAGTCAGGAAGTAATTACGGAGGCTGCACACTTCGCGATTATGCATGGTGAGCACGCTTAAAAAGCCACGCCCACCATGCTACAGCGCCAAGTACAGCCTCATTACCGACGATCACGGATGGTGCATCCTATGGGACGTTATTGTAGTGCGGACTTTTCTATTCAGGGCGTTAAGTACAGTTTGAGTCCACGTCAGTATGCCCAAGGAATACATGACAACAACTGGCATGACCCAACCATTATATGCGTGTGTCTTATTCACGCCCGACAAAAGGCTGTTAAGCACTTTGATCATGCGTGCATAAAACAGATCGCAAACTAATTGTTTCATGTCCGCCTCATCAATACCTATATTTTGTGACATCCCCACTTATTGGTATATTTCAGCCTCGGAAGGGGTCCATTTGTTGATAGGCATAGACAAGTCTATGCCCACAGAGTTAGCAAACCTTTCGACATGGAGAACCGCACACTTATCCGACCCCAGCTACATTTTTATAGAATTTCTAAACTCATCAGTGATGTTTAGCAATTCCATAAGATGGGAGCGACTGGAGGCGAATAATTTGAGATCATCCACATAGAAAAGGTGGATCACTTTTGTACTTCTTTTCCAAAGCTGAAATCCCCTCCTGGAACCCTCCAGTAAGGTACTGAGAGGGTACAGATAGAGGCAAAACCAAATTGGGCCCAAATCTCCCTGGGAGATACCCCTTATTATCCTTCGAATGCGAATTCGAATCCAGGACCTTTCGAGTTCGCGGTCAACACCTTGCTATTAGGCTACTTTCGCTTCAAATAATTAATAAGGTATTAGCTAGTTTGAAGAACAATACCTCATAATCGCTATCATTCCCATCTCGACTCCCAACCTTTACCATTACAGCCTGCCAAAAGTCGACTGCTGAACATAGCCCCATATTTGCCATAGTCGCCATGCTTGGCAGAAGGGATGGCAACCGCAGTTGATATCAGGAAGATGCTGCCGCCAATCTCCTGTTTCTGTTTCCCTCTGTCGCCTCTAACGGCACTCACGGGATATGGGGTAGTGGATATTCATAACACGCTACTACACGGTGAACTCTTTATAGGCTTTTCTAAAATCGCTAACCTCGCAACATCAAGCAAATCTTTTTCTTTATGTTAGCTTATAGAATAGACTTTGATATTTTTTTGCGTCACGGGCCACGCAAAACGCTGAATAGGCTGTAATTCCCCTATACAGACCGTGGGAATGGGAAATGAGCGTCTACATTATTTGTAAGTAATTTGCTTATGTATGAATTTCGTTGCCGCTGTAGTGAATGAAAGATTTGTTGGCAGGAAACTTTCTAGTGAATTAACATGTTCACTGCGTTACTGCGGATCACTAAAAATTGGCCAGATTTATTGATTATTACTTTTGTAGGGAACTATTTGAAAACCTTTGAAGAAATTAGTGATGTCCATGATTTAACACTCGCAATAAATCTAACCTTGCTGTTTCAAAGTACAGATTAAATAAAACTAGCGGCATTTTCGTTTATAAGATCATCATAGGATTGTATGTATGGTATATAACTGATTTACCTTTGAATAAATTCAAAGCGCATGTAAAAAGCAATATTATGAAGGAAGGATATTATTATAAATTATTATATGTATAGATTAGTTGACTATTTAAAATATAAGAAAGCGCGGATGTAATTACCGCTTGTCACAGTCTTCCCGCAGAAGCGAGTTGTTGAAGCGATGGCGCAGCATTTAACTTTCAAAAAGTGCTTTAAAAAGTCAATTTTCTACAAAAAATTTTGGCTTTGACTTTGTATTCCTCTTAAAATAACGGGTAATGCAATTTTAAAATAGCATAAAATTACAAGAATATATTTGAATTTTTTTTTTCAAAGGATAGGGTGACAAACGAGCACACAGTCCACCTGATGGTAAGTGGTTGCTGTGACCCATAGACATCTACATTTATCTTCAATAAAGAATCAAAATGCCGATACGTCGTCACCCGTGAGAACTAAGCTGGAATGCCTCCTTTCCAGTAAAATGAGTGTCCGGTTCTCTACACTCACCATACGAAACACAGCAGTGTAAAGCTGCCATTTTACGCTGGTATTCTGTGAGAGCGTGGTCCTTCCCCGGTCGAGCCGACCCATTCATGCTCCAACTATACTACTAATATAGCAGCAGCATGGCTCTACCACGTATACATTAATATAAACTTAAATATATGTAATATAAAATTAAGTTTGTTTTTTACCGACGTTTGAAGTGTTTTATTAATAGTTTTATTCAAAGCACTGAATTAGTGAAAATATAAATCATCAACGAATTGTTTTAGTGTACCTACAAGTAAACAAGTAATGAATTTTGGAGAAGATTAATTTCAATAAATATTTTATATCTTACTCGTAACTTATCTTACCCGCGCAAGGTTTTGTTTTATAAAACTGAAGTGACAAACGAACTTTAGTCCACCATAACCAGACACCTGCAGCCAACTTCAATCAACGAATGCTCCAGGTGCGTTGTCACTTCTGAGGACTGATATGGAACACAACTTGTAATTATAATGGCGCTCCTATATCGTTTATACCTGAACACAGCGGTGCAGACTCAACTGTTATGCGGCAGAAATGGGAAGTGGGAGGAAGTTGGCTCGATTGGGGAAGAACCACGCTCTCACAGCCTACTAGTGTAAATTAGCAGCTTAATGCTGCTGTGTTTCGTATGGTGAGTCTAGAGAACCGGAGAACCTTCTAACTGGAAGTGAGGCATTTTTTGAATTGTACAACCAGTGCGTGTTGCCAGTGATGACTTACGGATCTGAGACGTGGTCCTTCACTGCTGGCCGTATGAGGAAGCTCAAGGTCGCTCAGCGAGCTATGGAGAGGGCTATGCTCGGAGTTTCTCTACGTGATAAACTTAGGAATGAGGATATCCGCAGTAGAACCAGAATAACCGACATAGCCCAACGGATTAGTAAGCTGAAGTGGCAGTGAGCCGGCCATATAGCTCGAAGAACCGACAACCGATGGGGAAGAAAGGTTCTTGAGTGGCAGCCTCGTACCGGTAGGCGAAGTGTAGGGTGACCCCCCACGAGATGGAGTGACGACCTGGTAAGACATGCAGGAAGTCGATGGATGCAGGTGGCTCAGGACCGTGCTTTGTGGCATTCCTTGGGGGAGGCCTATGTTCAGCAGTGGACTTATGAAAGGCTGTAATGATGATGATGATGAGGCTTTTCATCTTAGTTCCTCGGGGGTGACACGCATTTGCATTTTGATTCTCAACCGAGATAGATGTAGATGTCTATAGGCCACTGCAACCACTTAGCATCAGGTGGACTGTGTGATCGTTTGTTACCATTATTCCTTACAAAACCCTAGTAAAAGTGATGGAAATATAATTTTTATTTAAGTTAGGTACTTCTATTAATGTAATGCCGATTTAAAGTTTGCTATTAGTGAGGCGTCATATTCAAGTCACAAAGACTGAAATGGGTTCATTGTTTGCGCACATGACTCATTGCTAACAGATGCACTATAGTTTGCGAGAATAGCTGTCGATTTGAAGAGCGCTGCTAACATTAAATACGATACCGGTTTACACTGATACTTTCCAGTTAGCAACATGAGTGTATAACTCATAAATGTAATAAAATAAAATAGAAATGTATACATTAAATTTTCCAACATAGATCCTAAGTAAAGGTAAAAATTACAGTCTAAATACGTCGCACAGTTGGGCATAGGTTCCTCTCATTTCAGAGAAAGTTTTAGGGCAAGGAAATATCCGCCATGTTGCCCCAATGCGTGTTGGCGGGTGGTTGGTGGTTTCATCGCGATATTTTCCTTTACCGTCGAGCACGTGGTAAATCAGCACTTAAAATTTCAATTAACAATTTATGGAAAAAATAAAGAAATCATCTTTTAATCAATAATTCGTTGGTTACGGGAACGGAACCTAGGTTGCTTGCATACTAAGAAATTCTCGGCGAGTGCTAAGTCCCTGAGCCTGAGCTAACTCGGCTCAACATAGTTTGTAATTAATAATATAATGTCTGTACCACGTAAAAAAAATTACGTTGTAGAGCCATTCTCTAGTTAAATTATGGCTGTAGCACGAATGGTTCGACTCGACCGGGAAAGAATTACTATCTGTTACCTTAGACCTTCGTTAAACAACTGCATTTTATAATTTAACCGTTTATTATTTTAATACTCTGGGATATAAAATTAAAACGCGCTGGACGAGATATATAAATCTGCAATACAAACAGCTACATAATTTTTTTTTATATGATAAGGGTGACAAACGAGCACACAGTCCACTTGGTGGTAAGTGGTTGCTGCGGACCATAGACATCTACATCTATCCTCTATTACAAATCAAAATGTATGTAGATGCGTTGTCACCCGTAAGGACTAAGATGGAATGCCTTATTTCCAGTAAAAAGGGCCTCCGGCCACCTGCACTCACCAAGCGAAACGCAGAAGTAAACCTCTACTTCACGCTGGTTTTCTGTGAGGTCTTGGTACCACCCCGGTTCGAGCCAGCCCATCCGTGCGACAGTAAAAGCTGCCTCGTGGCTCTACCACTGTTTTATGTTTATATATTATATTTTATATTAAATAAAAGCGGCCAAGTGCGAGTCGGACTCGCCCATGAGGGTTCCATAGCAACAAGTAACATAATTTACGATTTATGACGTATTAAAAAAAACTACTTACCTCTACTTGATCTCGTCCCAACCAATTTTTGGTGGAAGTGTATATGGTAATGTACATCATATATTTTTTTAGTTTTATCATTCTCTTATTTTAGAAGTTACAGGGGGGGGGGGGGGGCACACATTTTACCATTTTGAAAGTGTCTCTCGCGCAAACTATTCAGTTTAGAAAAAAATTATATAAGAAACCTCAACACCATTTTTGAAGACCTATCCATAGATACCTTACACGTATGGGTTTGATGAAAAAAAAAATTGAGTTTCAGATCTAAATATGGGGAACCCCCAAAATTTATTGTTTTTTTTTTCTATTTTTGTGTGAAAATCTTAATGCGGTTCACAGAATACATCTACTTACCAAGCTTCAACAGCATAGTTCTTATAGTTTCGGAAAAAAGTGGCTGTGACATACGGACGGACAGACAGACAGACATGACGAATCCATAAGGGTTCCGTTTTTTGCCATTTGGCTACGGAACCCTAAAAACGAGCATAGATACCACATGTATCCTAATAAAATATTTCGAAGACTTGAGAAGTTCGCCAACTCACAATGCGGCGGTTGGGACTGAGGTGCAGTTATTCGTTACATAGGCTCATCAATAAGTTGAAAACAAGGCGGTTTCTACTTTCAAGAGAGAGAAGAGAAGAGAGACCACACTCGAAATACCAGCGTAAAATAGCAGCTAAATGCTAGTTTCGTATGGTCATTGTAGAGAACCGGAGATCCTTTTTACTGGAAATGAGACATTCCATCTTAGTCCTCAGGGGTGACAACGCATCTGCATTTTGATTCCTAATCGATGATTCTCAATTAAAAAATAAGTTGGAATAATAGAGCAGCCGGAGGATGTACCAACCCAGACCTCCTCCTCTGTGTGGAGAATTTATTCCCGTTAAATGTTAACATCCACAAATTCAGTATTTTTTTAAATTAAACAAACGTTAATTCGACACAAGGAGATTTGTACCCTAGAGGCGTTTGCCTCTAACAGTATCCTTAACCAGTTTAGTGGTGGATTCCCCCATATTCATTAATAATTAATTATAATCATTAAAGATTAATTATTAGAGAAAGACATTTGAACTTTATAGGTTAGGTTTTAATAAAACCGGTTAAAATTAATTGCTCTTTTTATGATTATAGATTAAAAACATCTTGTTTCGAATAGTTTTTAATAGCGGAATTTGAGGTCAAGTAAGTCAAATGTTTTGGGTCGTTGAACTTCTGTGTTACATATGTTTTAACCGCCATATTGACAGATTGTTCACGCGGTACTCGAGAGGTTCCTTTATCGTCACGAACTTGGCGAGTGCCAGCTTCTATTTATTGTTTATCGAAAAAGAACAAAACTGTTTACTGTTTTAAAATAATATGGGGATTATCAACATTGCAAAAACAATGCTGACATCAATATTGCTAAACTAAAGTAAACTGATGTTCATCTAATGGAGCATTTAAGATCAATTGAGGCCCACGAGGCCTGGAGTTGGAGCTATAGAAATGGAGGGGCGGCAAAATTTAAAATCATGTCTCAATAGGATTGAAATTATTGTTCACAATAAAAGCAAATTTTAAATATTTACTTGTTGTTTATTATATTTACACAGCAGCATTAAGTTTCTATTTTCCGCTGGTATTTCAAGAGTGTGGCCTCTCTTCTCTTCTCTCTCTTGAAAGTAGAAACCGACTTGTTTTCAACTTTTCATTGATGAGCCTATGTAACGAATAACTTCACCTCAGTCCCAAACGCCGCATTATGAGTTGGCGAACTTCTCAACTCTTCAAAATATTTCATTAGAATAGACGTGCACTGTATCTATGCTCGTTTTTTTAAATATCTCGTCCAGCGCGTTTGAATTTTATATCCCAGCGTATTAAAATAATAAACGTTTAAATTATAAAATGCAGTTGTTTAACGAAGGTTGTTGTAACAGTAGTTTTATAGAAACAACCTATAGTGCCTCCCTATGCCTATAGTAACTACTTACACCGTGGGATAGTAAGGACGTTATCTTGAAATATTTGTGACCCAATCAAATTAAATGTTACCAGTTTTAATAGTTTCCACTTCCGTGAAAAAGCCACGATAGTTAAACAATTAAAATGTTCATATGTGACTCACGGGACAGTGAAATGTTTAACAATGATTACTTAGCAAGAAAATTAAAAGATTAGGAATTAGAAGTTATGAATTATGTAAGAGAAACAGAAACATTAAGATATGTAAATTTTAACTTGTTGTTCAAAAGATTGCTGCTACACAAAGAGATTTAAAATATATATTACTACTACTACTTAAATGTCTTTGCTGCTGCAACACGAAGTCGCTAGAGCCAAGAATACCGTCCCTCGATATTCCCTCATCTAATAAAAAAATACATCGAATTATTATGGGTAATAATTCTATGAAAAAATATAAAATCGGGTAAAGTCTTCTCCTTACCAAGTGTGTGTGCAGATTATCTCTATTTTCAAAAGAAATAATGTTCGTTATATTTTAATAAAAATATTCAGAAAATTGATGGCTAACATTAGAATTTATGAGATTTTTTAGGTAATGGACTCGTACGGATGTACTTTTACCAGTGTCTAGTAATAAGAAATTTATTTTAAATTAATTTGTTGAGTTAGTAAGAAAGGTCCTCGAGAGCTTGAGCGTGAGCGAAGAGTAGGGCCTTCCACTAGATGGAGTGATGACCTGTTAAGATATGCAGGAAGTTGATGGATTGAGGTGGCTCAGGACCGTGCTTTGTGGAATTTATTGTTGGAGGCCTGTATTCAGCAGTGAATAGTGGGCAGTAATGATGATGATGATGATAATTTATTTAAAAACTTCTTCACTATAATATGTTTATTCGTTACATCTAAAAAGATCCGCACCTTTTAGATTTCTACGACAGCTTAAGTTAAGCCGCGTATCCACCAAAAATGTTGACAACATTTATGTTTCCAACTGCTTACAACTCAACAAAATTACTAACATTTGTTTCCGATGTTGCCGACAAATGTTTCCAACAAGCGTCTCCACCGAGGGAACAAATGTTTGCAACAAGCGTATTTCTTTGATGTTGCCGCCGAAAATGGAAACACGGTTCCCGACATTGTTTCAAGTTTTGTTGCCAACACTAGGTAATTACAGAAACATTTGTTACCAACACGTGTTGGCAACACAACAGTTGGTAACAAAACTTTGGTGTGGACGCGGCTTTATATCAACATCGCATCACTTGTTTCATCGTTTCCACTTGTAGTTCACTTTTACGTATTAGAGTCCAGTTGAAACCATTAAACGATGATACACGAGCAGCTCGACGGTCAAGTTCTTTTGAATTTTTTTTTATTGCATTACAATGATACAAATGGACTTAATGCACATAGGCATTTTCTGACTTGTAGAATAAGCCTACCCATGTAGCGGTGAAAATTTGACGAAGATGTAAGACAAAACCAAAACAAAACTAAGGCGGTACACAAAAAATTTTTTACTGTCACTTTTTAAAATTTTAAGGCGGGGAGACGACTTTTCTTTCTAAAAATGCCGCTTTCTGAAATTTTACTGCTTGGGGCCATGAAACTAAAAGTCTTATGAAATGAATTTACATCTTTTATACTACCCAGCATCATCACACTTTAGTATTAAAAACCCTGACGAAAGGTAATATTTCACGGCTTAACTTGTTGAGGACGTCTCTTTTCAAGGTAAGTGAATATAAAAGGCGGTAAAATCCCCACGTGTCAATTTCATGTGCATTATCTACGAAAGCCGCAATAAAAAATATAAAATACGTAGTAAAATGTAACTACAAAGAGTATAATATAATCACGATGTTTTATTTACGTTGTAAGTGATTGAGGCATGTTTCAAATATGATTTTATGACATGACAATATATAGATAATAACCATAACTTTTGGTTTATAATCCGTAACTTTTACCTTTTACTGTTCTTTATTCCCAGTATTTTTATTAATCTTCTGCACAAATCTAATACATTAACCTTGTAGTAACGGTGTGAGAAACAGAAACTTTTTTATTAAATATAGATTATAAATAATACTTATTGAAAGTCACGCTTTTGTTTAATTACTTACCACTGGTTGGAAAAAAACCTCTGTCCTGGGAAGAAGCAGCAAGAAACCCAGCGGGACTTTTAACAACAACGGGAAACAGCTTACAATCATATCATCATAATTAACCACATAAAACAAATTAGAAATAGCTTGGTAGCGATCATCTCATTGCCAGGGGTTATTATTATCCATAACCCCATATCTTCCAGTGGGTGTCAGAGGGAAACTAAAACGGGAGATGGGGAGCAGAATTTTCTGGATAACAACTCAAAATGATAAATAACTGCAGTTCCCAACTCGCCTGCCAATCGTGGCAGCTATGGCATAATCCTCCTTATGAGGCAAACAATTCACCAGTGGGCTTTTATACGCTGTAATGGGAATCCATACATTAGAATAAAATTGAAGTGTCTGTTTGTAATGTCTAAAAACTGCCTTACATTGAACTAAGAGAGTTATTTGAATGCCATAAAGACATGAACAACCATTTTACAATTTTGTCTGTCTGTCTGTCTGTCCAGGCTGATCTTCGAAACGACTAAACTGATAGTATTGAAACTTCACAAACAGGTAGAGAAAAATGGCACCAGGGCTAGCATGGGCAGGAGACAATTTTATCCCCGGGGAAAGGAGAAAATGTTTATCCCCTCGCTTAGTTTTATCCACCCTTCGAGCTTTGGCACACCGGTGGATATAATATCCACAGTAGATAAAATGGGACATAGACTTAGACTTAGATAGATTATTTGTATTAATCTATACTTAAACCCACGTCCAATGAACTAGGATAGAATTGTCCCTTTCAAATATCAAAAAAGCATAATTTTTTATCTTTCATTTAGCTCCATGCTACGGAAAATTTTTGTCCCCAGCCAGAAACATTTTACAAGGCAACAGGTTGTATTCTTATAAAAAAAAAATATGTTTGTTTGGGTATGCGTCTTCTATGCGTTCCTATATCATTAACTGGAATTCCGTATGAAACCTTGGCGATCTGTTGCGCGCGCGCCCACAAAGATTTCTGGTAAAAAAAGACATACCAACGCATGCCGGGTACAGCTAGTAAAGGTAGAGAAATAAATCCGCTTATCAGATAACGTGTTTTTCTACAGCAGTTAAATGTTGTGAAAAATAATCAATGCATCTGGTACTGTGATCGTCAATCCACCAGCCTGGCGATGAAATGAAATGAAGTGATATATATATATATATATATATATATATATATATATATATACATATAT
Organism: Parnassius glacialis; assembly: GCA_033319125.1. Taxonomy (NCBI): domain Eukaryota; kingdom Metazoa; phylum Arthropoda; class Insecta; order Lepidoptera; family Papilionidae; genus Parnassius; species Parnassius glacialis. The sequence continues at coordinate 44,984,480 of JAVANC010000027.1, read as the reverse complement.
AAACATACATATATGTATAAACAACGAAAGAAACTCCGCAAGTATCTTCTTTTTGTATTTTGTTTAAATTCATATTACAATAACATAGTATTTATAGAGAATATATACGGAATGGAAAATTATAATAGACCCGTCGTTAACTAAAGCGTGCTCTATTGATGATTGTGGAAAATTCTCCCTACGAGACACGCCCATGCCATGTATAGCACTGTTTTTTTTCCTGTGGTAATGAACTCGTACCATTGCACTTTTCCCAGTATTGAGAATATTATTAAATTATCTTTTAAAATAATTTGTTTCAAAACTTCTTCACAATATGTTAATGCGTCACATTGTGAAGTTTTTAAGAGATTTTGAAGGCAGCTTGAGGTAGTAGAAAGTCGATGACGATTGTTTCTCAAGCCACCTAAACAGATACGTTATCTTGAGGTTCACATCACCATCGGATCGCTTGCTACATCGTCTCCACTATAGTTCATATGCACAGACATTAGGGGGCGATTAAGAAGAAGTCAGATGATGGAACAAAAGGAATATTTTTTTAATAATCTGAATACAGAGGCAGCACCTTATCTTTATCGTTACTGTTACTGTTACAGCCTTTAAAAGTCCACTGCTGAACATAGGCCTTCCCCATAGATTGCCTCATAGAGGGTGTATTTGCCATAGTTGCCACGCCTGGCAAACAGGTTGGTAACTGTTTTTTTTTAGTTTTAGTCGTTATTAGGAAATCGCTGCTGCCCATCTCCTGATTTGTTTCCCTCTGTCGCCTCTTACGACACCCACGGGTATATGGTTGTGGATATTGTTATAATTTATGAATAATATCTTATAATTTAATCTATAAATAATCTTATAATTTATGAATTAATAATTTATGAAAAATGTATTGTATAAGAATTCAAAAATCCTTTATATTTGAATGGGTCTTTAATATATAGGGAATAGAAGCATTTAATAGGGTATTACACCCATTTTCAAAAAGTGTTTTAAATGAATCCCAGAGTGATAATGAACCACTACAATTTTTATATAAATTTTTTAAAACCGAATAGTGAGATAAAAATTACTTTTAATCTATCGTTTTAAATTTTCGCGTGAAAACGCTAGCCGCCATACTGTTCAACTCGTGACGTCACTGTCCTAGAATTTTGACAATTTTGCAAAGGAATAAGATACTTTTGAATGTTTAATAATGAGTTATCATCTATATCATTGCTGTGTTGTGCCTGATTGCAAAAAGACGAGCATAAGAACGCCGGGGAAGGGGAAGTTATGGATTAAAGTGCCAACTGATTTAAATATGAGAAATACTTGGTTAAAACTGGCAAGAAGAGACCCGAAGGCATTGTCTACAAAATCTAAACTATACTTCTGTGAAGATCACTCTGATGTAAGTATGACTTATATTTAACTATCGATTAAACAAAACAAAACATCATGACATGATAGGTACCTATTGCAAGTCAAATTTTGTAATAGATTTAGGTTCATTGCTCGTCTGTCCCGCGTCCCGCCTTTTGTGGGCCATTTTGATAGCCCTTGCAAGTGCAGTGCAGTGTTTTACTTAATTCCTGTTTTCTTCTATTATATGGGAATAAAGACATGGTTTGTACTGAGACCAAATAAAAAAGTGACTTTTTATTTCGTCTGAGGGTTTGTATAAAAAAATATAACAAAAAGTTTTTCTCACCTAAGCTTATATTATAATATCTATAACATTAGTGCTAAAAGCGAAGTAATAAACTCGCTTTTACAAATCCGTCTTCCATGACGCCTTTTCAATAAAATTTGGAATAAAAGTCAACAATCGTAATGATAACTTGAAAAATTTCGAAATTAACTAGTTAGTACACAGCACATAAGCTATTTCTTTGACCTAGTGACGTCACGACGCTATCTAATATGGCGGACATCATTTTGCAGATTTGAGGCACAGCTAAAAAAAATTATTCTTTAAATTGAAATATAAAATTTATAATGCATTTTTATAAATAGAAATCAATATTTCTCGTTTACTTTTTACAAAATCTATCATAAATATTTATTCTTTGACTTATTTTTACATGGTGTAAAATACCATATTGTACGTAATATTTGAATTCAAAAAGAATGTTTGTTCATAATTTTTAAGTAATGATGAAGTAATAATGATAAAATTAAGTAATGATAAAATGTAAGATTAGGTTAGTGTAATTAGTTGTATTTCATTAATTTTTGCATGCCAATGAGGGCTAATAATCGTCCACTCACCAGATGTCGCTACTAGCGACTGAGGTAAAGTTTTTTGTTACACAGTGTCATTTAATTGAGAAATTAGTTTTAAATAATAGTTTATCATTGTCTAGAGTATTATATTAATATATAACACAATGCGTCAGTGGTTTGATTTTTATTTTTTTGCACATTATAACTCTTTTTTTTTAAAAGTCGTCTTTTAGTTATATTTATAGTTTGGTTTATTCATTTCTAATGTAATTAATATAAAATATAACTAATAACACAGAAAGAAACCTTAAAGATTACATTTTCCTAAGAAATTATCGTCCCCGCTATGAAATCTATCAAATATTTTACCTCGCTCGAAAGTGGCGCCGCCCTGGTGGCAGAAAAAGTCGTGGATGCCCTCATTATGACAAAACATGTCAGTTCCACATCATTGACCATCTTATGTACCATGTTTTAAGCAAATAAATGTTCTATTCTATTCTATACCGCCACTACACAGTGGTGTCCTTATCGTTACTATATAGTATATTGATATTGAATGTGTCTGAATAATGGGATCAGCAGTTTAGAGTACATCGACTCCGTAAAATGAAATTCGAATAAGCTAAACCATTCAAGGTTTTTTCAAGAAACGTATTTCATGTTTTGTTTAAATAATTGGTATCGGTCGTCCCACTGACCGAATTTATTCACGACGGTTTCCGGTTATAAACAAAGTAATTTTTCGAAGCTTCCGGCTGTTGTGCAGTGCTATTGTATGTTTTTTTTAAGAACGACAAAAAAGAAAATACAGTAAAACTTGGTTAAGTGGTACCTGGATAAGTGAGAAACCTCCATAGCTGGAACTCGTGCTTAGTTCCCGACGCTTTAGCACTGAATTATCTCTGTTAGTGGGACGAAACAAACCTCTATATCTGGGATTAGTTCTTTCGATTTTATCGTCATAATTACCTCTATAATTGAGACTTACTTACAGTGGAAACTCGATTAACCGGACTAATTGTTGTCGTTAGGGATTCGGATAATCGAAAGTCCGGATAATCGAATGTATGAAGAAAAGCGGGTTTTGTGCATACATACATAATGTTATGTGTTTTTTAAAAACAACAAATACATATCAACGAAAATCAATGTTTATTAAAAATATTAAGGAATACATTTGCCATCATACGACATACATATTTTTTAAGATTCCACAAACATACTAAAGTACTGCAGCCTCAATCGAAAGCGATCGAGCGGAACTATGGCTCCAAAGTCTTTGCCAGAGACCTGTCTGCCAGAAAGAGCCAAATGTCAAAGCTGAAGACCGAATGTAGCAGCATCGTTTCCGGGGCACCAGAGATTTTGAGTGAGATTGAGAGTTTCTATGGGCAGCTGTACACGTCATCGTTGGAGCCACACGCAAGTGTGAGTAACGATCCAAGAGTGAGTCTTATCCGACACTATTCCGAAGATATCCCAGACGTCAGTCTGAGCGAGATTAGAATGGCTTACCAGCACCTTAAAAACGGCAAGGCCCCAGGCGAGGATGGAATTACAGCGGAGCTTCTGAAAGCGGGTGGAAGACCGGTACTTGAAGTCCTTCAGAAGCTCTTTAATTCCGTCCCCCATGGTGGCGTTACACCAGGGGCGTGGAGCAAAGTGCGGTGGTCTTGTTCTTCAAGAAAGATGAAAACGCTCTCTTGAAGGACTACAGACCGATTTCCCTTCCGAGCCGCGCCTACGTGCTGTTTTCGAGAGTCATTACGAATCGTCTCGCGCGCAGACTTGATGACTTCCAGCTTCCCAAACAAGCCGGTTTCCGAAAGGGTTTTAGCATCATAGACCACAACATACCCTTCGGCAAATTGTGCAGAAGTCCGAGGAGTACAATTTGCCACTATGTCTGGCGTATGTGGACTATGAGAAAGCCTTTGATTCCGTCGAAATTTGGGCAGTGCTGCAGTCTTTTCAGCGGTGCCAAGTTGACTGTCAGTATATCGAAGTGCTGAAGTGTTTCTACAGTAGAGCTACGATGGCTATCCGAGTACAGAACCAGAATACGAAACCTATCCAATTGCAGAGAGGTGTAAGACAGGGTGATGTTATATCCCCGAAACTCTTCACCGCTGCATTGGAAGACGTTTTCAAGCTTCTGGACTGGAAAGGATACGGTATTAACATCAATGGCGAGTACATCACTCACCTTCGATTTGCCCACGATATAGTTCTTATGGCAGAATCGCTGGAGGACCTAAGCACCATGCTCAATGACCTCAATAGTGTCTCCCAACGAATAGGTGTTAGGGTGAACATGGACAAAACAAAGATCATGTTTAATGTCCGTGTCACACCTATGCCAGTAGTTGTTGGGAGCACTAAGCTCAAAGTTGTTGACGAGTATGTTTACCTGGGACAAATAGTCCGACTAGGTAAGTCCAACTTTGACCCAGAGGTCATTCGACGGATTCAACTCGGCTGGGCAGCGTTCGGGAAACTACGACACATGTTCTCGTCAGACATAACTCAAAACCTTAAAACGAAATTGTACAACCAGCGCGTGTTGCCAGTGGTGACTCTGAGTCGTGGTCCTTCACTGCTGGCCGTATGGGGAAGCTCAAGGTCGCTCAGCGAGCTATGGAGAGGGCTATGCTCGGGATTTCTCTGCGTGATAAACTTAGAAATGAGTATATCCGCAGTAGAACCAGAGTAACCGACATAGCCCAACGGATTAGTAAGCTGAAGTGGCAGCGGGTCGGCCATATAGCTCGAAGAACCAACAACCGATGGGGAAGAAAGGTTCTTGAGTGGCAGCCTCGTACTGGTAGGCGAAGTGTAGGGCGACCCCCCACGAGATGGAGTGATGACCTGGTAAGACATGCAGGAAGTCGATGGATGCAGGTGGCTCAGGACCGTGCTTTGAAGCATTCCTTGGGGGAGGCCTATGTTCAGCAGTGGATTTATAAAATCAACATTGAACCATCCGATACTTGCGACAAACGATTTATCGCCACATATTTTTTAATTTAACTGTAATGCTTTTTTACAGAGCAAGGGCCATGCCAAATATCGGTCGCCCAGTTGATCTTTTTTGTAAAAACCAACAATACAAAGCGTCTTCTAAAAGTTCCACCAATTCCAACACGTTCATGATTGCATAAATTCGACTTGTAGTACATATTACGTTAAACAATTTGTTACTTGGCTCAATATGACTTAATTATTTAATTGGCCGCGGTTGATAGTCCGGATAACCGCGAATCCGTATAACTGAGGGCCGGATAATCGAGTTTCTACTGTACTTACTTATCTTAACGCACAATCCCTAACGGGGTAGCCAGAAAGAACAGAGCGCCAAGTGTCACAATCCTTAAATACCTCTTTCGCTTCTTTCAGATTCATTATCTTCTTCATACATGCACGTCTAGGTATCCGAGTACTCCTGACCCTCCCCTCTTCGAGCAATTTGCTCACATGGTCTTCGAAAGTTAGTCTCGGTCTACCTCGACACCTTTTAATATTAACTTTCGCGCTATATATTTTCTTCACCATTCGGTCTTCACTCATTCGCTCAACGTGCCCAAACCATCGAAGCACGCCCTTATCAATTTTTGTGATAAGGTCATCTTTCAAACCTGCCATATTGCGAATCTCTTCGTTTCGCTTTCGGTCGGCCATGGTAACACCGCACATTTTACGAAGAGATCGCATCTTCACTGCATTCAACTTGCTTTTACGCTTCTTCTGGCATACCCAGAGACGAGTGTATTTTACTTCTGTTACTGAGACTATATTTTAGGGATTAGTTCTTTTGATTTTATTCGTCATAATTACCTATATAATTGAGACAGCGAGTATATTTTACCTCTTTTAGTGAGGCTATATTTTGTATACCGTTTTGTTTCGTCCGGATGTCTATGTATTATGTTTACAAAATACGTTATTTTATTTAATAATCGCACATCTATAACTGAAATAACCTCTATTCCTACCTCTGTTAATGGAACCCTCTGTAAATGAGACAGATATTTATTTATACCTGGATATCTGAGACACTGGGTAAGTGAAATACCTCTATAAGTGAGACAAATTTGCAGGTCCCGTAAGGTCCCAGTTATAACAGTGTACAGGTACAGTGAAACCCACTTCCTAGGTTGTAGGACTCTATTTCTGCCTTAGAGCTCATCTGGACGTGTACCTACCTTTTACCTATATCAGGCTATATCAGCTGCCAAACAGCTGTGACCGAAAATGTTAAGTGCATCTTTAAGTGCTGATTTACCAAGTGCTAGCGCAAGAGAACGAAAACGCCATAAGACAATCTGCATGTCAGAGAAATAGAAAAAAAAATATATTTGGAAATGTGGTGAAGTCTGTCAACACGGATTGGCGGCGGACACAACCTTGTCCTGAAACACTCTACGAAATGAGGGAAGACCTGCGCACAGGAAGTGTAACGTAGCATGTAACTGTAATTTTCAGAATCTGCATCTGTCTTTCCACCCGATTGTGGGTGTTTTCAAAGCAGGGGTGTAGCTACCGCCGTATCAGCCGTATCAATGATACGGGGCCCGCGGGCTACAGGGGCCCTGAACGTGTATGAGCAAAAATTCCAAGGACTTTTATGGGACAGGAAAGGCTATCACTATTGTCTATAGAAGTAAAGAATTTAGTAAAACTGAAATCGTCTTCAGCTATGAATGTCGCCGAATCGTCTTCAGCTATGTTCGCCGAACAAAAGGCACGAAAAGTGTATATTTGATTTGAATTGTTTGGCTAGCTTAGTTCCTAGGTGTATTAATTGTAAGTAATAAATCAAAAACCCGTGTAGTGGCGAGTAAGAATACTCACTACCCCATACCTCCCGTGGGTGTCGTAAAAGGCGACAGAGGGAAACTGAGGCAGAGGATGGGCAGCAGCATCTTTCTGATAACAGCAAAACAACAATAAAAAAACTGCGGTCACCAACCCGCTCGCCAAGCGTGACAACTATGGCAATATACCCCCCATGAAAGTAACGAAGAGACGGCCGCCAGTCCCCGGCAGCCCCGCTATAGAATAGAATAGAATAATTTTTATTCAATATACATTACATGTGTATTTCTTATTGAAAGTCATTTTTTACTTTACCACTGGTTCGAAAAAAACCCTCTGTCCTGGGAAGAACCAGCAAGAAACCCAGCTGGACTTTTTTTTTTAAATAACAGCTTACAATCATGTCATCATAATTAACCACATAAAACAAATTAGAAATAGCTTGGTAGCGATCATCTCATTGCCAGGGGTTATTATTATCTATAACCCTATATCTTCCAGTGGGTGTCGTAAGAGGCCACAGAGGGAAACTAAAACGGGAGATGAGGACCAGAATTTTCTGGATAACAACTCAAAATGATAAATAACTGCGGTTCCCAAATCGCCTGCCAATCGTGGCAGCTATGGCATAATCCTCCTTATGAAGCAAACTATTGGAGTATTCTATGTTCAGCAGTGGGCTTTTATAGGCTGTAATGGGAATCCATACATTAGAATAAAATTGAAGTGTCTGTTTGTAATGTCCGACGGTTCGACAAAAAATGAGATTGACTTCATTATAACGACCAGACGACAACTGTTCAGTGAAGTCTCAGTGATCGCGAGGGTGAAAACCAGCAGCGATCACCAAATGGTGAGAGGCACACTGAACCTAAACGTTAAGTTGGAGAGGTCACGTTTAATGAAGTAAACGCTCCGTCCCCCTCGTGCTCTAATCCAAAGTCCCGAAACCTTTCAGCTCGAGCTACGAAACTGTTTTCAGTGCCTAGACGATTGCAATGCAATAGACGATATGAATGACAAGCTCGTGGAAACTGTCCATGCGGTCGGAGCTAAGTTTTGCAAGACCTGCCGCAGAAGAACACAAAAACTCTCCGACCACACTCTTAATCTCATGTCTGTTAAACGGGATATATAGCTGCAATCTTCAGCAGATTTAACAACATACAGGCAACTGAACAGACAGATCTCCAAATGCATGCGGCGGGACTTACGCAACATTAATACTGCTCGTATTAAAGAAACGATCGAGCGGAACCAGGGCTCTAAAGTCTTTGCAAGAGATCTGTCTGCCAGAAAGAGCCAACTGTCGAAGCTGAAGACCGAGTGTGGCAGCGTCGTTTCCGGGACACCTGAGGTTTTGAGTGAGTTTGAGAGGTTCTATGGGCAGCTCTACACATCATCGTTGGAGCCATACGTAAGTGTGTGTAACGATCCAAGAGCGAGTCTTATCCGACACTATTCCGATGATATACCAGACGTCAGTCTGAGCGAGATTAGAATGGCTCTTCAGCATCTTAAAAACGGCAAGGCCCCAGACGAGGATGGAATTACAGTGGAGCTTCTGAAAGCGGCTGGAAAACCGGTACTCGAAGTCCTTCAGAAGCTCTTTAATTCCGTCTTTCATGATGGCACTACTCCGTAGGTGTGGAGCAGAAGTGCGGTGGTCTTGTTCTTCAAGAAAGGTGACAACGCTCTCTTGAAGAACTACAGACCGAGTTCCCTTCTGAGCCGCGTCTACGTGCTGTTTTCGAGAGTCATTACTCCCGAACAAGCTGGTTTCCGAAAAGGCTTTAGCACCATAGACCACATACATACCCTTCGGCAAATTCTACAGAAGTCCGAGGAGTACAATTTGCCACTATGTCTGGCGTATGTAGACTATGAGAAAGCCTTTGATTCTGTCGAAATTTGGGTGGTGTTGCAGTCCCTTCAGCGATGCCAAGTTTACTGTCGGTATATCGAAGTGCTGAAGTGCTTGTACAGTAGGACTACGATGGCTATCCGAGTACAGAACTAGAGTACGAAACCTATCCAATTGCAGAGAGGTGTAAGACAGGGTGACGTTATATCCCCGAAACTCTTCACCGCTGCATTGGAAGACGTTTCCAAGAAAGGATACGGTATTAACATCAATGGCGAGTACATCACTCACCTTCGATTTGCCGACGATATAGGCCTTATGGCAGAATCGCTGGAGGAACTAAGCACTATGCTTAATTACCTCAATAGTGTTTCCCAACGGATAGGTCTTAAGATGAACATGGACAAAACAAAGATCATGTTTAATGTTCACGTCACGTCTATGCCGGTAGTTGTTGGGAGCACTAAGCTCGAAGTTGTTGACGATTATGTTTACCTTGGACAAATAGTCCGACTAAGTAAGTCCAACTTCGACCGAGAGGTCAATCGACAGATTCGACTCGGCTGAGCAGCGTTCGGGAAATTACGGTACATCTTCTAGTCAGGTATACCGAACTTGAAACTTGAAAACGAGACCGTACAACCAGTGCATGTTGTCAGTGATGACATATGGTACTGAGACGTGGTCCTTCACTGCTGGTCGGATGAGGAAGCTCAACGTCACTCAGTGAGCTATGGAGAGGGCTATGCTCGGAGTTTCTCTGCGTGATAAACTTAGAAATGAGGATATCCGCAGTAGAACCAGAGTCACCGACATAGTCCAACGGATTAGTAAGCTGAAGTGGCAATGGGCCGGACATATAGCTCGAAGAACCGGCAACCGATGGGAAAAACAGGTTCTCGAGTGGCGGCCTCGTACCGGCGGACGAAGTGTAGGGCGTCCCCCCCACTAGATGGAGTGACGAACTGGTAAGATATGCAGGAAGTCGATGGATGCAGGTGGCTCAGGACCGTGCTTTGTGGCATTCCTTGGGGAAGGAATCCTATGTTCAGCAGTGGACTTATGAAGGGCTGTAATGATGATGATGAATAACTTAAAATCAATATATAATAATTTGAATTCAATGCAAGCGTTTCTGTTCCTTTTATGAAATCTTTACTCTTCATTGGGGGCCCCCCAACAAATTTTGATACAGGGTCTATCGAAGGCACGCTACGCCCCTGCTTCAAAGCAAGAGTGTTTAAGGTTTTTATTAAGCTAAGTCAGAGTGCTTTACCATCTACATCATCTTTTAACTACCGTAGGTGTGATAGAGGTCAAGCACTAACCTATGATAGTTAAAAAACTATACTTTACTTATATATGATAATCACCATAACACTCTTGTATCTGATGGCTAGAGTAGTACCAGCGTTTAAAATAAAATGCGGTATCAAATAATAATATCAAGGTTAATTGTCATTATTACGCAAGTTTAGATATTATATACAATTGATCGACGATTATGACAATGATAATCAGGATATGATGAATGACATCTATGATGATAGGAGTTGCCTTTTGGATATGGAGAGTAGAGTACAAGGAGAACCATCTTATAAGGGGCGAAAGTTGAAAATGTGTCCAACTATTTACTGAAAATAGAGGTTCCAAAACCTACCACAATAGCGCTGGCGTCTGAAAAACTACGATATGAAGATAGCTGTTGTGAACGGAGTGAAGTCAGCTAAATTCAAATATTTAAAAAAATTCATGAATGATTTATGTAGTACAAAACTAAGCGGATTGGTTGGTCCTTGTTTATTTCTCCATCTTATTAAGTGGCGAAGCTTGCGAAGTCACTTATTGATTTCAAGATGTCTGTCCGTCTATCCGTCTGTCCGTCTGTCCGTCTGTCCGTCTGTCCGTCCGTCCGTCCGTCTGTCCGTCTGTCCCACGATTATCTCGAGAATGGTTTCGAATTTTCAAATTCTGTTTTCAGCAATCGATTACTGATCACCTAGGCATCTGAACCTCCTATTTTGAAACTGATTGCTCAACGGCAACCGTTAGAAACCGCTACAAAGCTGATTGCTTCGCCACTTTGCTATGCTGTTAGCTTGCTAGGTTTATTCTAATTACTTTTGGCGCTGTTTTTTAAATTTATCCTATGCTACTTCAGCGCCACCCTTATTGGACGCGTTTTTAGGGACACTTTTCTTATATAGAGATGGTCCTTCTTGTACTCTACACTCCATACTTTTGGACGGGGCTCTTTCAGTAGCCCCTAAACAAAATGTTAGTATATTTGTCTGGCACATAGTAGGACGGGTTTGCTTATACGTGTATTGACATGATCGGCAGGCGGATTGGGGATCGCAGTTCCAGATGTTTTGCATATTCGATGTTGACTCTGACTCTGACTCATTTGACATCTGTTACAAGGTTACTGTCTGCCCATGCCATGTATAGCAGTGTTTTTTTTTTCTTTGGTAATGAACTCGTACTATTGTGCTTTTGCCAGTATCAAGAATATTATGAAATTATCTTTTAAAATAATTTGTTTCAAAACTTCTTCACAATATCTTAATTGTGAAGTTTTTAAGAGATTTTGAAGGCAGCTTGAGGCAGCAGAAAGTCAATGACGATTGTACCTCAGGCCGCCTCGTCGTTGGTCTGGTGATAGTGAACGCAATGGGTGATCATGAGGTCGTGAGTTCGAATCTCGGGTCAAGTCCAAATCAGTTATTGGGTATTTCCAGAGTCAGAAATTGGCGCCTCGCAAATGCACGTATATCCGTCCTGCGCCTGATCTCCGGTCGCGTCGGATTACCGATCTATCGGACTACGTGGGTGAGGGAATATAAACAACGGTATTACGGTATTATAAACAGCAGTAACGATTTTTTTTAAAAATTAACTTAAAAAAGTAAAAATCGATTTATAAATAGTTAGTTAAAAGAATAATATACTTTCTACGTAATTTAGCAGCTCCAGAAGTCTGGGTTTTAATAATTTTGATACATTTTATTATTTTTAGTATTAGTTACATTAAAAATTGTAATCTCTATTTTCCACGCCTCAGGGGTGAAATTTTTTCTTTAAAATTTAATGACATTTCTCTAGAGTTTAAGTCCATTTAATGAAAAAGAATCATTATTACATTGCTAAGATAACCTGAAAACTTTTCTTTTTTTAATTCGGTTAAAACCAACGATTTTAAACCGACATAAACACGTATAATCCGAGATATGAGAAAACGTAAGAATACCGGGTTAGTTTAGAAATAAAACAAAAAAACATTTGTGAGTGTCGTGGAACACTCGGTTGGAAGTTCCTTTTGTGTTAGAAATGGTTCACGACAGTAGTGGAATGGCGGATTCGAACCCACGACCTTTTGAGTTCGCGGTCCGCACCCTGCCATTAGGCTGCTGACACTTCTAATATGTTATTATTGATAAACGTATTGTATTATTTACCAACAAATACAAATAAATGAATTACTAGCGTCTATTAAAATGAAGCGTCATTTAAAATAAAATAATATTTGTTTCATTGCAAGATATTTTTTTGAGTTTACTAAAAATTATTAAGAAAAAAAATTGACAATTGATTTTTAATGTAATTTTACAATTATTAAAAATGGTGTTTCTAAGATGTAACTTCAAACCACAGAACACAATTACTCTCTACCAAGAGCTTCAAATACTAGTAACGTCATTATATCGCTTTAGTAACGTCACCGCATTTTCTGCCGACTTCCAAAAAGGAGACCGTACTCAATTCGAGTGTATGTTTTTTTTTATGTATGTTACCTCATAACTTTGTACTGGGCGAACCGATTTCGATGATCCTTTTTTTATATGAAAGCTGATAGTTCTCGTGTGGTCCCATATGAATTTGATCAAGGTCAGACCAATGGTTATTGAGTTATTCTTAAATAACCTATATTGAAGTCGCTTATATTGAAGTCGGCTGTACAAAATTTTTAATTTTAAATTATGTGTTATGAAATGATAAAACACTCATGTTTACGTTGTCAAAATAAAAATAAATTGTCATTTCATAATACATGCAATAGTGCAAATAAATACTAAATACAGGTTGTGTATTGTTTGTTATGACTTATGACCACAGAGTACTTTACTCCTAGCGGAGACTTATGATTATGACACATGTTGATAGAAAATACAAAAGTATAGAATGATTGCAATTGTCTCACAGCCTCAACGGATATAATGACGTCACAACCAATCACAAGTCGTTTTTTACTATTTTTTTTTAATTTAATTACTAAAAAAATGGAATTGTTAATAAAAATATATACCTACTTTAAATGAATTATTCTTTCATTTATATCTAAATTTGTGGCAAAAAAATGCAACTTGTCTATTCGTCATAAATATGATAATATAACTTTGTTCTGAATATTGAATAAATCGATGTCCTCAACAATGTAGGATATAATGTTTATATCCGTGTAAACGACACTAGGTTTACACTCCACACCTTTTAATTAACTAGAGTGGATTTGGTGACACATCGGCTCTTATAAGCTTGTACACACTGCTTCAATATTTCTCAATATGGAGCTATTCCATTGCCAAAATCATTTCAAGAAAATACCCCTTAGTGTGAAGTATAAAGGGAAAAATACTAACAAATATATTATTATGTTATGTTACTATAGATACATATTAAAATTAGCGGATATTCTTACATCGCCGCTGAGCAGACGGGTTGGCAACCGCAGTTTTTTTCCCCAGTCGTTATTAGGAAGACGCTGCTGTCCATAAAGCTGTTTATAAAGGCTATATTATATTTACAAAAGAATTTAAGAGTTCCTTACTATCCGCTTACTACATATATTGATAGCTAATCAACGGCCCGTCTCCCGTCTCAAGCATCAATTTAAAATACAGTCTGGGTCATGTCGGGTAACAAACCAATTTCCTTATAATATAAGATAAGTATATGTAAAGATTTATCGCTATGTATAAGATCTATCTCTTATGTATAAGATAAGTAACATAACTATAAGAAACTAAAAATGGCAGACGTTGTTTTGCCTTTTCGGAAGATGGCGCGATTAGTATCACTCCGAATTACACCGGACTTTTTACAGTGTAAATATAAAATTTAACAACGACATGGACGATGGGATGGAATTGGGTTTTGGATCTCTTCATGCTGCCATCAGAAAGCTCTACATTCCACAAATATTTCTATGAATCCATCATTTGCCTTGACGCGCAGTAAGCTGTGGTGTAGACCCATTGATTTATATGTTACACTAGATAAATAATTGCCACGCCAAAACGTTGCCACTTCATATATGGCCACAGCCATATGCCCAGCTAACATCGGTTCAGTGTTCAATGCGACGCCGACCGAGTTAAGCCGAACGATTCACGCCAAAAAGATAGGTAAATGCGTAGTGAAAGAATGCGATTCAAGGTCACAAAAACATAATTAATCAAGCGGAATCACTTTCCATACGTAAGTTTTAGTTTATGTTTTCATATTAACGTAAAAAACACAAAAATGAAATAAAATATCGAATATTTCAATTTAGGTTCAATGTTGCCACTTTTCTGCCTTTTTCAATTTTCCCACATTACACTACTACGACTATATAATTTATGGAATAAGTTAACTTGTTAGCCCTGATTTTAATAAAAAAGGAAAAATATAATAAAACTATGTTTCAACCTTTATACAAAGGAATTAATTATTCTTACTTTAGAATATTCTAGAGATCTATAGATCTATTAATTATATTTTATTACCTATTTTATATTAATAATTTTGCAGGGTACCTAAAGATACAGCACACCGTAAGAAGTGGGTGGAAATAATACGATTGCTGAGAAAGGAGACTCACTGGGTGCCTTCGAAATCTACTCTTGTATAACTCAATGTGTAGACCGAACTGTTATTGTAACCTTTTGCTTCGCATTGCGGACTAACTTTAAGTATATAAAGCCAAACCACCAAAAATGTTGACAACAGTTATCTTTCCAACTGTTTCCAACAAGCGTCTCCACCGAGGGAACAAATGTTGGCAACAAGTGTATTCCTTTGATGTTGCCGCAAATGGAAACAAGTTTTGTTGGCAACTGTTGTGTTGGCAACAAAACTTTGGTGGAGACGCGGCTTTAGGTACCTAATTGCCATTTTTTATGAAATAAGTGAACGTAATTTTGTTTCTATATTTTTTATTTCTATTAATCATAGTATCATCCATGCAATCGATGCATCTTTGCCACAGTGGCAGATTATTGATGCCCTTCTTGAAGAAATCTGGCCTGGACGGGAGGCGACAAATTTTCAAACGCATTTTGTACTGCCTCTCGGGTATTGAATTTTTTCCCGCCGAAAAAATATCCAAATTCTGGAAAAAGCAGAAGTTTGTAGGCGCAAGATCTGGTAAGTACGGCGGATGACGGAGAGCTTCCAACCCAGCTCTTGCGACTTGGAGACCGTCTGATGTGCAGTTTGCGGTTCAATATTCTTTCGTTTGTGTGCCTGTTGAGCAGTGCAAGGCACGTCTCGACGCTCACTTCGCGCTGGCGATCATTCAGTTCGTGAGGCAGTCATTTGCCAAGCTTTTTTCCTTTGCCAATTTGACGCAAGTGGACCAATATTGTTTGATGCCAACGTCGAAAGCTACTGCTAATTCAGCCGTAGATTGAGTCAGCTTCCACAGTCGCCTTTAATTCGTCATTTTCGAACAAAGAAAGTTTTCGGGTTCATTTTTCAGGTCGAAATTTCTAGAACAGAACTGGGCAAACCAATAACAGGTGGTGCGTTCGTTTAGCTAATACTACAGCTCCGTAAACGTCATTGCCTATCTCGAATTGTTGATTACTCGAATTTTTAACGTACCCATGATGACGAAGAAGACTAAAATGCGATGAAAACATAACGCTAATAAATAAACAAATGGCTAATTAAAAAAAAAAAGAATTACATATTTTTAAAATAAAATTAATTTAAAATTAGAATTCTTATTAAATTGTTTTATTTATTTTGATGTGAAATGGCCAGTACTGAAGAATGGCAATTTCATAGGTGAAAACCGCTATTATTATATGGACTAGAACTTAGAATGTATAGATTATATTATACTCTTTGGAGTGGTTGTCGAAAAAAATTTAAATTAAGCTGTGACCGTAATTGGTTTCATTTTTATTTCAGTTGTCAGTTAACGCTTTTAGTACTCTTATATAAAGTCCCAATGAACATTATTACTCTCGAGAGCGCTTTCCTTTTCTATTTTATCTTATTCTATGCGTATATTACGTAATCATAGGCCAGCACAACCCTAAACTGTATTTAAATTAAATCAACACACGTATCAAAGTACAATTTCAAGGGCGCATATTATACCGAACACGCTATGTATCGCAAAACAAAATATTTGCGAGGTAACGCAGACGGCCGATTTCATCGTATACAACCGGTTTAACAGACGCAGTATTAGCGTGAACGAGTCGGATCTCGTTATCTGGAGAGAGGCATCGAATAGGTAGAGCGAAAATTTAAAATTTTGTACTACCGACTTCAATATAAATTATAAAGAATAACTCAAAACTATTGGTTAGACCTTGACCAAATTTAGATGGGACCACATGTTTCACCAGCTTTCAAATAAAAAAAGAATCACACATATAAAAAAAACATACAGTCGAATTGAGTACCGTCTCCTTTTTGAAGTCGGTAGAAAAGTGTCGTTCGCGTTCGTTAGTGTGTGACAACATGTGAGCGAGCACACAGTCATCCACCTGATGATAAGTGGATGCTGTGGCCCACAGACATCTACATTTATCCTCGATTAAGAATTGAAACCTCAGAGGACTAAAATGGAATGCTTCGTTACTCGTAAAAAGGGCCTGCGGTTGTCTACAGTCTACATCCACCATACGAAACTCAGTAGCTTTAGGCACTGTCCGCACTGCGATTTTTCACCGCGCGACTTTTATTCTGGCGCATTATATTCCGTGACAGGAATTCCACCTAGTACGCACTGCGAATAAAATATATATATAAGATTCTATGTGTTACAGGATTGCGAGAAAAAAATCGCGCGGTGAAGTATCGCAGTGCAGACAGGGCCTTAAGCTGTGATTTTGATTTTTGTTCGTAAACTACGGATCATAACGTATTATTATAGTGTACTATTTATGAATTTTCTCTAACCATTTACACTTTATGAAAATGAAAAAGAATTGTGTACCTATTCCAACTCCAAGAATGATAACAATATCCACAATAACCAAAAAAGTGTAAGAGCAAAGCTTTTGTTAAACCACAGAATAAATAATAGTTAAAAGAACAGAAGGATCATTATCTGATAGCAAACTTGCGAGTTTTAATTTAGTTGCAATGTCGCTAATGTTCATAATACTTTGCACGCCTCGGAAGTGACCTTCGTGAATATGGCCTACCGTTTATTTCGTCGAAAAAAAAAATTATGTGGCGCGTGTATTAAATCAAAATGCACCCGATGTTCGGGTGCGAGTGTCTGTATCACTTAGCTCGTTACACGCCTTTGTTAAGGGTGCACCTACTGTAGGGTTAGGTGTTGTGAGAAAACAAATTGAATCCTTTGATATTAGTTGGTATATAGTAGAATACACCGAGCAATGCAATGTATATTTTTTATTTTGTTAAAAAAAGTTACCCCCCCACTAGGATTTTCTCCTGTATCCTTGAGGCAGTTTACAAAAATAAAAATTGCACAAGGACAAACATCTAGACTGGGAACAATTATTTGTAGGCCATACAAATTCTTGTTCCGTGAGAGATACGAACCCGCAGCCCCAACGTTGCAAAGTCAATGCGCCACGGAGCCTTCAATTTGCTGTAATAAAAACTTTATTGTTCAATGTGCGGAAGGTTAATATGAAACATCGAGGAAAATTAACATTATAACAACTTGAACGTCTTTGAAACTCAGATATTTTTCCTACTTACCATTTTAACTGTTGAAGTCAGAAAAGGAGGAGGTACTCAATTCGACTGTTTTTTTAGGTGTGTTACCTCAGAACTTTTTTCTAGGTGATTTGATTTGGATGATTCTATTTTTACTTGAAAGCTAGTGCTTATAATTCAAACATCCCATATAAATTTGATCAAGATCTGACCAGTAGTTTTGGAATTATCCTTAATATTGAAGTCGGTTGTACAAAATTTTTAATTTCATTAGTTGTCTCTCTTCCTCTCTTTTTAAAAAACTTTACCTCCACACTAGGATTTTCTCCTGTATCGCAGTGACAGTTTACATACATAGAACAGACCTAGAACAATTATTTGTAGGCCATACAAATACTTGTTTCGTTCGAGATTCGAACCCGCAGCCCTTAGCTTTCCAACTCATTACTAAGCCACTGCCCTACGGAGCCGTCACTTGTCTGTTTCACATTTTTTGCTATTTACAAACTTGCGACACGCGACTTCATTATTAATGAAAGAGTGGCAGGTGGGATTGTGGTCAAGCATTGGCTATAATAAGTTAAAAAAAATATATACCCGCCCATGGCGACAGTTACAAAAAGACGGGACTCAATACCAGTCGGCTCCGCTATTCCTGGCTACGGTGGCGACCACGGTAACAGCTGGGTAGGAGGTGCTAAAAATCTCCGGTGGAGGGTCAGTCGCCACGTAAGACGAATCAATCTGGCAATGTATAACACACTTACCCTGATTACTGACCAGAAGATTCTGGAGCTGGAAGAAGTGATAGACAAGTTGCGCTGGGATATTATAGGTTTATCTGAGGTCCGAATAGAGGGGGAGGACACGGTAATCATCGAATCCGGCAACTTGTTCTATCACCGGTAGGGCGACCATCTGTCCGTTGGAGGTGTCAGATTTATCGGCCACAAGTCTCTCGTTAACAACGTTGTAAAGATTGGAGCGTGTCGACAAAGGTTGGGTACTTTATACTCAGAATCACCAAACTGCATTCGCTGAGGTTATACAGGTTTACGCACAAATCTCGGCACATCCCGATGAGGAGGTGGAGGAAATGTATGATAATAATTCTAGAGCCATGCGTTCCTCCAAAACCCTCAGTACGTTGTTAATGGGGGAGAATTTGAACAATTTGTAAAGAATGTAACAGCATACAGGTAACGTTACTGAATAGACAGATTTCCAAATGCTTGATTCGGGACTTACGCAACTTCAACACAACTTCAATATAGCTCCTATTGAAGAATCGATTGGGCGGAACAAGGGCCCTAAAGTTTTTGCCAGAGATCTCTCTGCCAGAAAGAGGCAAATGTCGATGCTGAAGACCGAATATGACAGCATCATTTCTGGGACACCTGAGATTTAAGTGAGACTGACATCGTTGGAGAGACACGAAAGTGTAAAAAACGATCCAAGAGCAAGTCTTACCCGACACTATTCCGATGATATCCCGAACGTCAGTCAGAGCGAAATTAGAATGGCTCTCTAGAATCTTAAAAATGGCAAGTGCCCGGGTGAGGATGAAGTTACAGCGGAGCTTCTGAAAGCGTGTAAAAACCGAGACTTGAATTCCTTCAGAAGCTGAAGTGCTGTGTCTTCAAGAAAGGCGACAACGTTCTCTTGAAGAGTTAGAGACCGACTTCCCTTTTGAGCCGCGTCTACTAGCTGTTTTCGAGAGTCATTACGAATCGACTCGTGCGCAGACTCGACGACTTCCAGCCCCCCGAACAAGCCAGTTTCCGAAAAGGCTTTAGCACCCTTCCGTAAATTCTACAATCTACCACTTTTTCTTGCGTATATGGACTACGAGAAAACTTTTGATTCCGTCGAAATTTGGGCGGTGCTGCAGTTTTATTTAGTAGTGCCAAGTTGACTGTCGGTATATCGAAGTGCTGAAGTGTTTGTACAGTTGGGCTAAGATGGCTATCCGATTAAGAACCAGAGTACGAGACCTATTCAATTGCAGAAAGGTGTAAGACAGGATGACATTATATCCCCGAAATTCTTCACCGCTGCATTGGAAGACCTTTTTAAGCTACTGAACTGGAAAGGATACGACATTAATAACAATGATGGTACATCACTTTCCTTCGATTAGTCATCCGACGATATAGTCCATATGGCAGTGTGTGTTGCCAGTGGATGACTTATGGATTCGAAACGTGGTCGTTCACTGCTGGCCGTATGGGGAAGATAAAGGTCGCGCAGCGAGCTATGGAGAGGTCTATGCTTTAGGTTTGCGTGATCATCTTAGAGATAAGGATTTTTCCAGTAGAACCAGTGTATGATGTACGATGTACGATGGTATAAATGGGCGTGACCACAGCCTCCTTTACTCTACAAGCCATGCTATGAAGTTTGGCAACGTCGCAATTAGGATCTGCGTGAACCGATTGTTTTAACTTTTGTTAGCATGTTTTCTACAATGTGTACTAGTGCAAACCTTATTATGCAAAATGCAAAAAAGAAGTAAGTATAACATAAAATCGTCATTTATTAGGAATGGTACTTGAGGACCTCCTACCCAATAATTTTATGTTGGTAAGGCAGTGGAATACGTCTTACGGACGTAAGAATGTGGTTAACTTTTATAAAATAAATATCACTTGTATCAAACTTTGTAGGTTTTATTATTTCTCTAAAATAAAACAATAATTATGATAGATTGATAATTATTTAATTATATTACTAATATTAAAAATTATATTATCAATAAGTACAACTTATCCAACTAGCAAAGATATTTTAGATTTTTACCCACCTGATAACCTTTTTTAATAATTTAAAAAAACATTGAGCTTCCTTTTGTTATTTTTCTTTTCATTCTGTGAATTGTTCACATTTTTTGTAAAATTATTTAAAATAATGTTAGCTAAAATTTTTGAAATTTTACAGAATAATAGTTTCAGACAGTGGCCTGCTTCACAACAGTCATCTATATCAATGAAAAATGAATCAGACTGAAGGCTTAAAATCGTTAGTGCTGTTAAAATACCTTGGGTATCATTCAATTTAAAGAAAACAGTTTTTAAGTCAGAATTCTTAATAATAAAATTAAACAGTGCATATAAGTGATAGCTTACAAATTTTACAGAATCTGTAGGCACTGACAGACCTCCTCTTTGCAAATAGTCAAAATAAGGATCAGCTATGCAATCACCTTTGCTTTTTACGACTGTGGATATGCAGTGTAAACATTTCAATTTTTTTGACAAAGAATGTGCTGCATATCCACATACATATATTTGTGATGGTTCATCAATGTCACAGATCTCAGCTTCCAAATAATTACTTGATAGAATTGATTTAAATTCTTTTGGCACAGTTAGAAGTTCAGTGCTAGAATCAGTAACTTCCTTATAATTTTTTAAGTCTTTTCCTATATCTTCTAGTTTCATTAAGTGTCGCAAACGAATTTTTTTTTCTGCTTCTATAATTTGTGTACATGATACATTGTAATTACATCCAGATAGAAAGCGATACTGTCCAAACCGTTTTTCAATACAGTCAGATTGGAATTTCCCCAATAACATATATTTAATATTGAAGTCTCTGAAAGAAGTTTTAACAACTTCTATTAAGGCTACAGTGCTGTGCCGAAGAGCTGTGAAAGTATCTTTCGACAGAAATGAACCACCATCTAAAAGTAACCATTTATCCAACCATTCAATAAATTTTGCCAAATGAATTATATTTTCATCATCCGGTGCAGAGATGAAAGAAGAACTAGTATCCCGCTTTAAGAAACCTTTAATTTTATTTTTCACATTTACTATATTCCACCACATTCGGATGATTTCCAGAAATTGACCAGTACTCTGACTTTCAGTTTTTGATTTCAAGGCACTTATAGTTGAGTTGTGAAATAGATTATCAACTAAACTCACATTTTGTCGCTCTAACTTTGAAGGATATAATGTCTTAGAATTTAATTTGTAAGCTTTTTTTATACAGCGTTCGCCTTCATCTTTATACAATTTTTCAATATCATTAAAACAAGCTATTTTAATTTGATCTGTTTCAAAATCATGAAACATGAATGTCTTTCCTGGGGAACGTAGGTTTAACCAGTTATTTCTGATATTTTTGAAAATGTGAACAGGGTCATACATAACATAAATAGATTTGCCAGGATAATTTGGATTTAAGAATTGAATACCGTCCCCTGCAATAAGCTTGTACATATTTTGGTTCACCCTATTGTTATCTGTAATTATGCATAATATTTGGAAACCAATGAGCTGGATAAAATTTATAACTTCTAAAGTGTAATCTTTAAGCTGATGTCCAGTGAGTGAATTAACAGGTATTATACGCACAATTTCTTTAAATTGACCAAATGTAGAAGAAACCATAAAGCAAACAACAGTTTTGGCTAACTCATTAGAGTTGTTATCAGCATATCCAGTCACTTTTTTACATTTATACTCTAGCTTGCTGTTGACATAAATCTCATCAATACATAAATTGACTACCCTTTCTCGTGAATCTAATTTGTTATACATAACTTTTAAATAATTATTTGTGTTTTCTAAACTACTTGGGTTAACATTGAAGGAAGATGAAAGGTATTGTAAATACCTTTTATGAGGTAAAAACAAAAATCGCCTTATTAAGTTATAGCATGACTGCGATATGCAAAATATCAAGAAAGCAAATATAACAGTTGATATACTGTAGCGAGGCTGTTTTAAAGTACACAACTTAAGTTGGTCCTTAATCAAATCCAATTGCTTGCATTCTTGCTCGTCAGAGAATTGAAGAGCAGTTTCTAGCTGTTCTTCTGCTTTCTTAATATTAAATTCAAACATACTCTCAGTACAGGTAAAAGGGCTATCTTTATACCTGTCTAACAAATTTTTAAGTTGTGACCACTTAAATAAAGTCAAGGAATTGGTAAGAGTCCATTTTAAATCATTTGGGGGAAGCTGTGTTTCACCTATAAATAGTTTCACACTGAGATCAGAGTCTATGCAGATACTATTTAATACTCTCACATTTTGTGAATCTTTATTATTAAAATCTATGTTAAGGGTATAAAAAAACATTTTTTCTTCGAATATCTTTAAATTCCAACCAGAATATATAGCATCATCCTGGCTAACTTTTGATTTCAATTCGAAGAAATCTTTGATTATGTCCTTTTCTTGGGTTTGCCTATCTATTTCTTCACGACGCTGTTCACACATCTGTCTCCTTTTCGAGGGATCCATCCTAGATGTTTTTTTTGTACTTAAATACTCAGGCAGATTTGGGAATATATGGGGCACTGCACCGGTCACTAATTTGGGATTTTTCAGAGGTACAACTTCATAAGATCCATTAGGATTTAGCACTTTTTCACAACGTATAACTTCACTATCACTAAAATGTTCACTGCAGACGAATGAACCTTTCGAAGGCTCCCAGTTAGCTCGTGGTATCGCCTTTTTCCAACGAAAAAGTAAACCGCCATCCCGGGGAAAAGAAAATGTCGATACAGGTCCTTTTCCTCTCTTAAGAGTAGAATCGTAATTCGACTTACAACCGGGCACACAGCAACGACGAGGCATCTACATATAAACAAATAATAAAATTATTTAAACTTACCTATATAATATAGGAGTTACATTACGCTTGTAATAATTCTAACTTCAAATTGTCATTAAAACTTCAATAGTAATGTTATATACATACCTTTTAATAGCAAAAACAGTTAAAATAGTCACAGCAGTTTTTTTTAAAGAAAATACCATGAAATTGTCTTATTTTCACTTAGATATACCAGCCACAAATGATAGTAACAAATCTCCGGGCACAAATAAAAATGACGTATTATCCAACTAACTTAACATCTACAGCCAACTTGTACAAAATCTAACAACATCATCACCAATGCTAATGTGTCGCGTAATATTATGTGTCCTAAAATAATGGTTACCAGTGAGTGTGTAAGTTCATTACGTTCGCTTATTTTTAAATTAGTCGTATAGCCATAAGGGCGTCTGTTACAAAATAGACTTCGTAAATAGGTTCACGGGCGACGTTGCCAGCTCTCTCACAGCACGGCTTGTAGAGCAATATAGAAGGCTGTGGCGTGACCCAAGGCTCAATTCTCGGACCCTTTCTGTTTCTTGTTTACATTAATGACTTACATAGTAGGGGATAACCATGATAACCATATTATTTGCTGATGACAATTCTTTAATTTTGAAATTAAAACGACAATTACTAAAATATGACGACATAAATAATGCTATATCTAAATTAGTAAATTGGTTCAATGTTAGTAATTTGCATTTTTTGTACTAAAACGAAATTTGTATGAAATTCATGACTCCAAATGTCAAACATTTAAATACTAATGTATTTTTAAATGATGAGGAATTGAATCTTGTCGAGACTTTTTTTTTGGAATCACACTAGACGCGAAGCTTCAATGGGGTCCCCATATATCAAAACTAGCAAGCAGACTTAGTTCTGCAACATATGCTGTAAAAAATATTAGAAATCTTACCAGTGTTGAAACAGCTAGACTAGTTTACTTTAGCTATTTTTATAGCATAGTGTCGTATGGTATTTTGCTATGGGGATAGGCGGCTGACACTGAAATTATATTTGTTTTACAGAAGAGGGACATAAGAGCACTCTATGATTTAAAGCCTAAAGAGTCGCTGCGACAAAAATTTAAGGAAATTAATATATTAACTTTGGCCTTTCAATACATTTATGAAAATGTAATGTACGTACACAAAAATAAAAGTAGTTTTACTAAAATAAGTGATATTCATTCTGTAAATACTAGGAACAGACACAAGCTAGAAGTAACAGTCGACTGCACCGAGTCTGTAATTCATTCTTGGGGCGATGTATACGCTTTTACAACAAAATCCCAGAAAATATACAAAATTTGACCTGATCAAAGTTTAAAAACTTTATTAAACTAAGTGTGTATAAAAAGGGTTATTATAATATTAAGATATTTATGGATGATAATAACCCCTTGAGAATGAGCTGATCGCCACCAAACTATTTATAATTTGTATTAAGTTGTTAATATGTCATTATTTATCTCTCTTGATATCATTATTAGGGAATGAAATAACATAGGTATACCTATTTCTCTTTCAAACTTATCTATTATAGTCTTATCAAGCTTGCCGTGAAAAGCCAGAAGAAAACATCGAAATTTGTATGGCCATTTATAGCTAAATAGTTACTAAGTAGCTGTTAAGAACAATTATGTAGTACAAACCTGTTTTTTGTGGGTTTATAAAAACAAGTTATTGCTATCTTTACCAAAAGCTAGCAGTTAAACAACGGTATTGATGTAAATTGAGGCAACTAATAGGTAAAAAATTCTTAGAAGGTTTTGCAGCAAGTTAATTGTTGTTAGGAATCCGTGCTAAATTTTTTTGATAATTCAAGAATCGACTAATTGTAAAATGCAGTAAGTAATTTAAGTAACTAGCTAGTCTAACTAACTAGACATTTTTATAGGATAAGGGTGACAAACGAGCACAGACATCTACATCTATACTCGATTACGAATCAAAATACAGATGCGTTGTCACCGTTGAGGACTACGGTTAAAATAAATCTATTATAATTATGTGTGACTCATACCTTTGAAATTAATCATACAAGCAATTAATAGTTTGAGATTTACGGCATAGTAACTAAATACTACGCCTTAAACATTATGATATGTAATTCTGTTTCAACGGAAAGCCATTGTGTCATTATCTACTAAATTAAATAATTATTCATTATTGATATAACTTATTTCACGTAAAGATAGTAAAGATAATTTGTACATCATAATCATAAGTGGGATGGAATTTTTACGGGCATTTTTAGGGACTTTTATATTTTTTGCCACTTTTAGCTGACTTTGTTTTGGAAGTTTTACGTCTACGACAATTGCGGCGCTTCTGGCTGTAAACCTTTTGACAATGCATTGAGTTATATGTACTACGTACGTACGTACGTACGTAGTACATATAACTCAATGTGACAATGTCTCAAATTTTGGGTTGTATATTTTGCATTAATTATCACGGTTGCAATTTCTTGTTATCTATTGAAATGCTACCAAGTGTAATGATAATCTGATTCACTTTGCCACGAAATAGCGTTAAAATATATGTTTAATCAATATGTATGATTTTAATATGTTGGAACCATCAGATGAAAACGAAATAATTTTTGAAATAATCAATAATTTATATATAAAGAACATTATAAAGCATTGTACTCGTACTTATTTTTAGGAGATTTCAAATTAAAGAAGGTGATAATAGGATTTTTGACTTAACCTTTAGGGGTAAATATATTTTGGAGTTGTTAAGACTGTTAAAACTCATATTAAGTACCTAACCTATAAAGCAGACTTCTGAAGCTGTTATGTGAAAATTATTTTATTTCTGTTTTTGTAGTTTTTTGTAGTCGGCTTTACATTTTATTACGAGTTGAATTTTTTACAAGCCCGTGCTAGAATGCATTATACAAATGACTCGATTACATAAACCTTTGGGACACGATGGATGGGATTATTTTACGTTGCCATCACATAGTCAAGCTTTTGATTATACAATTTATTGCTATATTAGTAATTCGGCCAGAAAGATATCCCCTACACCATCATAATCATCATTAAAATTATTCCAGTAGGTATGTAAATAAATGTCGTCTATTACGGCGTTTTAAATATACGATAAAACGTAGTGAATCGCAGTTATCTCAGCCGCTTGCGGTCCCGGCACGCGCGTTAGTCGTGATACAGAGGGTTGCCAAGTGCCCTGCTATTTTTTAGTATTGGGAAAATTGTCTGTCGGCTATAAAACTAATTTCTTTCATGTTTAATAAATCTTTTCTACTTTTGTTGAGAATAAAAGACTGTCTGACTGATTTTTTTTAATAAAGATTTTGTTAAAAATACTCTATGGATACTTTTTTTTTATAGGATAGGGTGACAAACGAGCACACAGTCCACGTGATGATAAGTGGTTGCTGTGGCCCATAGGCATCTACATTTATCCTCGTTTGCGAATCAAAATGCAGATGCGTTGTGACCCGTGAAGACTAAGATGGAATGCCCCTTTTCCAGTAAAAAGGATCTCCGGTTCTCTATACTCACCACACGAAACACAGCAGTGTTAAGCTGCTATTTGACGCTGGTATTCTGTGAGAGCGTGGTCCTTCCCCGGTCGAGCCGACCAATTCGTGGTACAACTATACTACTAATATAGCTGCAGCATGGCTCTACTACGTACAAAAATACTACGTAAGTACATCATATTATTAAGAACTGTGACGCGACTATACGCCTTTCATATTATCACAGTTTAAAGTATGTCTTTGTATGTCTTTAAACTATGATATTATATACATCCAAATTTATGCAGTTGTATTTGAATACAAAGGTTAATTAATGTTATATAATCTTATTTGTAAGCTGTAAAAGTATCCATTACCCCATATCATTCCATGGGTGTCGTAAGAGATGACAGACGGAAATGAAACAGAAGGTGGGAACTTGCGGAGGTATTTTGAATTAGTGTGAATAAATTAATATAGATTATTCATTAGTACCTACCTACAGATAAGTTTTATAAGTCTATAAAATTTAATTTAAATAACTACTCAAATTCTCTAAATTATTTAATTTATAAAACGAACAGTTAGTTGCTATTCTATTATATTAGGAATCATCATTTGAAAGGGACGAAGAGAGAACGAAGTGTGAAATATGGGTAAATCAGGAATGTCTAGAACAGGTAAATGAAATTGTATACTTGGGGAGTGCTTTTAGCCGGGACGGAAGATGTGATTTAGATGTGGACAGGCGTGTCGCTGCCGGGAACAAAGTCAATGGTGCCCTGACTGCGTTAGTCAAAAGGCAAGGCGTAGTGAAGAGTGCACGCCTTGCAATACATAACGCAGTGTTGGTACCGACTTTGTTATATGGCAGCGAAACCTGGGTATGCCAGAAGAAGCATAAAAGCAAGTTGAATGCAGTGGAGATGCGATCTCTTCGTAAAATGTGCGGCGTTACCATGGCCGACCGAAAGCGAAACGAAGAGATTCGCAATATGGCAGGTTTGAAAGATGACTTTATCACAAAAATTGATAAGGGCGTGCTTCGATGGTTTGGGCACGTTGAGCGAATGAGTGAAGACCGAATGGTGAAGAAAATATATAGCGCGAAAGTTAATATTAAAAGATGTCGAGGTAGACCGAGACTAACCTTCGAAGACCATGTGAGCAAACTGCTCGAAGAGGGGAGGATCAAGAGTACTCGGATACCTAGACGTGCATGTGTGAAGAAGATAATGAATCTGAAAGAAGCGAAAGAGGTATATAAGGATCGTGACACTTGGCGATCTGTTCTCTCTGGCTACCCCGTCAGGGATTGGGCGTGAAGATAAGTTAAGTTAAGTTAAGTTAAGTATTATGGCAAAATCCCAGTAAGCAATTTGGCTGTGTTCATTAACTTTAAAAAAGAATAGTCCTCAAACTTAAGAAAAACATTGAAGGAACTAACATTTAAGTGCTTACTTATCAAATTTTAAAAATCTCATTTGAACTAAACACCACATGTATGTAGCATTTGAACGCAATGTAAGCAATTACAATTCCTGACCTTTATTATCTTTACGTATAAAATAAAACTTAGCAAGCAATTAAACCCGTGATTTACTTCTTCGTTATCTTTATATATAAAAAATCACGTGTCACGTTGTTTGTCCGCGATTGACTCCTAAACTACTGAACTGATTTCAATGAAATTTTGCACACTGTGTGCATTTTGGTCCAACTTGAGAGATAGGATAGTGTTTATCCTGATAAGTGACCCTCAATTTTTTTATTGTGAATTTAATGATTTTTTTAGGACACATGGTCATCGGAAAGGGCAGAACAACGTCTGCCTGGTCATCTAGTATGTATATAAATAACAGTTAGGTATTAAATAGCTCGCGGCCTGCAGATGAGGCTGTAAGAGCCCCATAGGCTAACAGCGCAAACATCTCGAATTAGCAATGAATTGAACTGAATGAATGAACGGCTCCGTGGCGCAGTGGCTTATCAATGAGGTGCTGCGCTGGGGGCCGCGGGTTCGAACCCCGCACGGAACAAGTATTTGTATGGCCTACAAATAATTGTTCCGGGTACAATACATACAGGAGAAAATCCTA
Source organism: Parnassius glacialis (assembly GCA_033319125.1). Taxonomy (NCBI): domain Eukaryota; kingdom Metazoa; phylum Arthropoda; class Insecta; order Lepidoptera; family Papilionidae; genus Parnassius; species Parnassius glacialis. The sequence goes on along the minus strand of JAVANC010000027.1, from coordinate 44,955,455 downwards.
GAGTGGGGGTAACGTTTAAAAAAAAAGAAATAATTTAAATAATTTCTTAGTATATTAAAAGATAATTTAATGTTTAGCATTTGGCAACCCTGTATCTAGTTTTATCAGTTCAACAACAAGGCAGCTGTGCCAATAATAAATAAAAAATACCGACTTCAAATATATCTGTTTTGTTTAGCAAGGAATTCGAAACGCGGCTAATGTACTCGCACCGCAGGTCAATGTTAGGGCGGGCCGTTGACGTATTATTTTATAATCTGCGAATGTAAAACATTCTTGGTAATAATAATTATTAAATGTGGATCACGGAAAACAGCTTCAAATCGAATATTTAATATTAGATTGGATATTTTTAAGAAAGGACTTTTACCGAATTTATTTAGATTATTATATTACGTTTGTATAGTGCGTAGTGCGTACCTAATTAAGCTTAAGTTATGACAATGATATTTTTATATAATTTCGACCCACCTAGGTACCTACTGATTTATTAGCATAAGCTACGATAATAATAAATACAAAAGTAAAAATACATAAATAGGCCTCATAAATGTACATTATAATATAT